>ML780103.1:1155440-1167199 GCA_009831015.1 Picea engelmannii
TCATCTTGTACTTGAACATTTAAGTGGGGTAAAAGGAGGTTGCCCCCTAGAAGAGGCTTATTATCTGAAATTATCTCTTTTTCAAGGCGTTGAGTACTTTTTATGAGGTTTTTCTATGCTATATTGATATTTGGTTCCTAACACATTAAGTGGAGGAAACTACCTGTTGAACATTCCACTTGGGAAGATGAGTCTTTTATACAAAAGCATCCATAATTATTCAAGAATTGTGGACAACACTTATATGAAGCGGAGGGTCATGTTAAGCCCTAAATAGTGGCACATTACCCCTTAATTAGGGAATATTACATTAGCAATGTTATTTTATTTATGTCGGCTTGGGTCCATTAGTTGTAATTGTACCTCCTAGTCTCCTATATATACCAAGGATACATTTTCATTTGGAATCATCTTGTATTTGGAAATATATGTGGTATATAAAGAGGCTTCCCCCTCGAAGAGGTTTATTATATGAAATTCTCTCTTTTTCAAGGCGTTGAGTACTTATTCTAAGGTTTTTCTATGTTATATTGGTATTTTGTTCCTAACAATTCAAGTTCAAAAATTGAACCATTTCCAGATGACTCTGTGAAAACAAACATTTAGGTCTGGCCCCAAAAAATTTCAAACATTTCAACAATTCATAAATCACTTGAAAAACAGCTCCAATATCTCTTTAAAATCAAAACCGTTTACATTTATTTTCTTTCCATTCTAACCATAACCAAGAATTAAGATGGAATATGTCATTTATTCATTTATGAAAGTCAATATAGTATCGAAAGGTGCTAGGGTTACCAACATTATGAAGAAATTAAAACCACCAAAATTCTTCATTATATAAAATTGCAAAAACCAAGGTTTGTTGATTTTTCTGATTTTCAGATATGATAATTATTACCTTATGGTTTAAATGTTATTGTTATCATATAATAATTACACTCTGAAAATCTCAACAAGACTTAGTGAAATTGATGAGAGGTTATTGTAAGTAAATATTATATGAGATGATATATTACAATAGAGGGCCCCAATATATATACTTGGGCAGAGTGCCCTTTCATTCATGGACATGTATTTTCCATTATTGTATTTTCATTAATTAATTAATTATTAATTATTAATTATTTATATATTTATACATGATATTATAAATATATTAGTTATATATTATATTTATGTTGATGATCATTTCCTCACATGCACATCTAATTAATATAGATCACTTCATCCTAGAGTAGGAAATGTGAGAGCACCTCGAGTCTATCCACTCCTGTAAGGAGAAAAACTACGCCTATGCAATTCACCACTAGAAAATATTCATGAGTAAATGAGTCATTTCCATTGATCAAATAAACATGACCAATATAGGAGAATGTCTTCCTAATGTTACTAATTGGAGAAACATCAACACCCCCTCTCAGCGAGGGAGACATTTTGCATCATTCCAATCTTGTCTATGAAGTATACAAACTTTGTCTTAGACATAAGCTTGGTTAGAATCTCCACAATTTTCTCATCTGGGATATGTATTGGAGCTTTACTGATCCCTTCTATACCATGTATCAGATGAAGTGATAGCTGATCTCAATGTGCTTCAACTTGTCATGAAATATTGGATATTCCAAAAGATTGACATAAATTTGATTATCACAGTGTATTAAGGTTGTCTCTAGATCTTGAGAAAATAGTCTTGCAAGAAGTTTCCGAATCCATATTGCTTCACAAATTGTGACACTGGTTGTGATATAATCTTCTTCTATTGTACTGAGTGCTACAAAAGTTTTCTTCCTACTAAACCAAGATATCATAGCTAATCCTAAGTTGAAGAAGCACCCCGATGTGATCATTTTATCCACTACACACCCTACCCAGTCATAATCAGTATATCCCTACAAGCTCACTTCACCACTTGAGTCATATCTCAAACCATATCCAACTGTACCACACAGGTACCTCAACACATGCTTTTCTACAATCCAATGGAAGTGTCTCAGTTCAACCATGACCTCACTCAGGGTTTTCACTGCAAATAAAATATATGCCCTCATGTTAACCAAGTACATCAAGGAACCAATCAACTACCTATACATAGTGGAATCCACCAGATCTGAATCTGAAGCATAATCACTCAGCTTCTTCATATCTGTCATCATATGTGTAGCCATGGAATTGCAGTCCACCATACCAAATATCCTCAAGATCTCAACTATGTACATCCCTTGTCCGAGGAATATATCACCTGGTTTCTACCGCACCTCCAATTCCAAGAAATAATGCATCAAGACAATATCCTTCATCTAGAACTCACATGAAAACTCCCCCTTGCACTGATTGATGAGTCAGTCTCCTCCTATAAGGAACACATCATCAACATATAACACCAATATCAAAGGATCACCATCAACAAACTTATAGTAAATGTTGGGATCTTCTTCACTCTTGGTTAATCCCAATATAATCAAGTATCCATCAATCCTGGAGTACGATGCCCTAGGTTCCTTCTTGAGTCCATACAAGGCCTTCTTTAGCCTTTAAACATGAGACTCCCTACTATGGACCTCAAAGCCCTGAGGTTGTTTTATGTACACTTCCTCCTCAATAACACCATTGAGGAATGGATTATTTACATCCATCTAGTGTAATATCCAATCGATGAATAATGAAATGGAAATAATGGTCTATATGGAAGTGTACCTGGTGACTATAGAAAACATCTCTTTATAGTCCACTCCCTCTTTCTGGGAGAACCCTCTTGCCATAAACATCTCTTTATACTTTTCTATTTTGTTTTTTTCTGAATGCTTGATATTTTAAATCCATTTGGAAGTCACCACTAAATTTCCCTTAGGCCTTGACACAATATACCACACATCATTCTTCATGATGGACTAATATTCCTCCATAATGACATCTCTCCAAACTTGTTGGCATGATTTCTCCTCATAACTATAAGATTCAAAATAAATTATGTCACGCATCAATGCAATATAACTAGATCATGTTTTAGGTCGTCTACTTTTCCTAAAAGTACCACGTGGAGATGCATGCGTCTTTACATCCTGCAATGTATCACAAATCCAACCATGTCTCTTCTTAGTCTCTGGAACAATGAATCTAGGAGGGTTCACTGGTTCAACTGGCTCTGGTAACTTCTCCTGATAGTTTGAAGTATGATAAAATGGAACAGAGGGACCTGAACACAAATCCTTTGAATCCTCCTTCTCCTCACTAAAAATATCCATGTGATACTCTTTGTATCTCCTGTTAGTGCTAGAAGTTGTCCTTAGAATGCTATAGGGTCAAGCCTAGCATATCTTCAATTATTACAATAATTTTATAAATAAGGATGTTTTTTGGGTTTTGAAAGAAGGCGGATCATGTAGATGGAAAGAGAAAAAATAAGAGAAACAAACTAAATGCAGATCAATAAAAACACCATTGGGAATGGAGTCAAGTAAACACCCTATTGATCGAAGGCAATCAAATTGTATATCAGATAAGACATTTATATGTGAATGGGTAGAAGAATAGGGAATAAATGAAAAGTAGAACACCTCATCAAACCAAGATTCTCTTTGTCAAATGGATGCAACGACACTTGAAACAAAACACACGGATAATAGGCAGTCACGGAAAAATCTTTACCACTCAGGAATCTATCATCCATGAGCAACCACTGATTCTCAATGTCTGCAATTCCTTCAAGTAAGAAGAAAAACATAATGTAAAACAAGGAAGATGGAAAAACAATGTTTAGACGAGAGAAATCATGATCTGATAAAAATAAATGTCATAGATCTCTAATGTCAGAAGCGATCACAAAAATACAATGCCCTCAGGCTTACAATAACTCAAAATGGATGCTATTTCATCAATATCTTCTCAGGCCTTACCCTCTTGGGATCGTCCTTGTCTATTACAAAATGATGTCTTTAAATAGAACCCTCTGAGATCCCAAATACTCACTAATATTAAGGAATATAATATCAACTAATAATCTCATAAAATAAACAAATTTGAAAAATGTGTCTCGAAAGTTTGCTAGAATCATTGGTCAAATTGGTTTGAACTTAAAATGTTGGAACTAATTACAAAGAGTTTCAAAACTACCACTTGTATTCCATCTACCACCTGTGTATTTGTTGGCCCTTTTGTAATATAGATTTGATTTTTTACTCTTGAATAACTGCCACATATCTTTGACTGTTGATCGCTTGAGGTAAAATTCCCTTCCAATGCTGAATTTTAAAATGGATCTTCCTGCTACATATCTCATTCTTATCCTTAAACTATGAAAGTTCCCTGAAAGGATGGGATTTAATGCAAACAAAACTTTGAATGGATTGTATGGAATATGGACTATTATCTTCAATGATGAATCCTCCTCCTACCTATAAGGTTTAATTCTTCTGTTGCCAAGTGTATGTACTTTAGTTGAGAAAATCACAAAACCAATTTCTTGACTCAGATATGTTGGGACAGATGTTCATGCATAGTTAACAAAGCCCTTGAATATATGCCTGCATACTGACCCATGTAAATTTCCCAACACACAATATGTTGCACCATGCCTAGAATATTTTAGAAATGTGTTATAAGTCTTTGTCCCAAGATTTTACAAATTGTAGTAATTTCCATCCTTGTCATATAACTCTATAGCATCATCATATTTAGAATAAAAAAATGATCATCTATGTATCTTCTTGTTTTCCATCACTTTTCTTGTCTTTAGTAAGCTACAGTAAGATTTGTTTGACTGCCTTAGTCGTTTACTGGTGTCACTCAGTGATGTTCAGAAGTCTTCAATGTTGCATAAAATTTTTGAACTGCCTCGTTTTTCACTCTTGGAGAAACCCTCCTTGAAGCTAGAGAGACTGAGTTAGCTGCAAAGAATGCCTCATATTTCTGACCAACCAATGCCTTGGCTAAGGCATCCACTTCAATAAGCCAACCAAGACTTAATTTCACTATCAATCTTTGTTTCATTTTCCAAATCCACATTTGTGTTCAAGAGGGAGAAGGAAGTAGAGAAGACTAGTTTATCTTTCCTAACTATGTTCTCGAGGCTTTCCAAAACACTCAATGAATCAACCAAATTATTGACCCAAATATTTCGACCGTCAACTACTCCTGCAAACAAGATTTTGTCAGCGGGGAAACCAACCTCCTTGATGAGGCCGAGAGTCTTTGTTCCAAGGATAAGATCAAACCCAATAGTAGAGATACCCTTCAAGCTAGTGATGGTCTTATAAGTCTCGACAGGGATATCAGCAAAGAAGATATCTACAAGAATATTAACACCGAACGATGTTGCATCTAAGTAAAAATATACCTTCAAAAAGGCCTCCAACTGATAAGCCTCAAAATCCATTACAAGAGATGGTTCATTGAATGAAAAAATGTTACACCAGATACCTCCAACTCAAACATGACTTGCTTGTAAATTGGAAGGATTGCATCAAGAAGAGAATGAAGATTCAAGGTCTTTTCCACGCCCTTTGTGATTTCAGACAAGATCAAGTATGACACGGGTCCTACAATCACGGGCATGGTGTTGATTCCCAACTCCTTTGCCTCCTTGTCTTCCTTCCTTGTGTCCATGGGTGTGACATGACCCTTCTCATATGCAAAGCCTGGAAAAATCGCACCTCCAAACCCTGCAAGCACTTGGCATAAACTGTCGATACCTTTCACACCTGTTACTTGATCAACCGCATGGTTGCCATTAATTTTTAGTTTTCAGTGATAGAAATGCATAAATTCTTGACACGTGGGAACCCTCGAACTCATTCACACTTGTAGACATTTGACACATAGTAGTTTTTTTTTTAAATTCTGAGTTTACTTCTGGGAATAATCCCACATTGAAGAGGGAACTCTATTTCGTTAGTTTGTAAAACTACAAACGTTTACAATCTACCATTGATGAAATGAGCCCAAGGCTATCCTTGGATGCTTGGCACTGGCACTTAGTGTGGATTTATGTTTTTTTGATAACCTGTGGTTATGTGTGAGGGTGCTAGCTGGTGGACTAGGATCTTGGAGCTTTGGCCTTCGAGCCCCCAAAAATTTTGATAAAAAAAAATACCAAAAGAAAACCTTTTACTTAATTTAACATGATGTGCAAGTAATTAGATCAAAACAAGTTTTCCTCTTTTCCCTTGAGTGATGACATCATGTCTTGTTTTAGTCACCCAAGACCAAGAGCATATGATGGCACTGGAAGAATAACACTTTTCCAATAGCGTGCTTGTATCTGACATATGTGTTTCTGGGACACAACACCAAATTAAAAAATATTTTCTCTTGTAGATTATATTAATAACACTGGCTCCTTTTGGGGATGATGTTCTCCCTGTGGAATATCAAGAACTTGCAGACCAACATGCCTTATCCTTTCTACTCATCTGTGCAACCTGACCCTACAAATCTTCCACTCTGCGGACATCCACAACTTTTGCTATGCCTAGTCCATTGGGTTATGGGGTCAGTCAATATCATTTCAAATCTAGCTTCAAGCTTTTGCAAATTATCAAAATCTAACAAAATGCTAAAAACAAACTCGTTGCAAATCTGATTACACTATGAAAACTACAAAAACAAATGCTCCAGAAGAGAGCTTATTGCTTTCCCTACTTCTAACCAATTATACCGTCACTTGATCAAGTGAAATCATGTTTCCAATGAATCCATGATAACATCAAACCAATTACAAATACTCTTTCAATGCAGATAGAATTTATAACTTGCAGCAAAATTTCAACTTGCAGCATATACTTACAATCATGATCTGCTTTAATTCCAAAAATAGAAAGACTGAAATCTTCTGAGAAATATGATTCCATAGAAATGGCTACCGGATCATAGAAGAAAGAAATATATGAACAACCAAATAGTTTTACCTCTGCTTACAGCTCAAACTTTGCTTCCCCTTCTGGTAGATGGTTGCCATACACTGGTTTTGACTGTACATGATAAATGGGCAGAATGTTTTCATGAACCTATTGATCAAATATAACATTGCCATATGCTACCTCATATATCTGTTCTTGATGAGCAACCTATTGATTTTTCTCTTTAATCACATGTAACAACATATGATAGGAATCCTCTTGAAGGAGTTGAGGAAAGACCTCTTCTTCAACTATTTCTTCATTCAGATCTAAGACAATAGGTGCATCAGAAACAAAATCTAATGCATCCTCAACTATGCAGTCATCTTTCCTATTATCAATTAAATCTGGAAAATCTTCCTCAAAAACATGATTTTCATCCTCGCAATTAGAAGAAACATTTTATTTCTGCTAAATATGCTTATCAAATTCATCACAATAATTTTCAAAAAGGATTTCAGCTGAAAAATCTTCTTTACAAAATATATTGAAGGCATTATGAAAACTTGCCAATGAGTTAATACTTGAAGCTGGCAGAGATATGCACCATTCAAGGGCTTCTCCCTTCAATGAGTATCTGAAAATATTGATCTTGACATCCTCATGCACAATCTGACGTTCATGAATAAACTCATGAAAATCTAGCAGATACTTAGCCAGAACCTCCCAATCCCCACCTTTAAATGTAGGAAGGGTACCTTCCCATTCAACTCTACTAAGAATTGGGTTTGGAAAACCAATGATATTTGAAAAATCACAAAAATCAAACCTTTGAGCCAAAATGGCTTCCATAATTGGATCAAGTGGAGTCACTTATTAATATTTAGACAGTGGAGTCGCCATAGTGAAAGATTTGTAGTCAAGCACATGTCCTCTTCTTGTTCACCATCAAGAAGCAGATCTGATCGTTATCATTCTCCTAGGGAAGATATCTTCGTTTCTTGGGAATATCAATGAATATCACATAGTATAGGAATCCACCCAAATATGGAAATGTCATAGGTCCACATACATATTAATGTACTAGATCCAAGATCCCCTTAGACCTTCTTTCACTACTTGGAAAATATCCATTGGAATTATTTCCAAGTGCACATCCCCTGCACATTCAATCATGCTCTACCTGGAGCTCTATTAGTCCTATGACCATCCTCTTCAATGTTGGAAAATCCCTATAATGTAAGTGTGAAAATATATAATTCCATAACTCACACAAATTGATGTTTTCATGTACCAAAGTATGGGTTGGTCATCCCAATAATATGTATAGACCTCCCTCTCAAAAACCAATCATTTTTGCATATTCAAAGTCTATATTCGATCCTTTAGGCCATAAAAGAACCTATCCATTCAAGAATGCAAGTCTTAATCCTCCAATGTTGAGGTAGAAAGCATGTTCTTCTTCAACCCTGGTACATACAACACATCTTGTATATGAATAGTATCTCCAGACTCTAGCTAGAATGAAGTTTTCCCAAATCCTCTCACTGCATACTTGGTGTTATCACCAAGTTATACTCGCAATGTTGACTCCCTCTCAACCAAATATAAAATATAATTACAAGAACCTGTCATGTGCCTGGAAGTACCATTGTCTACTAACAAAATATCACTACCATATTCAATAGTTCTTGAAAGAGAAGAGACAAAGAAGTACTCTTTTTGAAGTCCATCTCCAATCTCATAGAGTTTACATTCATTTGTCTTATTCTATGGTGTATGCTCATCAATATCGGTTGTTGATGCATGGATTTTTCCCTTCCTTTTCTTCTGAGGAAATAGAGAAGCATGCTGACCAAATGTATGACAATTGAAGAACTTTATTTTTGAAATATCCTTTGTATTCTATTGTTTAACTGGGGTTGATCCTCCCCTTGTATTTTTCTTTCCAGAAATCCTTTTTCCTTTTCATTTTCTTGCATGAGCTGTAAGATCTTGAGTTCCTTCATCTTGGGGTTTATGCAAGCTATTTTGTTTTGGAAATTTTTTTGGCCTCCTCTTGGACACAATCAGTCCATATTCGATCAAACTTGTGCACCTCCTCTCATCCACAAATTCTCTAAACAAATGGTTCTTATGAAGAATGAAATCCATTAAGATTCATTGTAACAAGTTCTACATCATTAATGGTATCTCCAATGGTCTTAAGTTGATCTCTCAATTGGGATAATTTCATAAATAAGTGGAAGTTGAATCTGATTTGGTCATCATGATACAACAAATCTGATTTCTCAAAGCTAATTTCCTTCTTGTGTTCTTGCTCTCGAACAATATCACCAAGGTGTCAAACATTTCTTTGGCATTTTTCAACTCAACAATGTGTGAAATGAAATGATATTTTATGAAATCTATGAATATCCACTTAGCCTTTTCTTCATTCTTCTTGTTCCTGGAATTCACTTTAGCACTTTATAGTTTTGATACATTTTGTTTTATATAATTTTTAATCTCATTTTCATCCAGGATGAAGAGTATCTTGGTCTTCCAGGATTTGAATTTTGTATCACCATCCAACTTGTCTTCTACTCTGAGACTGGATACCATCTTATAGAGAAACTAGAGTGAAAAAAATAGTTGGCCACACTATTTTTTGCAATCCTTAAGGTGTCCACACCATTTAATTAGGAAAATCGAAACCAAAGGGAATGTGGTCACTATGTGTGCACATGCCTCTCATGACCATGATTGTACAATTTCAAAAAATAAAACATTTGAAGCAAATCTATCAGATATGGCACTGAAAGATTTTAAGTAGCTTCGGAAAAAGATTAGGCCTAGGACATTTACCACTAGCAAAGATTCATGAGTAAGTGAGTCATTTCCATTGGTCAAATCATCATGACCAATCTGGGAGAATGTCTTCTTGATGTTGCTAACTAGAGAAATTTCAATAGAGTTAAGTACCAAGGATAACCCAACTTTTAAAATCAAATTCAATGTATGGATTCAAAACTAGGTCTGAGTATACTCAAAAAATAAATTAAATTGGCCATAGGTTGTGTTTTTAAGAGGGGAGAATATGATAGTGAAACTCAAAAAGGAGATTCTAAAAACCCATAAGTATAACCTCGGCGAAAAGAAGAGAACATTACAATAAAACATGGTCTTATAAAATATTGCTCTATCGAGGTGGCTAGAAGGTTCTATAAGCAGAGTAACTTTTCATGGAAAGGTTACAGTTATACTCAAACTGTGTCGACATTAGGCAGAGATTCAAGACTCAATATTTTCATTGAAAAAAATACTGAAGAAAAAAACCCTGGAGACTAGTAAGACCTAGAAAGATTTGATTCTCTTTTGGATGGGAACAAAAAGAAAGATAAAAAGTGATAACCCGTTGAACCTATAATTTCCTGAGGAAAATAAAAGTTATAAAATGAATCCAATAGCAAGAAGTAAGCTCATTTGTAGTCACACAGAGCTATCACTAAATTATCATTGCTAAAAATAAACATTCCTTTGATGGGAATAAGGTTGTAGTAACACACCTTCGCTAATAGATTGTTTTCCTTTGAGAAAGATGAGTTATAGTGCAAGAATGGTCATGATTTAGGTTCACAAAAAACAATCTCTCCAGAGCTCAATTCCAAAACTAGTGGAATGGAAATTCTTGAATACACAAGGGCGGTAACCTCACGAAAACCCCACGTACATGCATTCAATGCATGAGACTTCATGTCCCAAAAACATTAATTCTCTTTCTAGGTTAGACATTCCACTGGAAACTACAACCAATAACAACACAATATAGCATTCCAGGTGTGCAACAAATCATGTGATCAATATCCAAATCGACAAAGACTTAATGTCATATGGAACATTGGTCGAGGATTACCAACCTCCCTCCTTCAAAATTAAAACCGCATTCACTTCCAACTTAAAGATGTGAAAACATATATATACCAACGTAAATGTCAAAGGAAAGTAACATGTGATACCAATATGCAATATACCATGTGTTTCATTTTGAAAATAATTTCCAACACTCAAACATCATTATGCCTCCTTTTCATAATGACATCTCGATACTTCATACAATATGCAATGTTATATTAAGTCTTTAAGTAGCACTTCATGTTGGATTGTTGTGTTATATCAACGAACTTTTCAAAAGTAAAACCACCGTATCACTTACAATTAAACTTGTACATGCCATGAGAACCTCAATATGGTGCCCACTTTTGGTAATGTGAATAACATGTCAATGATTAGTGTATATTTAGATAGGGTGACCATCTATTTTTGTCGATAGCATGGAAAACAATTATGCGTTTAAAACACCATATATTGGATAATCAAGATGCAGCAAGGTACCTCAAATCAATTGTAGCAAAATAAAATTGTGTCCATCTTCTTGTAACAAAGGGGATTTTCGATTTTCTTTCTTTTTACTAGGGGGTCCCACCTATAGTTAAGTATTTATAAATAATAGACAATAAATTTTTTATATTAGTTCCTTGCAATCATTTGCAGGCAAGTGGTTAGTTGGTGATTTTATGAGTCAACACCTTCCTGTAGTGACCCTGTTTCTTGGAGCGATTTATTACTTATGGATAATATATTTTCTTATATATCCAACCTGCTATCTCATATTTGGATCTCCCTTCACTATTATACAATCTTGTTCTTCTAGGTAATCACCCACTTTCAAAAATTCAAAATGGTGCTCAAATTGATCATTTAATTTCACTTCTGCTCGAAATTCAGGTTTGAACAATTGTTTTGTCCTAGTTGTTAGAATGATGGTTGGGGTACTCATAAATTCATGTCTTTGTGGTCTTCAATGTTTTTGAAATTATATTCTACTTAACTAATGCGTTAATCACCCTTTCCCATGAATTATGGCTCCCCCCCTTGACATAA
>ML780104.1:12808-45360 GCA_009831015.1 Picea engelmannii
TTATTTACCTTTTAAAATCTCTTAAACCACTTTGACTACTTTGACCTTTTGGGGCTTCTAGATGACATATGAGGGTCCTCCATCTTCGTAAGGCCATAACTCTCAAACTGTGAGGAGTTATGTGACGTTCCACATATCACCAGAAATGGAATGACATGTACTATCCATATAGAATAGTATTATCTGAAAATATATCATAAATCATACCGTTATCCATCAAACAAACTTGGGTCCATTACCCAAACCTAGGTTCTCCAACTTCTCATGGCCATAACTCTCTAACCATGAGGAGTTATGTGACGTTCCACATAACATCGGAAATGGAATGACAAGGACTATCCATCTAGGATAGTTTAATTGACAAATTCATTGTCCTTCATCTCATTATTCCACAATTAAACACGGGTTCTCTTACTTCGAAAAGCGTCTTCCCGTGAGGGATTTCACCATAAGGGGACCACTTTGGAGTTCATCCATCTTTACTTCTTATCAACCATGACAAGACAATAATGAGTCATCTTTACATCAAACAATCTTGGGTCCATTACCCAAGCCTTTGTGCTACGGGTATTTCTTCAAGGGTTGACATCAATGACAACCAACCTTAATCAACATAAAATGTGTCCCTTTCCCTTTTTAATAAAAGTTTTTAAATAAACTTTTATTTTCACAATTTAATTAATTTCCTATTTAAAATAGGAGGACTGTGTTTTAATTTTCTGGGAATGAGAATACAATTTTTAGCTATGAAAATCACTTTTGATGTGATCTTCATCATCTTAGATTTTCAAGGATATAAGTTTGCACAAATCCATCGCCCAGATCTCAAGATATGAGCTCGTGAAGTTAAGTTTTCATGCAGACCCATTAAAAATGTAGGTGATTGATATTTTAATTTTTGAGAAAAATATATCAACTTTCAGCACTTGAAACCTATACCACCATATTCTACATCGAAATAAGTTTCCAACGGTATAAAGTTTTTGTGATTTTGACACCTGGAGCTCAATTTATGACCTCTGCAAGATCGTGACTCAACCACTGTTGATCTGATGTCTTGGGACAATCTCAGCCGTTGATTTCAAATTCATTTCTTCTTCTTTGAAATTTCAACTTTTTATTCATGAATATTATCCCACATTCATTAGGATATTACAAATTTTCATGGTATACAATACTAAGTGTATTATACACTTAGTAAGAAATAAAGAAGAGAAGAAATGATGGAGCTTAGAGGATTCGTCCCTTGGAAAGTTATTGAATAAAATGATTTTTTTTTTAATCTTGTCAATGTCCACCTCATGCCCAGTTAGCACTGAGTCATTTTAAAATCATATCCCACATGTCAAAAACTCATTATATGTCAAATATAACCAATAATATGCCGCCATATGTTGCAAATTGTATGTTTCCACGTGTCTCCAATGTTGAGTTGCCATGTGTCATGTTCTCATTCATTGGTTTTCATGCCTTGGAATAGCTTTGAGAATTTGGCTAAGTATGGGAGATGGGATGAGAGGGGAGGAGGGGAAGTTATGGGTAGAGGAAGTCGAGGGGGTAGTTTTTAGGCTACGAGGATGGGTTGGTGGGTTGGGGAGAGGGTGAGGTGAATGAATCCTTGAGTCTGCCAACCTACGAACCCAAAAAATTCATAAAACAATTCTAAGTGTTAAAGTTTTTGTAGGTGTCGGAGATAGAGAGTGTAATATGTATATAGCAGGTTGGCAAGTGAGGGAGTGTGAGAAGATGAGAGAATGTATGAGTCTGCCAACCCACGAACCTGATGAGGAGATGAAACAAGAGTCCCAAAAACATCTAAGTGTAGAGACTAGTGGAGAATATGGGAGAAGAGTGGTGAAAGCATAACATGTAAGCATGTGAGTATGATAATTTGACTAAGTATGGAAAGGAGAAGAGGGGAGAGTGAAAAATGGAAAAATGGTTTTAAGTATGATATTAGTAGGAGTAGAGTGGAAAAGAGAAAAATGGTTAAATGTTGAGATGGAAGGTGAGGGAAATAAGTGATGAGAGTACTTAGTCATAATTCAAAAATGGAGAGGAGAAGATGATACTTAGAAAAATTCTTCATAATATTTTTGTTGGACCTTTAGACCAGATCTTGAATAACTTAGGCATACAAAAACAAATTTCTAATCTGAAAAGTGCATGGCAAAGCTTAGACTGAGGGCTACATAATGAACTTATAAAAATTCAAAAATGTTTTAATTTGATATCAAAGATTTTATGAATTCAAGAGAAGGAAAATAAAGATGACCAAATTTTGCTCAACACCAATATACTCCATGTTACGGTTCTAACACCAAAGATGATCTGACAACTTTGTGGGCTCTTTTATTCATGGTCTCATCTCTAAATTTAAGAAGAATGTAGATTTTTGGCAACTCGCAGGTGATTATCGAATGGGTAAATTGAAAAGAAGATATTTAGGTAATGAACCTAAACACTTGAAAGAAACAGATTCGTTCTTTTCTGGAAGAACTTGATTGGTTCTCATGTTTATCAAGAACCTAATACAACATTATATAGGCTATCCAAAGAGGCATTGAACTTGCAAGATGACACTTTTACTTTTCAGGAAATCTTTGATGACATTTCATTAAAGACGTGACTTTTTTGTTATAGCTTTGGAAAGAAAGATGAACTAGGTATGTAGTAAAGTCTGGAAATGAACAAGTTTTTTTATGAAAGTAATGAATGGTAAAGGATATGTAAAGGGATTCTAATGTATAGTCTAGCCAAAGACCGCAATATGTATATTCTATTTTTAAACATTTTTTTTTTCTATTCTAAAAAAAAAGTACCTCATAGGATACAAAAGAGAAGGACAAAATAACGGGGGCTATGACTCCACAAGAGGGGAAAGACAATGGAGCTTAAGTAGGTTAAGGGAAAGGACCTTAGTGAGTGACTTAACCCAAAGTCTTTGCAACTTTAATTGTGTCTCTTTATTATTAATTAATAGATGTTTTTATTAATCCTTTAGGGGGTTAATGCATGAAGGAGGTACATGGGTCTCTCTAAGGATACATGGCTCCTTCATTCCATGCAAATTTATTCTATACATTTTCAACATGCAAGCAAACTATCATTTTGTAGAAGATTTTGAGGAAAGACTTCAAATGCATTGTGGGCCATTCAAATTAATGGAGATTTAATATTTTATAAAAGGAGACTATGTTGGTAATGAGAAACTACTCGACCTTTCAATCCCATAGTAGGGATCATCTTCTGGAGTTTTAATAGCTTAGGTGAATGTTTTGTTTAATCTAATATATTAATATTAATAACCCTATTTGAAGATGTTAGTCGACCATATAGTGATTAGGGTTATTATTATTATTTTTTTATCTTTTGAAGGACATGTTTCCACATCGTGCTTAGCTTTAGACCTTAATATCTATTCAAATTGTTCTCATTTAATTCAATTTCCATAGCCTCACATATCTTTCTTTTTCCATATTGATCCATTATTGCAATGATCTTTGTATCTTCCACGCATTTATGGTGACCTGTATTGTGTGAATGTTCATCTAGGGATGATTTCTTAATTCTCTTGTGCCTCAGGTTTGCGTAATGTCCACTTAATGTTATTTGGACTGATCTCTTGGTTTATCCCGATGTATTGTTTTCCACAAGAACAAGGTATTGAATATACACCTTTTTTGATTTTTTGGATTGATAGTATCCTTGGCATGATCTAGTAAATTCTTTGTTGTGTTAGGGGGCAAGAATAAAACCTTAATTTTTCCCTTCTTTGGAATCTTTGCAATGTTGTTAGTTGTACCTTTTATGTAAGGAAGATTTATTGACTTAAACCATATCAATAATTGATTTGATAAATTGATGAAGTGCACAATTACTAGCATTTGAAAAAAAATGCTACAAACCTAGAATTGAGATGTATCTAACAATTTTATTGGTACGCACACTTGCAAATTCAGAGCTACATCAAGGAAATGTAAATAACATAATTGAAGTATGTTATTGAAGAGGAGACATGGAAGATGGAAAAAGACCTTATATCCATAAAGAAGAAGCTAGAGGCATGTATATTAGCATAGAAGAGATATAGTCTAATGAGAATAGAAAGAGAATTGAATCATTAGAGTTGGTAGAAATTATAAGGATCTTGAAGGATCTTCGTGGTTTCAAATTTTCATCCTCCAAAGTCTTAAAACTTGTCAATGACCATGTTTTCATGGAATTTGACAGACAAACAATTTCTCATCTAAGGAACTTTGCGTAGAAGTCATTTTGGAAATGGTCATTGATAAGATCAAAATGTTATTTAATATGCATCGCTTGATCTCAAAACTTTACCAAAATGGCAAACTAGAAACTAGTTGCTGATATGAAATACAAGCAATCCGCTGATAATTGTCGTTTGCACCTCATTTCCATTAATTCATAGATTTGGTTGTTGGACTATCTAATTTTCATTAATTTCTCAGTATTTTCATAATCCAATCGGGTTTGAATTTGATTTAGCAATGATGGTTTAATATCGTGTCTTATTTTTCCATAAGTATTCAATTTTCTACTATTTGGTCCATCGAATTGAGCAAGTTTGGAGAAATT
The DNA here is from genome assembly GCA_009831015.1 of Picea engelmannii. NCBI lineage: Eukaryota > Viridiplantae > Streptophyta > Pinopsida > Pinales > Pinaceae > Picea > Picea engelmannii. The sequence goes on from ML780104.1 coordinate 17,408, forward strand.
ACTAAAATATATGCAAGTTTAGGATAAGGTTAATAAAGAGGATTTAATTGGGCAAAGTTATCAAGATTATTTTTTAAATTTGGTAAGAATATTATATTTTTCAAAAAATGAATTTATCTACTTTTAACTTATTCTTAAAATATATATTGTTTATTTTTTAATAAAATTGGAATCAACCTCATAAAAATAATTAATTATAAAAATAAGAATTTTTTTTTGGGTTGCCTTAGTCTTAATCTCTTTAGATGATCCGAAAAGATCTTTTAATGACAATGGTTGAGTTATTAAAGCATGAGTTATTTTACCATTTAGGAATTTAATGAAAGAGGAAGAATTAAAGAGGAAACATAACAGCCATTAAGAAATATACATATCTGAAAATAAGCATGAAAAACAACAAACCATAAACACCAAAGTGATAGCGAAGTTTGGAAATCTCGCCTACGTCTCTAGGCCTTTGTCTCAGTGGGTGAGGCTTTCTTATTTTTGTTCAAATCTTCAAAATTACATCATATCAGTGCCAAATGGATTACAAACTGATCTGGTCATGTTCTACCAGATCTCAAGAACCCGTCACAACTGGCGGCACTGAAAACGAATGAACGAAGCTCTCGGAAATGGCCCACAAAGGTGCTCTCCTCAATGGTTTCCTTGCATAAAAATGAATTTGGCTCAACAATTCTTCATCATTTTCCTTTTCTGAACCTCCTCATGGATTCAAGAACCTCTTTTTTATATAGGCTTGAAGTTGGCAACAACCTCCCAACTTCTCCCCAAGATTTGGCCTCAAAAAGGGCCCAAGATCCTCCAAAAATGGGCTAAATCTCCCAAAACTGCTGAAAAAATCCATAAAAATAGATAATAAGGTATAAAACCCACTTTTGGGCATAAATTCGGGTGCAAACCCTTTTTCACAGGCTCCTGTTCATAAGGAGTGTTACCATGTTCCCAAGCACTAAGGCCTAGCGCACTGGCCCCCTTACCATTTGGCTCCTAATCATATGGTTGGGCCCATTTGGCCTCGAGATTACCTTCCACGCGCCCATTGTAAGTTAGCTCTGGCCCCTAGTCTAGCACCTTGGTCGGCGGGCTAGCTCAACCAAACAGGTTCTTTACATATACATCCGCGCTAACTGTTATACGAAGTATCCTAGAGTCATATCATAGCGGTCGTATGGTGAATGCCAACGAGATCGGGGCTGGGATCCAATACAAATGCGCCAACATACAACATGGTTATATGGCATGGTTTTCAGGTGTTGCATTAGGGGTTGGGGCTAGGCCCCAGCCCTTACTCCACCCGGATATGCAACCAAACAAAATTAAATATAAATGGTACCACCATAGTTAAGTACGACCATGTAAGCAGGCTGGTAGCCCGACCTACGCGAAGACTTGGACACCCATAGAGGTCACGAGGTTGACTCCCACAGAATCTCAAACAAATTTTGCCCAAACAACCTATAGAGGGGTGCCATGTGGCATCCTAATACTGGGCCATGTGGCACCATCACATTTGCACAGATAAAGGACATGTTTCATCCATTCATTCACCCACCTATCACAATATCTGCCCAGTCAACACCTATCCACATCAGTGCCATGTGTACCTACCACGTCAACCTGTGCCACATGTCACCCTTGCAATGCTGCCACATGTCACGATCTGACTCGTCCACCTGTCTGCCCGCATGTATTGCCAGTCAACGCCACATTATTGTATGGACGTACAGCCTGTATAGTCAGCTGCTACGTCAACACTGTATGGATTGTACAGACTGCACAATCATCATTTGTTTGCATGCTTGGCCAAATGAATAGACCGTGATATCTTTCACATACGACAAATGTTTTATCCCATTCAAGTTGCGTTGGGTTCGTATTGACGAGACATACACACAGGTATGTTTTTAAGCCATTCTGAGCTCTTCTACTGGATCCAATTCTGGATCACACCTCCCCACTAAAGACCTTTTGGTCCTCCAAAAGGTTACTGACCAGTCATCAAGTGTGGGATATGCCACCCCACTTGTTCTCTATTTTTAAACTCTGTCCCATGCACTTGTCTCATCAAGATCAACTGTAAAACAACCATGATAATTGACAACATATTGTTAGCCACTTGTACTCTGTCACATCTTACTGAAGCCACTATAATCCATGTTAACAACATTAATAATGATAACATCAGAAATATGACTGCAAGTGAGCTAATATGTTTGTATTATTTGCATGACATAAGCTTATCTTGAAGCAAAGTGTGATTGATCTTCCAGTCTACAATCATCTCATGTTCTTTCTTAAGATCAATTACTTGATTTGAAACAATTATAGGTGTGTTGCTTGCATGAGCTGCCTTTCTTAATTGTTCCATTGTTTGAAGAGATTGATTTTCTTTTAAATGATGAGAATGTACAACATATTCTTTGCCTGCTTTGATTAAGTGATATCGATTTTGTTCCTTGTAGAAGATTGCTTTGCAATCATACAAATAAGGATTTCCTAAAACCATTCCACATTCATTGAGTGGCACCACATCATATGTTACCTTGTCCACAAACTTAGATGAAATTGCAAACTTTAATGTGCATTGCTTTGTTATGTGCAATTTATGATTGTTGCTTATCCATTTAAGTGAGTAAGGCTTATGATGCATCTGAGTGTTTAATCCCAATTGTTTAACCAATTCCTCTGAGATCAAGTTAGATTGAGATCCACTATCTATTAATGTGTCGACCTTAGTATGTCGCATAATGACCCTTAAGTGAAAAAATTAACTTCTAAAATCAACTCCATCACCAATTTTACTTATCAAATCGACCAATGAGACTTTATATTCATCACCTGAATCTGATCCCAAGTCTGTTGGTCCTGTTGTTGCTGCAACTGTTTGCCTCCCTTTCCTTTCTTTGAACCACTTTGGCTGGCCTCTTCTCAGGATACAATTTCCAGCAATGGTCCTCATCATGCCCTTTTTTCTTGCAATGCTTGCAAGAGGGCTTCTCTTCCTTTCTTGTCACTGGATTTTCCTTCTTGCCATTCCACTTCCTTTTGTCCTCTTTCCTTGAAGACGATTCCCCTGATACACCAACTCATGTTTTCCCTGCTTCGATGTATGTTGCTTGAACATAAACCTCATCAATATTGGTATGTCCAAACATAAATACAGTGTTATGAATATGTGCAGGTAAACCTCCTATATACTTCATAAGAGTTTCTTGGGTATGTAAAGGAATATCTAACATCAATGCCATTCTACGAATTCCATCTGTGTATTCTTGCACTATTTGTCCTTTTCTTAGTTTAAGACCTTACCATTCAATTAAGGATTTCTTTTTATAACCCAAAGGATATAATTTTTTTCTAAGTGTAGAAACAAAAACATTCCATGATGGAAATACATTACCCACTTGTTGTGTGCCATTTTGCAACTTGCTTTTCCACCAGATGAGTGTTGTGTCTGCAAGACGAAGCGATGCCAATTTAATTTGCATTGCCTCATCCTTGATTTTTTTTACACTGCAATAAACCTCCATCTATCTGACCCAATTATCAAGTCTCTCCGCATTGACTTCACCATCATACATAGGTAATTCAAATTTCACATCAAGCTTAAGTAAAGGCATTTCTTGTTTATGTTTATGGGAATGTTTTCTTGTAGTGGATTTAGAACTTGAACTTGAAGAATAAGAAGTTGATGGAGAAGAAGGAGGTGAAGGATGAATTTGAAGATGATCCTCTCCTTCTTCACTTTTAACCTTTGAAGATTCACCTAGATTCGGTCTCTTCTATTCCAAGTAATCCTCCTATAGAACCTTCATCATCTTCAACATGGAAAAGAAAGTCTTTCAAAACTCTTTCTCATCATGAGAAAGCCCCTCTTCCGATGCCATCTTCTCACTTTGAGAAGTTCTCTTTTTCGATCCTATCTCAGGATTTTATTCAACAAGCTCGCCTTCACCATGAGTCATCTTTTCCTTTGTAATAATGTAAACTCAAAAACCAACCGTCAACTATCTCTGATACCACTTGATCCGAAAAGATCTTTTAACGACAGTGGTTGAGTTATTAAAGCATGAGTTATTTTACCATTTAAGAAATTAATGAAAGAGGAAGAATTAAAGAGGAAACATAGAACCCATTAAGCAATATACATATATTAAAATAAGCATGAATAAAAAGAAAACCATAAACACCAAAGTGATAACAGAGTTCGACAATCTCCCCTACGTCTTTGGGCCTTTGTCTCAGTGGGTGAGGCTTTCTTATTTCTATTAAAAGATTAAAAAGTACATCATATAAGTGCCAAATGGCTTACAAACTGATAATTTCATGTTCTACAAGATCTCAAGAACCTGACACAACTGACAGCACTAAAAATAGATGAACGAAGCTCCCACAAATGGCCCACAAAGGTGCTCTCCTTAATGGCTTCCCTAAATAAAAATGTCTTTGGCTCAACAATTCTTCAACATTTTCCTGTTTTGAACCTCCTCATGGTTTCAAGAACCTATGGTTTATATAGGCTTGAATTTGGCAACAAACTCCCAACTTTTCCCCAAGATCTGGCCTCAAAATGGGCCCAAGATCCTCCAAAAATGGGCTAAATCTCCCAAAACTGCTGAAAAAATCCATAAAAATCATATAATAAGGTATAAAACCCACTTTTGGGCATAAATTCGGGCATATGGAGTGGTGCCATGTGCCCAAGCTCTAAGGCCTAGCACACTGGCCCCATTACCATTTGACTATTGATCATATGGTTGGGCCCATGTGGCCTCAGGCTTACCTTCCACACCCATTGTAAGTTAGCTTTGGCCCCTAGTCTAGTGCCTTGGTCGGTGAGCTATCCCAACTGACTGGATGTTATCCATATACATATGCGCTAACCATTATATGAATTAGCCTAGAGTCATATCATAGCGGTCGTATGGTGAATGGAAACAGGATCGGGGCTAGGATCTAATACAAATGCGCCAACGTACAACAGGATTATATGGCATGGTTTTCAGGTGTTGCGTCGGGGGTCGGGGATAGGCCTCAACCCTTACTCCACTCAAATATACAACCAAACAAACTTAAATATAAATGGCGCCACCATAGGTTAAGTACCACCATGTAGGCGGGCGGGTAGCCCGGCCTACGTGAAGACTTGGATGCCCATAGAGATCACGAGGTCAACCCCCATAGGCTCTCAAATAACGTTTGCCCAAACAACTAATAGAGGGGTGCCACGTGGAATCCCAAGATTGGGCCACATGGCACCATCGAATTCGAACAGATACAGGACACATGTCATCCATTCATTCGCCCACCTATCATGATATCTGACCAGTCAACACTTGTCCACGTCTACACCACATGTATCTTCCACGTCAGCCCATGCCATGTGTCACCCTTACAGTGGTGCCACATGTCATGATCCAACTCGTCCACCTATATGCCCACATGTATACCCAATTAGTGCCACATCACTATACGACCATACGACCTGTACAGTCAACTGCCATGTCAACATTGTACAGACTGTATGGACTGCACAATCATCATTTTTTTGCATGTTTGGCCAAACAAACAGACCACAATATATTTTTCATACGATGTCTATTTGAGCTCGTTCAAGTTGTGTTGGGTTCATATCGACGAGGCCTATGCACATGTCCATTTTGAATCCATTTTGAGCACTTTGATTTTTAGGCTTTCCTGGACCCATTTTAGTTCCTAGATCTAATTTTGGATCATTAGACATGTCATTTGGGAATATATTGTATTCTTTATTTTTTGGTTGGAGTGGAGTCATGCTTATAATGTGTCATTTTGGGATTCTCCTTTCTATTCTTCCTTGTATAAACCTCTCTCCAAGAATCCAGTCAACATCATAACTAGCTTAGTTACCAAAGCCATCAAATCTTCATCTTTGGACCCTTTCATTCAGAAATGTCTTATTCCTCATGACCCTCAAACCCCTAGGATTTATGGGAAACCTAAATTTCATAAAAAATGCATCACTCTCAGGACGATAGTAAGCGCTATAGGAGCACCCACTCATGCCCTAGTTCGTTTCATTGATGATAAACTACAATATTTTATCTAACAACTCCCTCATTTATTAAATATTTATTTGATTTTGTTCAAAAACCTCGACATCTTCACTTCGATGAACACGACATCATGGTTAGTTTTGATGTGGTGTCCTTATTTACCAAAATTTCAGTTCCAAAATCCCTTGACCTTATCTCCAAACTGGTGGACCCTGAAACACTTAACCTTATTAAAATTTGTCTCAACTCAAATTTCTTCACCTTTAAAGGGATATGCTATGAAAAAAGAAAAGTTACAACCATGGGATCCTCCTTATCCCTAGTTGTTGGCAATATTTTTACGGAACATTTCAAAAAAATTTCCTTAAAAAATTTCATCTTAAGCCCAAATTTTGGTTTTTATTTGTTGACGATACCTTTGTTTTCTGGCCTCATGGACATCCCTCTTTGACCTCTTTCTCTAACCATCTTAACAATTTTTTTCCCCATATCCAATTTACTATGGAAATCCAAAATGAAAACTGTATTCCCTTTTTGGATGTTCTCATTACTCGTCTTCCCGATCGCACCCTCATGCACAAAGTTTATAGGAAAACAATTCACACCGACCGATACCTTCATGCCTATTCTCACCATCACCCTACCCAAAAATATGTCATTCTTAAAACTTTGGCTACTCGCATTCAAAATTCAAATCCTCATTTCCTTGAGAAAGAAAAATACCACCTAACTAAGGCCCTTGTGGCCAATGGTTATTCAATTTCTTAAGTCAACAAGGCCTTTTTCTCAAGCTGCCATTCTAAATCTAAAAAATATCATTCCTCTTCCCCACTCTTATCTTTCATTTCTCTTCTCTATACCCAAGGTACTATAGATGATATCTCTAAGAGTTTTGTCAAAAATAATATTAAAACTCTCTTTAAAACCCTTAAATAGTTATTTAGAACATCTAAGTATAAGTTTGACTGCATACTTGGCCAAGGAGTTTACAAAATTCCTTGCTCATGTGGCAAAGCATACATATGCAAAACTCATAGATCATTTAAATTTCGTCTCAAAGAACATATAACTGACACCTTTCACACCCACATCTCTAAGTTAGCTATCGCCAAACTATTGGGAAACGAGAGAGGGAGAGTAGAAAATATTACACAAACTCAAAATTGTGATGAGCACTCTATTAATAAAAAATAGAGTACATATTAATACAAAAATCATAGTCTCAATATAGAAAAACTATTGAGAAAATATATCAAGCTTCTAATGATCAATATGGAGGTTGGTGGCCTCCCACCTATTCCAACTGGTTCATTTTGGTAGTTTTCTAGTTTGACATTTTTTCCCAGTTCTTGAGTGTCCGACTTCTAGGGCTGTTTTGAGGCCCTAACTAATGTTTTTAGGGTTTGCCCTAATTAGTTTATAGACAAAGTTAGAGTCTAACAAAAACATGTGCATCCCTTGGATAGACCTTTCCAATGGGATATTGTGCGCCTAAAATAGAGATCGTATGCAAAAGTTACGACCTCGAAAAGTTGATGTACTAACTTACCCCAATGGGGTCCACATGAATTTTGGCGCTTCATCTCCTAGGGTTAGGTTTTTGGATGTATAGGGTTTTGAAATTCATGTTTATTGTAAAAAGGCCTTAAGAGCCTCATTGTACACATCTTCTTGCAAATGAGCACATCTGTCACATCTCTTCTAAGAGAAAAGTCTCCACCATTCCAACAAGTTTGTTTTCCACTGCATTTTACAGTTTCAACTTATTTCCTTATTGAATAGAAACCAATTTTACTATATCCCTATTATTTTGTGTTAAGCATATTTTAATAATAATTTGTATTCATTTCGTTCTTCTCATAAAATTCAAATCAGTGGTATCAAAGCGATCTGCTCCTTATCTTTCTTAATGCATGTCCCCGACGAGGTCAAGGTACAAAGAATTGGGTCTCGAGCTTGTCTCTCTTGAGGACAAAATCTCTCACATGCCCAAACGACCTTTAATGTTGGGAGAAAACAAATATGACAGGATAATAGATCCTTTCAAAATTTTGCTCAAGGAATCCCTCACACAACAGAAGAACGAGATGATTTATTGTTTTACGCAAATCCTTCGACGACTACCAACAAGCGATGCATATTCCTTGAGCAGAGGAACCACCCCCTTCAAGGTGCAAATCAAATTTAATATTCCTGTATTTGAAGGTCAGATAGAGGCAGATGCTATAGAAAAATGTTTGAATATATTAGAAGGGTATTTTTCTATCCATAACTTTTCGAATAGAGAAAAACTTACTTTTGCTCTCCTCAAAGCCATTCCCCATGTCAAATATTGGTGGGAAAATTTATGTGAGAAAAAGGAAACATAGGAAACCTTATTATTTATAGTCATGGTCACCTAGGAGTCCTTAAGGGATGCTATTAAGAAACAATACTACCATGTCAGAAGTTATGACAACCTGTATCCAAAATGGACCACACTGTAGCAGGAAAGAGACCAAGCAATGCCAGAGTTCACAAATATCTTTCATACTTTGCACACCAAGCTGGGTATCAAATATTCTGAGTGACATATGGTGCTCAAGTATCGTGATGGTATGCATAGATACATTTAGGCCGAAATGGAGTTTCTAGACATCTCGTCCCTGGGCGTGGCCTATCGATATGTCGTCAAAATCGAGCAGAGGCTCAAACAAAAGACACGACAATTTGGGCCTGAGAACCCCGCACAGAAAAAACAAAGAAAGGGTGGCCCTAACCCATAGAACAAAGGACAACTCAAATATGGACATAATCAGGACAACCAGTCCAAGCTGCAAGCAAAGAAGGACATTGAAAAGACAAAGAAAATTACCAAGAAGTGTTGTGACTTTCATAAGAGCCCTTGGCATAACACTGTTGATTTCCGCTCAAATAAATCGATGGTGGATGACATGAAATCCTTTGAATCAGATAGGGGTTCTGAATCTGATTCAGAACCAGAAAGGGGGAGACAGATCATTGACATGGAACCCAATGCCACTATTGCTACCACTAAGCTCCATCCCGGTGAACCAAACGAGCCTGTGGAAGGCAAGCACCTTTTCCATTCATAGATGTGGGTGAAACACACCCCGCTACACTTCATAGTTGATAGCGGTAGCCAGAAGAACCTCATCTCAATAGAGTTCATCAAGTGGCTAGCCCTACCAACAATGTTGCATTAACAACCCTACACCATTGGATGGATCCGCAAAGGAAGAAATCTCCATGTCAGTCAATAGTGTCGTCTGTTGTATGACATCAATCCCTTCAAAGATGAGATATTGTGTGATATTTCTCCTCTCAAAGTTTGTAATGTTCTTTTGGGCCAACCTTATTTATGGAAACATCATGTTGTATATGAGTCTAGGCGTTGCAGTGTCATTAATACTTTGAACAAGAAATTGTATAAGATACCCGAGGCAATCCCACCTAGTGTTATTTCCTTGATCTATGCCAAGAAATGTAGGAAGGTCATCTCTCAGATCAAGAATTTTGTCTTCTTCATGATTCGCTCTCAGAGTAAGATAAATATTGCAGCCACATCCAGGGCCTCCATGACCGACCTCTCCACACAACAGAATCAAGTGGATAAGGTCTTTGAATAATACTCAGATATATTCTCCTCACCTACCAAGGCACCTCTGCACTATTAGGTCAAGCATTCCATCGATTTGACCCTCGATGCACCACTACCCAATGGGCCAATATATCACCATTCTCTGTTAGAGAATGAGGAGATCAAGCGACAAATCCAAGAACTGCTCTACAAGGGGCACATCTGTCCTAGCTCATCGCCTTGTGGGAGCCAAATCATGCTAGTGCAGAAGAAAGACGAGACCTAACGACTCTGTGTTGATTATCAAGCCCTAAATAAAATCACAGTCTGGAACCAATACCCGATTCCTCGAATCAATGACCTCCTTGATACACTCATAGGGGACAAATACTTCAGTAAGATTGATATGAAGTTTGGCTACCACCAGGTCCCAATAGAATAGATAGATGTATGAAAGATCTCCTTCAAGTCAAAAGAAGGTATTTTTGAATGTCTGGTCATGCCCTTTTGTTTGACAAATGCTCCAACAACTTTCATGGGGATTATGGACGATATCCTGCAACCTTTCACCAATAATTTTGAAGTGGTATATCTGGATGAAATCCTCATCTAAAACAAGACTTGGGTGAAACACTTGCAACATATTCAACAGGGTCTTCACACCCTGCAACAACACAAGCTTTACCAACTTGGAAAAATTCTCCTTCAGCATGGACATATTCCATTATCTAGGCTACATCATTGATCAACATGGTGTGCATGTGGATCAAACCAAGATCCAGGTCATTCGTGACTGGCCAACCCCAAACACACTCTTTGAGCTTCATAGCTTCTTGGGCCTTGCCAATTTCTATCGCAGGTTTGTGTTTGGATTCTCCCATATTGCATGGTGCCCCAGCCAAGTAACCAGGGGTGGTGGTAAGGAAAAAATTGTGTGGGGCCTATCCAAACAACAAACGTTCAATGGTTTGAAGTAGGGCTTGTACTCAACCCCAATACTTTCATTACCAGACTTGCAAAAACCCTTTAAGATCGAGAAAAATGCTCCAGACTATGTTGTGGGTGTCGTTCTCACTTAACACGACCACCCCATGGCCTATCATAGTGAGACACTATCAAATGATGTCCATAAGTACCCTACTTATGAAAAATAAATGTACTCTAATATGCAAGCATGTCGCCAATGGAGACATTACATTCTTGGGAAGGAGACAGTCATCCACACTGATCATGAGCCACTGCAACTCATGCATACACAAGGAAAATTGCAAAATGACCACCATCAAAAGTGGTCCACATACTTGCAATAGTTCCACCTCAACATCAAGTATAAAACAGGAAGCACCAACTAAGTCGTTGATTTCCTCAGCCGACCTCCAGTCACAACATTGACCACAATGCTAGACTCTTGTGGCCATGAGACCTCCTAATGGCCCCACCTCTATGAGAAAGACCCTGACTTCACCACCACCTACCAAATGTTTGGCGCAAACTCAGTTGTCGCTAATTTCCATCTTCAGGAGAGGTTGTTGTGCCATCTGGGCCATCTTTGCGTTCCATGAAGCAAGTGTGTAAACCTGATTTGGGAATCCCACTATAGTCAGGTGGCAGGACACTTCGGCGTTGAAAAGATAGTGGTAGTTCTGTAGAAACATTTCTACTGGTCGAAACTTCGACAGGATTTCAACAAGTATATCAGGTCCTGCACTGCCTTCACTATTGCCAAACTGACCACTAAGAAAAAAGGATTGTACACCCCTCTACCTAATCCTAAAAGGCCTTAGGAATCCATCTCAATGGACTACATGTTAGGCCTTTTATCCACCAAGAGGGGAAATGGCTATGTTTTTGTGGTTGTTGATCGCTTTTCCAAGATGGCGATTCTAGCTGCTTGCAAAAAGAGAATCACAACGAAGGACAGTTCCAATATTTTCTTTGAATGAGTATGGGTACATTTTTGAATCCCACAAACCATTGTCACAGATTGGGACAGTTGGTTCCTCATCACATTCTGGTCAAGCCTATGGACACTGTTGGACACCAAGCTCACCAAATCCACCGCCTTCCACCTCCAAAAACATGGGCAGACTAAAGCCATCAATCAAATGATCATGCATATCCTACGCATGTAAAATTCTAAGATCCCTTGCACATGGGATGATAGCCTTCCCTATGTTCAACATAGATATAACCGATCCCTACATAGCTCAACTGACCACAACCCCTTTCAGGTGGGGTTGGGATTCCAACCATTGGGTCCCATGGATGTTGCACTACCCCTTGTGGCCACCTCGACCGACTCATCCCATGCTCCAACTGAAGCTGAAAAAACCACCTGATTCATTGAGCGGATCCATCACATCCACCAACAAGTTAAAGATATTTTACAGAAGTCCAATGCCAAGTACAAGCAACGTCATGATCAACATCGGGTGCCACATAAGTTTCAGGTGGGAGACAAAGTTTGGTTGCACTTGCAGAAAGAACGTCTTACAGGGCCCCATTGGAAGATTCTCCCACTCCATTATGGACCTTACACCATCACCAAGGCTATGGGTGACAATGCTTTTGAACTCAACATTCCTGATTTCCTTGGCCTACACCCAGTGTTCAATGTGGCTCTCCTTTGACCATATTTCTCACCATTATTGGACACCTTAGAGATAGAAGAATAGTCGACACCAACATAGATCAACGCTGACTGCATGAAATAGGAATACAATTATCATATTGTGGACACACAGGTCAAGGGAACTCGACAACAAAGGATCCAACTTTATCGAGTTGTGAAAGCAGGGCAAGTCCTGCACCAAGGCAAGTGGCTCACCCAGGGACAAATTCAACAGAAATTTCCTCATCTAATGAGGGAAATCAACACAATGGAGACCATTTCTTCTTAAGGGGGGAGGATTGATCCATATGAATATCGGTGGCCTACCACCTATTCCAACTGGTTCATTTTTGCAGTTTTCTAGTTTGGCAGTTTTTTCCTGGTTTTTGGGTCCTCAACTTTCGGGGCCGTTTTGAGGCCCTAAACAACGTTTTTAGGGCTCGCCATAGTCAAATTGTGCTCACTAGTAGAGTTTGATGGCAACATGTTCAATCCTTAGATAGAATTTTCCAACGGGCTATCGTGCACCTAAAACAAAGATCGTTGGCAAAAGTTACGACCTTGAGAAGTTGATGTACTAACTTACCCCAACGGGGCCCACATGAATTTTGGCACTTCATATCCTAGGGTCAAGTTTTTTGATGTCTAGCATTTTGGAATTAATGTTTATTGTAAAAATTCCTTCAGAGCCTCATTTTACTCATCTTCTTGCAAATAAGGGCAATCGTCACATCTCTTCTCAAAGATAAGCCGCCACCATTCCAACAAGCTTGTTTTCTGTTACATTTTATAGTTTCATCTTATTTCCTTATTGAATAGAAACCAGTTTTATTGTATCTCTATTATTCTGTGTTAAGCATATTTTAATAATAATCTATATTCATTTTGTTCTACTCATAAAATATGGATCAACTAACTAGTTAGATAGAATCTCTCAAGCCATCTAGGCCTCAACAACCTCCTAAAAGATAGGAACATACTCCTTCACGTAGATACTAGAACTCTACCTAATAATGACCAATAAACTCAATAATAATCACAATATGATCACACCAAAGACAAGTGGGAGTTACATATCCCAACACTCCCCCTTAACAACTATTTTTCTTTAGAATCATCGGGTAAGGTCTTCATCATCACCAAGTCCTCTGAAATTAAGCATCTCTTGATCAACAAAGTCTCTGTCTGGTCCAAACTAGTACTTTTTGTTCGTACCTTGATCATGCATCACCAAACTGCCAAAGTCCATATAAAGAGACAACCGTCCACCGAATGCATGGGTTATCAGCCATTGTAACCATCGGTTTAGTAGGATGTCCGCCAGATACATGGTTCATTAAACTTCTTCATGAACTCCTCCTGAATGTAAAACTCATGGTTTTCTAGGCACCTAGAGTTCACAACCAACATGGTCCACTCATAGAGCATGCAGTCGACCCGTGACATGGCTCACTCTAGGTGTTATATAACTCTATAATAGAGGTTCTGCATTACAAATCAATAGGGATACATGACAAGGGCTATGCATGCCTAGTCAAGTCTTACATTGATATGCCCTTTACATGTTACATAGATGCATGTACATACATTACAAATTCCATCCATGGAGATAACAGGTACATAATCAAACATTTCTAGGACCAATACATCATAATAAACATTACATCATAGACTTGCTACAACAATGTGTGACTCATATTAACATGGGGTCATTAGTCTGTTTTATTTAACACAATTCACACAATTCACCTTGTTTTTCCACGATCATCTTGCTGCATCTACACTTCTACTGCTTTCGCACATCTACTGTTTCCACACTTTTTCCATTGTCACCAACTTCCCTTGGACTAATCTATCTATTGTTCTAGAACAACATATATGTTCTTCCTGCTTATCATTCCAACAACTTCCCTTTACAAACAAGATTAAAGAATGGTTTTACATTACAAAATGTTACCAAGCAAGATTTCAACTCATCAACAAGAGATAATATCATCTTCCTCTTCTGAAGTTGTTCACATGTTGGAGTCTTCATCTGCATCTTTGACCTCATTGTCATGGATTCACCTGCAATTTTTTAGCGTAGCTAATTTCTAACAAAACCACTACATTCATATTGAGTTAGCTATGCTCAATGTAAATGCTACTAATTCCAAAACATTTACTCGCACCTCTTTGGAGTTTCCACACTTTATCTTGCAATTGTTAGATTACTGAATGCTAACAATGCATCACATATTACGTTGAGTAGGCTTAATACGTTACTCTTCACAAACTCCAAAGAAATTTAAAAATACGTTTAGTTTAACCATGGACAAATATTTTCACCACCTTCACATCTATAATTGCTTACCTTGGGTCAAGTGATCAGTTTGACTCATATGTCAATCATAAAGATACACTATACATCACTCCAATAATGAATCCATATATTTGAACTCTCTTCCTATCACTTTGTTTTGAGGTCAACCGACAAACGACTATTTATGAGCAGCTTCTTACATGCTACCATTTCCTCAGTTCATGTCAAAACATTCCCATTGTACTGTGCCAGCCCAAAGATTATAGTGCCATTGAATTTCTTGGTGTTGAATCTTGTAACGATGTTGGAATCGTTCAATGGCTTCATCTTGGCTTGGTTGATACCCATTGCAGCAAAACTGCACACAGGTATAGATGAGATCTACTTCTTATTGTATCTTTCTTCAGTTCCTCCTGCAAGATACCCCTCACTACGCTTGTATTGTTTCCAGCGAGTCTCAATGAACCATTGTGGGAAACATTGGTGCTGAATCTGGATCCAATTCTCCCCCTCTGCCAACATTTTCCCCTTGATGGACCTCCATCTCTGCGACGAGATCCCTATTCAATTCATTGATCCGCTGCCTCAACTCCTCAATGTACTTTAATGCATCCAGGATTATGTAGTTCTTTCAAATCGCATAAGAGTTTGTAATGGAGCGCAAGAGGGACATATTTTCATCCAATAGCCTCTTCTGACATCCTCTATGCTTCCAACGTCCTCTACGCAGGCTACTCGTTTGGTTCGATCCAATTGAGGGAGTGAGTCTCACTCCTCCACCCATATGCACATAATGGATGGGCATGTCACCCAAAATCCCAACACTTCCATCTTTGTTAGCACAAAGGGTGGAGGGTTGTCTTTGCTATCAACCTACTCGCATCACCAGATCACCACTGATGCTCCTCCTTTTTCTCAACCTTGGGGCTTCGACATTGCACAATATCCCACACTCTCTTGATGTATTTGATAATTCCTCCCAAGTCTCGAATCACCAAACATCTTCTTCTGCGGTGGTCAAGAAAGAAATGAGTAACGACTGTGAGATATTAGCTGAATGCCTACAGAGCACTTTGGTGACCAACACTTTGCAACAATGTTGGGGATCGTTTCTCTATATGAGCTCTCTCCTTCCAATCCCCGTGACTCATTGTTGATGATATCCCAGAGACCATCGCTATCAATGATGAGGAATTGTTCCTCTTCACTCAATTCCACTTCCCGCACCTCAGGTTCCATGCTCAGAGGAATCAACACACAGGCCTCCCCGAGTGCCCTGGAAACCCCGTGCGCTTCAATGGCTCCACGATCCTCTTCCGCTAGGTCCCTCTACAGTTAGATGTTAACACTGAATCTTCTTATTCCCCAAACTATGTTGGGATCTATCAAACCAGGCACCCTCCAAACCAATGAGCACGTACAGATGGACAAACGATGTTAACACTGAATCTTCTTATTCCCCAAACTATGTTGGGATCTATCAAACCAGGCACCCTCCAAACCAATGAGCACGTACAGATGGACAAACACAAACAAATACAGATGGACAAACACAAACAAATTAAACACTTTACTGCAAACACATAACAACAATCACTTAATCTATCTACTCTACTTATGCTAATCTACTTCTACATCAGATTAGCATTCACATGCTTCCATTTTAGTGGGCCCTCCCGTGAGGGATTCGGGCCCAATCCAACTCTATTACCTTATTGGAAAATGGGAGAGGGAGAGTAGAAAATATTACACAAACTAAAAATTAAAAATTGTGATGAGTGCTTTATTAATCAACAAATAGAGTATATATAATACAATAATAATACTTTCAATATAGAAAAACTATTTTGATTCACAGTTGAGGAAATATCTCAACCTATTAACTAGTTGGAGAGAATCTCTCAAACCAACTAGGCCTTAACAACCTCCTAAAATCTAGGAACAAACTCATTCTAGTAGAGACTATGACTCTATCTAATAATGACCAATAAACTCAATAATAATCACAATATGATCACACCAAAGACAAGTGGGAGTTACATATCTCAACATTCCCCCTTAACAACTACTTGTCTTTACAATCATCAGGTCAGGTCTTCATCATCACCAAGTCCTATGAAATGAAGCACATCTTGATAAAAAAATTCTATGTCTAGTCCAACCTAGTACTTTTTGTTTGTACCTCGATCATGCATCACCAAACTGCCAAAGTCCATATAAAGAGACAACCATCAACTAGAATGCATGGGTCATCAGCCGCTGCAACCATCAGTTTAGTAAGATGTCGTTCAGATACATGGTTCATTGAAATTCTTGATGAATTCTCCTTCAATGTAAAATTCATGGTACCTCCTAGAGTTCACAACCAACATGATCCACTCATAGAGCATGCAACCGACCTATTACATGGCTCAATGTAGGTGTTATAGAACTCTATAATAAACATTTTGCATTACAAATCAATAGGGATACACAACAAGGGGTATGCATGCCTAGTCAGGTCTTACAACAACATGCCCTTTACACGCTACATAGATGCATGTACATACATTACAAACTCCATCGATGGAGATACTGGGTACATAATCAAACATTTCTAGGACCAATACATCATAATAAACATTACATCGTAGACTTGCTACAACAATGTGTGACTCATATTAACATGGGGTCATGAGTCTGTTTTATTTAACACAATTAACACAATTCACCTTGTTTGTCCATGATCATCCTGTTGCTTTCGCACTTTTGTTGTTTCCACACTTTTGTTGCTTCTGCACTTCTACTGCTTTCGTACTTTTGTTGCTTCCACACTTCTGCCATTGTCACCAACTTCCCTTGGACTAATCTCTTTGTTTTTCCATAACAACATCTTTGTTCTTCCTGCTTATCATTCAAACAACTTCCCTTTACAAAGAAGAGTAAGGATTGATTTTACATTACAAAATGTTACTAAGCAAGATTTCAACTCGTCAACAAGAGATGCTATCATCTTCCTGTTTTTAAGTTTTTCACATGTTGGAGTCTTTATCTGCATCTTTGACATTCATTGTATTTGATTCACCTGCAATTTGTTAGAGTAGTTAATTCTAACAAAACCATTACATTCATATTGAGTTAGCTATGATCAATGTAAATGATACTAATTCCAAAACATTTACTGACACTTCTTTGAAGGTTCAACACTTCATCTAGATTACTCAATCCTAACACTACATCACATATTAAGTTGAGTAGACTGAATATGTTACTCTTACTCTTTGCAAACTCCAAAGAAATTTAAAAATACGTTTAATTTAACCATGGCCAAATATTTTCACCACCTTCACATCTATGATTGCTCACTTTGGGTCAAGTGATCAGTTTGACTCATATGTCCAATCATAAAGATACACTATAGATCACTCCACCAATGAATCCATATATTTGAACTCTCTTCCTGTCACTTTGTTTTGAGGTTAGCCTACACATAACTATTTATGAGCAGATTCTTACATGATGCCATTGCATTGCTTCATGTCAAATCATTCTCAATGTACTGTTCCAGCCCAGAGATTATAGAGCTGCTGAATTTTTTGGCATTGAATCTCGCATCGATGCTAGAATCATTCAATGGCTTCATCTCAGGTTTGCTGATACCCATTGCAACAGAGATGCATATAGGAATAGATGGGATCGACTTCTGACTGTATCTTGCTTCAATTCCTCCTATTAGATACCCCTAACTACGCTTGTATTGCTACTAGCGAGTCTGAATGAACCATCGTGGAAAAACTGACTCTGAATCATAATCCAAATCGCCCCCCTTGCCAGCATTTTTCCCTTGACAGACCTCCATCTCTGCGACGAGATCCCTACTCATTGTTGATGACATCCCAAAGACCATCACTCGCAATGATGAGGAACTCTTCCTCTTCACTCAATTCCACTTTCTGCACCTTAGGTTCTGTGCTTAGAGGAATCAACACACACGCCTCCTCGAATACCCTGGAAAACCCGGTGCACTTCAATGGCTCCACGGTCCTCTTCTGCCAGGTCCCTTTGTAGTTGGTCGCCAGTGCTGAATCTTCTTTCACCCCGAACTATGCTTGGGATCTATCAAACTAGGCACCCTCCAAACCAACGAGCACGTACATATGGACAAACACAAACACGTACAGATGGAAAAACACAAACATATTAAACACTTTACTGCAAACACATAGAAACAATCACTTAATCTATCTGCTCTACTTATGCTAATCTACTCCTACATCATATTAACATTCAGAGGCTTTCATTTCCCTTCCATTTCTCTAAGCACTCCTGTGAGAGAGTTAGGCCTAGTCCAGCTCTGATACCATATTGGGAAATGGGAGAAGGAGTATTAATTAAAAAATAGGGTACATATTAATACAATAATCATAGTCTCAAGATAGACAAACTATCTTGATCCACACTTGAGGAAATATCTCAACCTCACACCAAACTAGGAAGCTAACTAGTTGGAGAGAATCTCTCAAATCAACTAGGCCTCAACAGCCTCCTAAAAGCTAGGAACAAACTCCTTCTCTTAGAGACTATAATCTACCTAATAATGACCAATAAACTCAATAATAATCACAATATGATCACACCAAAGACAAGTGGGAGTTACATATCCCAACACTCCCCCTTAACGACTACTTGTTTTTACAATCATTAGGTGAGATCTTCATCATCACCAAGTCCTTTGAAATGAAACACCTCTTGATCAACAAAGTCTATGTCTAATCCTACCTAGAACTTTCTTTTTGTACCTCGATCATGCATCACCAAATTTCCAAAGTCCACATAAAGAGACAACCATCCACCTGAATGCATGGGTCATTAGCCGCTGCAACCGTCGGTTTAGTAGGATGCCCTTCAGATACATGGTTCATTCAACTTCTTGATGAACTCCCCTTGAATGTAAAACTCATGGTTTTCTAGGCACCTCCCAGATTTCACAACCAACATGGTCCACTCATAGAGCATGTATCCGACCTGTGACATGGCTCACTCAAGGTGTTATAGAATTCTATAATATAGGTTCTGCATTACAAAACATTAGGGATACATGAAAAAGGGGTATGCATGCCTAGTCAAGTCTTACAACGATATTCCCTTTACATGTTACATAGATGCAAGTACATAAATTACAAACTCCATCCATGGAGATACCAAGTACATAATCAAACATTTCTAGGACCAATACATCATAATAAAAATTACATCATATACTTGCTACAACAATGTGTGACACATATTAACATCCTGTCATGAGTCCATTTTATTTAACAAAATTCGCACAATTCACACAATTCACCTTGTTTGTCCACGATCATCGTGTTGCTTCTGCTACTTTCGCACTTCTGTTGCTTCCACACTTATGTTATTGTCACCAGTTTCCCAAGCGGAAAATGAGCAATGACTATGAGATATTAGCTGAATTCCTATGGAGAATATCGGTGACCAACAATTTGCAACAATGTTGGGGATTGTTGCTCAACATGAGCTCTCTCCTCGAAACCCATGCGACTCATTATTGATGACATCCCAGAGACCATCACTGGAAATGATGAGGAACTCTTCCTCTTCACTTAATTCCACTTCCTGCACCTTAGGTTTCGTGCTTAGAGGAATCAACATGCACACCTCCTCGAATACTATGGAAACCTCGGTGCGCTTCAATGGCTCCGTGGTCCTCTTCCTCCAGGTCCCTTTGCAATTGGTCGCCAATGTTGAATCTTATTTCGCCTTGAACTATGCTTGGGATCTATCAAACTAGGAACCCTACAAACCAATGAGCACGTACATATGGACAAACACAAACACATATAGATGGACAAACACAAACATATTAAACACATTACTGTAAACACATACCAACAATCACTTAATCTATCTACTCTGCTTATGTTAATCTACTCCTACATTAGATTAACATTCACAGGATTTTATTTCCATTCGATTTCTCTGGGCCCTCCCATGAGTGAGTTAGGCCCAGTGCAACTCTGATACCATATTGGGAAATGGGAGAGGGAGAGTAGAAAATATTATACGAACTCAAAATTGTGTTGAGTGGTCTATTAATAAAAAAATCGAGTACATATTAATACAATAATCATAGTCTCAATATAGACAAACTATCTTGATCCACGGTTGAGAAAATATGTCAACCTCAAACCAAACTAGGAAGCTAACTAGTTGGAGAGAATCTCTCAAATCAACTAGGCCTCAACAACCTCCTAAAAGCTAGGAACAAATTCCTTCTCTTAGAGACTATAACTCTACCTAATAATGACCAACAAACTCAATAATAATCACAATATGATCACACCAAAGACAAGTGGGAGTTACATATCCCAACACTCCCCCTTAACGACTACTTGTCTTTACAATCATTAGGTGAGGTCTTCATCATCACCAAGTCCTTTGAAATGAAGCACCACTTGATCAACAAAGTCTATGTCTAGTCCTACCTAGTACTTTCTTTTTGTACCCCGATCATGCATCACTAAATTGCCAAAGTCCATATAAAGAGACAACCATCCACCTAAATGCATGGGTCATCAGCCGCTGCAACTATCAGTTTAGTAGGATGCCCTTCAAATACATGGTTCATTCAACTTATTGATGAACTCCCCCTGAATGTAAAACTCATAGTTTTCTAGGCACCTCCCAGATTTCACAACCAACATGGTCCACACATAGAGCATGTATCTGACCTGTGACATATCTCACTCAAGGTGTTATAGAATTATATAATAGAGGTTATGCATTACAAATCAATAGGGATACATGAAAAAGGGGTATGCATGCCTAGTCAGGTCTTACATCGATATTCCCTTTACATGTTACATAGATGTAGGTACATAAATTACAAACTCCATCCATGGAGATACCAAGTACATAATCAAACATTTCTAGGACCAATACATCATAATAAAAATTACATCTTAGACTTGCTACAACAATGTGTGGCTCATATTAACATGGTGTTATGAGTCTGTTTTATTTAACACAATTCACCTTGTAGTTGTTTGTCCATGATCATCTTGTTGCTTTTGCACTTCTTCTAATTTCACACTTCTGCTACTTCCACACTTCTGTTATTGTCACCAACTTCCCTTGGACTAATCTCTCTGTTGTTCCAGAACAACATCTTTGTTCTTCCTACTTATTATTCCGACAACTTCTCTTTACAAAGCAGACTAAGGAATGATTTTACATTACAAAATGTTACCAAGCAGGATTTTAACTCATCAACAAGAGATAATATCATCTTCCCCATCTGGAGTTGTTCACATGTTGGAGTCTTCATCTACGTCTTTGACCTTCATTGTCTTGGATTCACCTCCAATTTGTTAGAGTAGCTAATTCTAAAAAAACCACTTCATTCATATTGAGTTAGCTACGCTCAATCTAAATGCTACTAATTCCAAAACATTTACTTGCACTTCTTTGGAGTTTCCACACTTCATCTTGCAATTTTTAGATTACTCAATTCTAACAATGCATCACATATTAAGTTGAGTAGGATTAATATGTTACTCTTCACAAACTCCAAAGAAATTTAAAATTACGTTTAATTTAACCATGGCCAAATATTTTCACCACCTTCGCATATATGATTGCTCACTTTGGGTCAAGTGATTAGTTTGACTCATATGTCCAATCATAAAGATACACTATAGATCACTCCAACAATGAATCCATATATTTGAATCGTCTTCCTGTCACTTTGTTTTGAGGTCAACAAACGCACTTCCTGGAAACCCTCATGCACTTCAATGGCTCCATGATCCTCTTCTGCTAGATCCATCAGCAATTGGCCACCATCACTGAATCTTCTTTCGTCCCAAACTATGCTTGGGATCTATTGAATGAGTCACCCTCCAAACCAATGAACACGTATAAATGGACAAACACAAACACATACAAATGGAAAAACACAAACAAATTAAACACATTACTGCAAACACATAGCAACAATCACTAAATATATCTACTCTACTTATGCTAATATACTCCTACAATAGATTAACATTCATAGGATTCTATTTCCCTTCCATTTCCCTGGGCCCTCTTGTGAGGGAATCATGCCCAATCGAGCTCTGATACAATATTGGGAAATGAGAGAGGGAGAGTATAAAACATTACAGAAACTCAAAATTGTGTTGAGTTCTATATTAATCAACAAATATAGTACGTATTAATACAATAATCATAGTCTCAAGATAGACAAACTATCTTGATCCACGATTGATGAAATATCTCAACCTCACACCAAACTAGGAAGCTAATTTTGGAGAGAATCTCTCAAACCATCTAGGCCTCAACAACCTCCTAAAAGCTATGAACAAACTCCTTCTGGTAGAGACTAGAACACTATCTAATAATGACCAATAAACTCAATAATAATCACAATATGATCACAACAAAGACAAGTCGAAGTTACATATCCCAACACAAACACTCCAACAAAATATATATCCAATGAATATAAAATCAAATCTAAAATGTGATTTTCAAAAATTATATGTAATATATATCGAATGAATATAAAATGAAATCTAAAATCTAAAATGCGATTTTCAATATTATATTTTTATTAGATTAAAGTAATTAATTTACATTTACTATGAGTTATATTCTATATTCATTGCTTTATTAATTTTATTGTTATAATTTTTTTTTAAATTTCTTATTTATCATAAATAAAAAATTCTTCCCATTTTTATTTTATTTTTGACATTATTTTCATTAAATGATATGAACACATTATTTTCATTAAAAGATATGAAATTGTGGAAAGTTATATAATTTTTCATAATTAAATTGAAATGTACAATGAAAATAATCATCACTAATTAATTCCCTGGAAGGGGTGACACTTGGAGTACACACGTCATCGGATGGGGCGGATATAAGGGTAGTTAAAGTCCCTCGCTGCCACCCTCATCCCTTGTACAGTCGTGATTTCTAGTTTACAAGAATGCCAAGGTTTAGTGCACCGGGCCTTAATGGAGACTCAGGCTCCGCTCCTCGACATCAGTATGAAACCAGTAATTACTATTACTCTTGCACTAATGGCTACTAGAGCCATCAAATCGTCCGTCCTTCTGGTATTTTCGTTCTGTGGGGGGTTCTATATCGAGCATTCCACCACTGTTCATAGTCTCATTCTACTTGTTTTTCTCCTCGCCCTGACTCACACCACTGGTGATACCATTCGCCCTGTGCTTTGCTTAGTCATGCCTTGTGAGAGAGGAAAGCCCTGGCGAGGACCAGCCTATTACAACTAGTTTGGAAAACAAAAATGCCTGGGACCAGCCTCTTTAGCTCCCATCTCAGGCAACAACTAGGACCACTCACCTTCTTTTGGTTATAATTAGTATGAAGAGGCTCAATGAGAGCCCCGTCCTTCAAGCCCAAAGGGTCTCTATGGACGCTGCTCGGTGGAAGAAGAAATTTCGCCCAACTGGGAGGAAATTCTGCCTTTCCTGCCATCAACCACCTTGGAGCATCAACCGACCACTTGCACCACCACCCCTTTCTAGGAGCCAACCGAGACAGATTGCATTGTGGAAGAGGAAATCCCGCTTCAGGAGGAACACTCGGGACAAAATTCGACCGCCACTATGGAAGAGGACCCTGCCACAGATTCCGCCGCTGCAAATGATTTTTCCATTGCTACCATGGATGAAGACCCTGGAACAAACTAGGCAGACAATGAAGCTAACGAACAAGCTCACCCGACTCCCAACTCTTACAGGATTACAAAATACCACCTGGTCTTGATCTTCGAGATGCGCAAGGATTTGGCATAGTAGTAGCACCGCTAATGCACCCTCAGCAAGTGTTTGGACATCCGATATGATTCCCTTTCAAGCGAGCCTGAGAATATTCGATGCCCGACTTGCTGCCAACCTTTTGTCTTCCGACTTCGTCAGGATGAACGCCCGGGTTCGCCCCATGTCTAGTGCTCTTACAAGTTTTTTCTTTGGTCTAATTGTTAAGTTTTTGCACACCACATACTCTGGTTCTGGATCGATAGTTGGTCGGGGCACTCAACCCATCGCCTGTTCTAGTTTCTGCGCTTGTGGCAAAACAAGTGGTAAGTCCCCATGTTTGTTTGTTGACAATTGTTTTTTTTTTTTAAGGTTTAGGAACAATGAACAATTGTCTTGTCCATACTTTCTAGTTTCCATTGCGATGGCAGAACAGATGACGTGCTATAGTGTATACTCAAACATTTATGTTTTTGCTAAGACAAAGTAATGCAATATTTTTATTTAAAAAAAAAATCATCTCTAATTAATTAACAACTAGTAGTACAATAAAACTAATATTTATTTTCTCTCAAAATCGATAAGAACATAATATTAAATTATCTATTTTATATAGTCTTTTCATTTCTTGGATAAATTATCAATAATAAAAAATGTAGTATCTAAAGAATAATTTCATAACATAATAAAAATAGTGTTTAAGTATTGCAGTTGAAAATTTTGCAAAGTTAATAAATAAATAAATGTATATTTTCATGTGTTTTGGGAAAGTTATAATTAATGAAAAAAAAAATAAATGTATATTTTCATGTGTTTTGGCAAAGTTATAATTAATGAAAAAAATAAATAAATGTATATTTTCATGTGTTTTGTCAAAGTTATAATTAATGAAAACTTTGACTAGAGAACTTTTTCTTTAAAAATTTGGGTATTTTAAAACAAGTCATATTAAAGAATTTTGAAAAAAAATGATAAATAAGATAAATTTTAACTAATAAAAACAAATAACTTCATGAGAAATGTTGAATTTATCATTTATTAATCCACTCCATTTAATATTATATTATATTTATACTTTTGTATATTTTAAAGTGTACCTTAAGCAAGGTTGAGAGATAATGGATTTATGACATAATAATGAAATGATGAAGCACCTTGAAGTAAGGATTGAAATTATGACATCAAGTATATTGTAATTCATTTTTATTTCTCAACATGTATTTTAAAAATATTAAAAAAAAATAAAAACTATTTTTAAAATATTATAGAAAAAGAAAAAATATTAAGAATCATTTTAATAAGATTTAATTTAATTTTATTATTATTTTAATAGTAAATTATTGATTAAGGAAATTTTATTATGTGTGTTTTAAAGTTATGATCAAAAGAAACACCAAATTAATATATCAAACCTCCTAGTTTGTGAGACAAGAAAACCCTCTAAACATAATGATGATTTAACTGTTTGAAAATATATTATATATATAAACACAATGATTTAACTGCTCAAAAATATATTATATATATATAAGTGAAAGAAATTATATTTAATATTTGAGTTATTTATTTCAATTTATTTTTATACAATAAATTAATTTTATAATGAAATGATTTTTTCCTTATAATAAATCATAATAAAAATATGATAAAAAATTTAGACATGATGAAAGTTATATCGGGATCCGCGTTTTGTATATGGTGGAATAATGTTCTTAAATATTTGACGCTATTTTGAATCCATCCGATTATTAAAAATTTGATATAGTTTTGCATTAATGAAAACATTAACCAATTATATATTCCTTTTATGGTAATTAAAAGGAAAATTATTATAAAATCAGATAGCTCTAACTTTCATAAGAAATAATGTTTAATAATAGGTTGAATAGTATACTAACACATTACATGAATAAATGTTCATAAAAATAAACAAGTGGCATTGTTTCAATCATAGTTTTTAAGTCTTATATTCGATAATTAAGATTTCTTGAAAATGTCATCTATTTTAATATGATTTAAAATATTATTATTTACAAAACTTTGATAAAGCATCGTATCTTTTAAACCATTCATTTCAGATTCTATTTGCATTCAAATATTAAATATTTTATCGACATTATTTTCAAAAATCTTGTTTTATAATATTATAGTATATCTTATAAATATAAATATTATTAATAATATTGTACGTGTATAAATAAATGTTTGTTTTTCTTTTAGATTAGAGGTTAAATTATATAAATTGAGTGGGTTTAATAGTTAAGAACATGCGTTTTCTCTTAAGAGATCACAAGTTCAAATGTAAAGTGGTAGGGTATAGACTTTATCAGTCAAATCGTTGCACGGAGGGGGTCCTTGCCCCAAAAAACAAGGGGTCCCCTACACCAATTTGATGTTTGACTTGATTATTATTATTATTATTATTAATGTTACTAAAAAGTACATTACTCCATTAAAGATAGGCTCAACTATGACCACAACGGAATACAAGCTTTCTTGCTTTTATTATCTAGGTTGAAATTTCCTTTGAGTCCCCCATTCAGATCTAAAAGTGTTCTAATTGGCTAAGAACTTGTTTCCCTGCATTTACTATCTAGGTTGAAACCGTTTTTTCGTCCCTAATTAAGATAAAAAAGTGCCTTTGATTGGCTAAAAACTCATTTTCCTACATTTACTATCTAGGTTGAAACCGCCTTTTAATCCCCGATTAAGATCTAAAAATGTTTTTGATTGACTAAGAACTCATTTTACTCTATCTTAAAGAAACAAATTAACTACCCAAAATCTAAAAACATCTTACAAAAATAAAAATATACCCTCCTTAGTGATTATCAATGAATAACCATTTCAAATAATATGTTTTTCTTAAATATAAATGATAAATAAACTCACTAATAATAAGCTCAATAATGATGACTGAATTTCTTACTAAATCACAAATAAATTATGATAAATTTTATCACTTTGAAAAATAATAATAAATACCAATATTATATTATATATTTTCCTTGTTATATGCACAATTTTTTCAATTTTTAAAGCGCACATTAATTCTAACGGTCAACTTTACCTAATGCATTCGATGGATGTCGACACTTTATATAGCTATTAAATGACATCAAGGATAAGGTTAGACAACCAACGTATGTATTGCTCCAAACCTGGAGTTATTTTGTCATTATTATAATACGGTCCCACTTAATCTATACTTTAAAAGTACTTCTTATGGCTTATCTCAGGCTGAATACACACTCTATTAATAAATGGGTGGCACATGCAATAATTCTAGTTCAAATTAAGATAAGCCTCCACCAAGTCAATGGCAACTTTAGAGTCATTACAAAAATATATGCAAGTTTGGAGCAACTACTAAACTAGTTCAGCAAGGTTAGGAAATATAAGAAATATATATTCTCTATTCTTTTAATAAGATTAGAGCTAATCTTATAAGAAATATTGATTATATAGATTTATTTCTTGAGTTGGCATGGTCTTAATCAAATTTAAACTTATGTTATAACATATATGATTATATATAGATTTTTTTTTGAGTTGGGTGTTAATCAAATTTAAACCTATGTTATAATATATATATATATATATATATATATATATATATATATAT
>ML780104.1:48594-64780 GCA_009831015.1 Picea engelmannii
GGGCTATGGCTCCACAAGAGGGGAAATACAAGGGAGCTTGAGTAGGTTAAGAGAAAGGACCTTAATGAGTGACTTAACCCAAAGTATGTGCAACTTTAATTGTGTATCTTGATTATTAATTAATAGATGTTTTATTAATCCTTTGGGAGGTTAGTGCATGAAGGAGACACATGGGTTTCTGTAAGGATACGTGGCTCCTTCATGCCATGGAAATTATGCTATACATTTTCACCATGCAAGCAAACTATCATTTTGTACAAGGTTTTGAGGAAATAGTTCAAATGTTTTGTGTGCCATTCAAAATAATGGAGATCTTAAGCTATTAAGAGTTTGAATTACCATGCAAAATATCATTCAATTGGGGAAATAGGGAGACATTTCTTTGAGCAAATTGTCATGTGCTTAATATAATCAAATTATGGAAAGATAAAACCATGAATTATGAGAGAATTATGACTATATAGAGTGATAACAATTTTCATTGAAGAAATTTTCTACAATTGATAACCCCTAGAATCCCAATAGTAAGATTTCTTGGCCATCCTATACTAGAGCCCTAGAGGGAAGTGGGATAGCTTGAGGGAATGCTTTTTTTTGTTTTCTAGTTTGTTCGTGACCCGTGGGACTAGCCTATGGCTGAGAAACCGCGACCCGGGGGAATATAAGCCGTCAAAATCACCCAGGGATCGCACCCAGCCTGAGCCACACCAACGCTTAACATGATTGGATTTTTTGTCCCCATAGGTTTCAAACCGGTGACTTTAACATCACAGAGTGACTTAACAACACACTCTATCACTGACTGTCCTACACCTCGGGGATAGCTTGAGGGAATGTTGAGAAGAGAAAGGGATCCCATTCCTTGGGTTGTGTAGGCTAATGGGGAAAGAGGTTTGGGAATTGGGTCTGTTTTAGGAGTAAACATTGACTATGAACTTGGCAATTGGGTTGTGAGAAGAGATTTAGAGTTATCCATAAGAAGAGTTCACCGTTGTGGATTCATAGCCTTAGCTCGGGGGTGGCCTCTATTGCAAATATAATTGGTGCAAAAATGAACCTATGGTTGGGTGGAACATCCTTCTTATGTAGCTAGTTAATGCAAATATTCCAGATAGATATGTGTTCATGAATGTACCTATGAATTGTGCTCAATTAATGATGAATTATTAATATGGTTTTAGCCATGGATTGAATTATTTTATAGTTCGATAGTTCTGACTGCTTATATTAGCTTGGATTTATAAATTATGGTCTCATGGATAATTGAATGCTTTCATTATGTTGCATAAATATGTATTGACATACCATCACATGGTAATTAGTTAATAACAAAACAATGAGATATGGTAATAGAGAAAAAATTAGTGTGAATTTGGGTGGTTAAAATAGTACCCTTATTCTCAAAGTGCACAAAGGCTATTAGGCACATTACAATATGGTACTAGAGCTACTATTTACAACATTGGTCCAATCTGGACCATAAGTTAGTTTGATATGAAGAAATTGTAGTGTGTGTGACAAGTGTTTTATGAAATTCCTCTATGAGAATAATTAGGGAAAATAGTGCTTGAATCTTGCAAATGTTGAAGTAAGTGTTATAATCACCAGATTGGAAGGTTGTTAGAGTATTTGGGTAAGATTATGGAGACATAAATGAAGAAGTTCCTGAATATCAGAGTTAGCTCTATGAAAATTCTGGGAAAATGTAATTTGCAAGATATGTGTTTGAAAAATGTGCATGAGGAGAAAGGACTGCATAGAGCCATAATTGACATCTTAGATTCGCAAATTGTGTATGGTTGTAGTCATTGGAAGGATAACTCAGAGGGGAATACATTTGATAGCTCGAATCTTAGACAAGTGCTTTAGAATTCTTCAGAACTTGAGAAGAATGAGGGTAGTAGCCTTGATTTTCTAAATTGATAAAGTGCACAATTACTAACATTTGAAAAAAAATGCTACAAACCTAGAATTGAGATGTATCTAACAATTTTATTGGTATGCACACTTCTTGCAATGTTAGAGCTACATCAAGGACAAGTTAATAATATATTTGAAGAATATTATTGAAGAGGAGACATGGAAGATGGAAAAATACCTTACATCCATGAAAAAGAAGTTAGAGGCATGAATATTAGCATATAATAGATATAATCTAATGAACATAGGAAGATAATGGAATCATTAGAGTTAGTAGAAATTGTAAGGATCTTGAAGATGAAGGTGTAAAGTTGTAGAGATGATAATGAGAGGATGTTGAAATATCAAGAGGAGCAAAATCAATAGAGAATTCAACTACTACAGATCTTAAATCATTTGCAAAAAAAGAAGAAGAATGGATCAATTTCAAGGCATGAGGAATACGGTAGAGTCCATTCAAGAAGAGAAAACCATGGAATATCCATACACTTAATAAGTTCTACCATATCTCAAAGAAATCATTACTCACCATCAAATTCAACAAGGAATCCATATGTATATGAAGAATCATAGAGCAACCTAGAAGTGTCTCCATTCAAACATCAAAAAAGAAGGTATGGGAAAAACCAATTGCAAAGAAAACTTAGGAAGGTCAAGCCACCAAACTTTGATGGTATGAAAAATATGGGAGAGGTTGTTGAAACTTGGTTGCTGGGAATAAGGAAGAACTTTCAAATACATTATTATTCATCCAATCTAGAAGCCAAAATGACCGTATACAACCTATAAGGGGAAGATTCTATTTGGTGGGACAAATTGACGCAATTTAGGAACATTGATGAGAGGATAATTTATTGGAAGTGTTTCAAGTAGTATTTTCAACAAAAACATCTTTCTTAGCATTACTATGATAAGAAGATGCAGGAAGTTTTTGAACTCAAGTTGAGAAATATGACTATGGAATAATATGAGAAGACGTTTTTGGAGCTATTGAGGTATGTTAGATATATTAAATATGAGAAGGAAAAAATACATAGGTTTTGTAACTGGTTGTCCTACATTCTACAAATATAAAATTCAATTTGATGAACTTATTATTTTTGAAGAGACAAGTAGGAAGGCCAAATACTTGTATGACCTAAGAAAAGGTAGAGTAGATTTTCAAAAGTCTTGGAGAGAAGAAAAAGGACATGCAAGATGAAGGGAAGAAGGAATTTCAACCTCCTTCCTTTAATAATAGTCATGATACCTATCGACAAAACTAGCCAAATCAGAGTGGGCCTAAGATGGAAGAATCCTTGGGAATAAGGGTGAGGCAACCAATAAAATGTTGGCAATGTGAAAGAGATAATTTGTACAAATATTTCCCTCAAAAGGAAGATAGAATGAGGAATGTGCACAATTTACTATATATTTTATCACTAAATTTACCAAGACAACAATGCAACATGATTCAATAATGGTAGTGGTGGATAAATTAACCAAAGTTGCTCACTTTGTTCCTGAAAAGTTGGCTCACAAGGCAGTGTTGAGACCACAACACACCCTAAAAAAAATTGCAAATATTTGGGTACCACTTTTCTTTAGTTTCCTTGCTTATCTTGATTTTTTTTTTTTTTTATTCTTAGTTTTGATTGATTTCCATATCAATGAGTTATTTTCCAATTAACTCCTTGGCCTAAGAAAACAAAAAAATTATAAGTCTTTTAACTTTGTTCAATTAGTTTTCAATTGGTCACTGACAACTTTTGAAACTTTCTGTTGGAAACCTAATCCACTTAGGGTTACATTATTCCTCACTTGACGAAATACGAACAATCAAGTGATAGTGTAATAGTTGTCGGGAGTCCAAGATACCTTGGAATATGAATCCAAAGGTTAATACTATGTAGTTATATGTGTATCATACCATTTAATAAATGAGCTTTGTGATTACTTTATTTCATGTGTCCAACAGTGGTATCAGAGCCCGTAAGATCCGGATTTTATGAGCAGAACAAAATGAATACAGATTATTAACAGGTGCTTAACACAAAATAATGAAGATATAGTAAAACTGGTTTTCTATTCAATAACGAAATAAGCTGAAACTGTAAAATGCAGCAGAAACAAGCTTGTTGGAATGGTGGCGACTTATCTCTGAGAAGAGATGTGACGACAATGAACATTCACAAGAAGAAGGTTACAATGAGGCTTTGAAGGCATTTTTAAAATAAGAAAGAATTCCAAAAACCCTAGACATCCAAAAACCTAACCCTAGGAGATGAAGCGCCAAAAGTCATGTGGGCCCCGTTTGGGTAAGTTAGTACATCAACTTCCTGTGGTCGTAACTTTTGCATACGATCTCTGTTTTAGGTGTGTGATAGCCCGTTGGAAAGGTATAATCAAGGAGATTCATTTTTGGGGCTCAATCATGCCTTTGTATATCATTGAGGAGCTCGATACCGAAAAACCTTCATTTAGGCCCTCAAAATGGCCCCGGAAGTTAAAACTACTAAAAATAGTAAATTGCCAAAAATGTCAGAAAACTGTTTTGAGCCAGTTGAAAAAGGTGGGTGGCCACTGATATCCATCTGGATCAATCCTCCCTCCTTACGAAGAAATGGTCTTCATTGCGTTGAGGTCCCCCATTAGATGAGGAAATTTCTGCTGAATTTGGCCCCGGGTGAGCCACTTGCCTTGGTGCAGGAGCTGCCCTGCTTTGACGACTTGATAAAGCTAGATCCTTTGTTGTCGAGTGCCCTTGATTTTTCTGTCCACAATCTGATCATTGGATTCCTGTTGTATGTAGTCGGGGTTGAGCTCTGTTGGTGTCATCCGTTCTGCTACTTTTGAGGTGTCCAATAATGGTGGGAAATAAGGGCGAAGGAGATCCATGTTGAACACTGGGTGCAGGCCAAGGAAAGGAGGAATGTTGAGCTCAAAAGAATTATCCCCCACGGCCTTGGTGATAGTGTATGGTCCATAATGGAGTGGGTGAAGCTTCTGATGGGGTTCTGTAAGGCATTCTTTCTGCAAGTGCAACCAAACTTTATCGCCCACATAAAACTTATGTGGCATCTGATGTTGATCATGGCGCTGTTTGTACTTATCATTGGACTTTTGTAGGATATCCTGAACCTGTTGGTAGATGTGCTGGATCCGCTCAATGAACCGGGTGGCTTTGTTAGCTTCAGTTGGAGCAGGAGATGAGTTAGTCGAGGTGACCGCAAGGGGAAGTGCAACATCTATGGGACCCAATGGTTGGAATCCCAACCCCACTTGAAAGGGGCTATGGCTGGTTGAGCTATGCAAGGCTCGGTTGTAGCTATGATGGACATAGGGAAGGTTTTCATCCCATGTGCAAGGGTTATTTGAATTATACATGCGAAGGATATGCACAATCATTCGATTTACAACCTTGTTTTGGCCATCTGTCTGGGGGTGGAAGGCCGTGGATTTGGTGAGCTTGGTGTCCAGCAGTGACCAGAGGCTCGACCAAAATGTGCTGAGAAATCGACTATCCCGATCCGAGACAATGGTTTGTGGGATTCCAAAATGTACCCAAACTCGTTCAAAGAAGAGCTTGGTAGTGGCCTCTGTTGTGATGCTCTTCTTACAGGCAACCAGAATCACCATCTTAGAAAAGCGATCAACAACCACAAAAAAACAGTCATTTCCCCGCTTGGTGGATGGGAGACCCGACATGTAGTCCATTGAGATGGATTCCCATGGCCTGTCAGGAGTAGGAAGAGGGGTGTACAGGCACTGTTTCTTAGTGGTCGATTTGGAAATAGCGCAGGCAGTGCAGGACCTGATATACTTGTCGACCTCCTGTCGAAGTTTCGTCCAGTAGAAATGTTTATATAGCATCACCACTGTCTTTTCGACACCGAAGTGTCCTGCCACCCGACTGTAGTGGGATTCCCATATCAGCTTCACTCGCTCACTTGATGGAACACAAATATGGCCCNTATCGACAACTGCATTTGCACCCAACATTTGGTAGGTGGTGGCGAAGTTAGGGTCTGTCTCATAGAGTTGGGGCCATCCAAATGTCTCATGGCCGCAAGAGTCTAGCACCGTGGTGAGTGCCGCGACTGGCGGTCTGATGAGGCAATCAACAATGCAATTGGTGCTTCCTGTTTTATACTTGATGTTGAGGTGGAATTGATGCAAGTATGTGGACCACTTTTGATGGCGGTCATTCTGCAATTTTCCCTATGTCTACATGAACTACAATGGCTTATGATCAGTGTGGATGAGTGTCTCCTTCCCAAGAATGTAATGTCTCCACTAGCGGCATGCTTTCACAATGGATTACATTTCTTTGTCGTAAGTAGGGTACTTACAGATAGTATTTGACAGTGTCTCACTATGATAGGCCACGGGGTGGCCGTGCTGAGTGAGAATGACGCCCACAACATAGTCTGAAGCATCTGTCTCGATCTCAAAGGGATGTTGCAGGTCTAGTAGTGAAAGTAGTGGGGCTGAGCATAAGCCCTACTTCAAATAATTGAACACTTGTTATTGGGACCGGCCCCACGAAAATTCTACCTTACCACCACCCCTGTTTATTTGGCTGAGGGCCCATGCAATATGGGAGAAACCCAACATGAAAGTGCGGTAGAAATTTGCAAGTCCCAAGAAGCTCCAAAGCTAAGTGAGTGTTGTTGGGGTTGGCCAGTCACGAATGACTTGGATCTTGGATGGATCCACATGTATGCCATGCTGATCAATGATGTAGCCTAGGTAATGGACCCTGTCCATGCCGAAGGAGCATTTTTCCAGGTTGGCATATAGCTTGTGCTGCCGCAGGGTGTGCAGAACCTGCTGAATATGCTGCAAGTGTTCGACCCAAGTCTTGCTGTAAATTAGAATGTCATCCAGATACACCACTACAGAAGTATTGGTGAATGGTTGCAGGATATCGTCCATCATCCTCATGAAAGTGGCTGGAGCATTTGTCAAACCAAAGGGCATGACCAAATATTCAAAAAGTCCTTCCTTTGAATTGAAGGCGGTCTTCCATACATCTGTCTGTTCTATTGGGACTTGGTGGTAGCCAGAATTCAGATCAATCTTACTGAAGTATTTGGCCCCCGTGAGTTGATCAAGGAGGTCATCGATTCGTGAAATCAGGTACCGATTTTTGACAATGATTTTATTCAGAGCCCGGTAATCAATAAAGAGTCGCCAGGTTCCATCTTTCTTCTGTACCAACACGATTGGGCTCCCATAAGGTGATGAGATGGGGCGAATATGCCCCTTTTGGAGTAGTTCTTGGATCTGTCGCTTGATATCCTCATTCTCTAGCAAAGAGCGATGATAGACTAGCCCATTGGGTGGCAGTGTGCCGGGGGTCAGATCGATGGGGTGCTTCACCTGGCAGTGCAGAGGTAACCCTGTAGGTGAGGAGAAGATATCTGAGTATTCTTCCATGACCTTGTCTACTTGCTTCTGCTGTGTGGAGAGGTCGACCACAGAGACCCTGGATGTGGCTGCGATATTTCGCTTATTCTGAGAGCGAATCACAGAGAAGACAAACTTCCTCATCTGATAGATGACCTTCCTGCATTGCTTAGCAGAGATCAAGGAAATAACACTAGGTGGGTCTGCCTTGGGTATCCTGTACAATTTTCTGTTCCAAGTGATAATAACACTATGAGGCCTAGACTCATATACAACATGACATTTCCATAAATAAGGTTGGCCCAAAAGAACATCACAAACTTCGAGAGGAGAAACATCACACAATACCTCGTCTTTGAAGGGATTGATGCCATACGATAGTTGACACTGTTGGCTGACGCGAAGTTCGCTTCCTTGGCAGAGCCATCCAATGGTGTAGGGTTGTGGGTGCGACGTTGTTGGCAGGGCCAATCGCTTGACGACCTCTGCTGAGATGAGGTTCTTCTAGCTACCACTATCAACGCTGAAGTGCAGTGGGGTGCCTTTTACCCACATTTGTGAATGGAAGAGGCGCTCTCCTTCTTCTGGCTCGTCTAGTTCACCAGGCTGGAGCTTAATGGTAGCAATGGTGGCACTGGGTTCCACGTCAATGATCTGTCTTCCCCTTTTTAGTTCTGTCTCGGAGTTATAATCTGCATCTGATTCAGAGGATTTCACTTTGGCCACCAATGACTGCTTTGAGCGGCAGTCAGCAGTGTTATGCCAAGGGCTCTTATGGAAGTCGCACCACTTCCCGGTATCTTTCTTTGTCTTTTCGATGTCCTTCTTTGCTTGCAACTTGTACTAGTTCTCCTGATACTATCCATATTTGCTCTGTCCTTTTTTCAGTGGGTTAGGGATGCCCTTTCCTGGCTTTTGTTGTGAGGGGTTCCCAGGCCCAAATTGCTGCATCTTTTGTTTGAGCTTCTGCTCGATTTTGATGGCATATCGGTAGGCCGCGCCCAAGGATGAGAAGTCTAGAAATTCCATTTCGGTCTGGATGTATCTATGTAGAGCACCATGATACTTGAGCACCAGATGTGACTCTGAATCTTTGATACCCAACTTGGTGCGCAAGGTATGGAAGATATTTGTGAAATCTGGCACTGCTTGGTCTCTTTCTTGCCGCAGTGTGGTGCATTTGGTATACAGGTTGTCATAACTTATGACAGGGTAGTATTGTTCCTTAATAACATCCCTTAAGGATTCCTAGGTGGACGCGACTGAAAATAATGAGGTTTCCTCTGTTTCCTTTTTCTCACAGAAAGTTTCCCACCAATCTTTGACATCGGGAACGACTTTGAGGAGCGCAAACGTAATCTTTTCTCTATTCAAAAATTTATGAACAGAAAAATACCCTTCTAGTAGATGCAACCACTTGTCTACAACATTTTCATCTATCTGACCTTCAAATATAGGAATATCAAAGTTTATTTGTACCTTGAAGGGGGCGGTGCCTCCGTTCGAAGAAGATGCGTCGCCTGTTGGTAGTCGCCGAAGGATTTGCGTGAGACTATCCATCATCTCATTCCTCTGTTGCATGAGGGCTTCCTCAATCAACAGTTTGAAAGGATCTCCTGTCCCGTCATCTTTATTTTCTCCTTCCATGGGAGGTCGCTTGGGTGTGCGAGAGCTTCTGTCCTCAAGAGAAAAAAGCTCGAGACCCAACTCTTTGTACTCCGACCTCGTTGGGGACATGCATTAAGACGACAAGGAGTAGACTGCTCTAATACCACTGATCCGGATTTTATGAGCAGAATGAAATGAATAAATATTATTAACAAGTGCTTAACACAAAATAACAGAGATACAATAAAATGGGTTTTCTATTCAATAACGAAATAAGCTGAAACTATAAAATGCAGTGGAAACAAGCTTGCTGGAATGGTGGTGGCTTATCCTTGAGAAGAGATGTGACGACAACACGCATTCACAAGAAGAAGGTTACAATGAGGCTCTGAATAGATTTTTACAATAAGCAAGAATTCCAAAAACCCTAGACATCCAAAAACCTAACCCTAGGAGATGAAGCGCCAAAAGTCATGTGTGCCATGTTTGGGTAAGTTAGTACATCAACTTCTTGGGGTCGTAACTTTTGCATACGATCTCCGTTTTAGGCGTGTGATAGCCCATTGGAAAGGTATAATTGAGGAGATTCATTTTGGGGGTTCAATGATGCCTTTATCTATCATTGAGGAGCTCTATACCTAAAAAATTTCATTTATGCCCTCAAAATGGCCCCGGAAGTTAAAACTGCTAAAAATAGTAAATTGCCAAAAATGTCAGAAAACTATTTTGAGCCAGTTGGAAAAGGTGGGTGGTCACTGATATCCATCTAGATCACCATAGTTATTCGGGTCAGAATTTACCCTATGGTAGTTTTCCATAGTTATTTTCTGCCTAGTATAGAAACACCTCTTCCAATCTGTCCTATGCATATTTTTGTCATATCTATCTAGAAATGAATTGCCTCCTTCTGCATTCTCTTGTGGAAAAAATTGTCCTTTATTCTCTGGTAAATCCTAATTTCTGCTACACACCTTTTCACTTCCTCAGACTTGCCTCATTGTCTAGCACATCGAATCCATAGTTGCAACCACTTAAACCATCTACACTCTCTCCATCAGAGGTATTTGTATCCACACTCTCCCCTGTCGACCTCTAGTGCTTTGCTCATGTTGGGAAACCCTAATTGTTTTTGCTGTGAGCGTGGTAAACCCTAGAATCGTAATTATTTTCACTATCTCCTCACCCAACTGTAATCATTTGCTAATATTCCGTTCCATTCTCCTCCTCATTGAGTAAATGTTCATTTACTTAATCAGTTGTGAACCAGCTTAATTCAAGATCGAATTGTTTGTAGAGCGAAGCTTATTTTCGAGAACTTAGAATCCATGTTTGAAGCTTAAGATTAAATTTTGAAAGGCCCAAGAAAGTGAGCTCTACGAAGTAAGCAACATCACTATCACCCCTCCAGAAGTTCTTGCACACCATTTTCAATAGGAGTTCTGAGCTATTCCTGCCAATCACTTTGGTTTTGTGGACAAGAAAGAACCAATTCCTATTTATTCATTGTTGGTTTGAGGAATTTTCCATC
This sequence comes from Picea engelmannii, assembly GCA_009831015.1. Classification (NCBI taxonomy): domain Eukaryota; kingdom Viridiplantae; phylum Streptophyta; class Pinopsida; order Pinales; family Pinaceae; genus Picea; species Picea engelmannii. Next base: position 59,042 of record ML780104.1, read on the forward strand.
TGTCAATGAGTTTGCTAAATGGATAATAGAGTTAAACCCATGCATAACATTTATTAGGGTTTTGGTTTTTGGAGTCATTCACGTTCCAACTCTTGAAAAGAGGGCTAGGATCATCAAATGTGGAATCAAATCCATGATATAGGTGGATATCGGTGCCCACCGACCTATTCCAACCGGCTCAAAACAATCTTCTAGAAATTTACTATTTTTAGCAGTTTTTCGATTCCTAAACTTCTGGGGCCATTTGAGGGCCTAAATGAATTTTTTTCGGGATAGAGAACCTAAATGATTCTTGAAGGCTCTGATTGAGCCCCAAAAATGAATCTCCTCGACGATACCTTTCAAACGAGCTATCGTTCACCCCAAATGGAGATTGTATGCCAAAGTTACGCCCCTAAGAAGTTGATACACCAAACTACCCAAAACGGGGTCCACAAAGCTGTTGGCTTTTCATCTTCCGGGGTTAGGGTTTTGGATTTTATTTATGTTAAAAAGGATTTAGAGCCTCATTTTAATCCATATTCTTGTGAATGAGCATATCCATCACATCTCTTCTCATAGATAAGCTGCCACCATTCTAGTGAGTCTGCCACTCTGTAATTTTATAGTCTGTACATTTCGCTCATTAATAGAAATCGTGTATTACTGTATCTTTGTGTTTAAATCTCTGATATATTTATGTTATATTATTGGATATATGATATATCTATGTACATTTATTTATTATATCTCTTCTCTCATTTTGTGTCAAAAATAATCCAGATCAGTGGTATTAGAGTAGGCTTCTCTTGATCATTTTTTTCCCAAGTGCATGTCCCCAACGAGGTCCGAGTATAGAAAGTTGGGTTTTGAGCTTGTCTCTCTTGAGGAAAATCACTCTCTCACACCCAAGAAACCCTCCATGGTAGAAGAAAAGAAAAATGATAGAGCAAAAGATTCTATTAATTTTTTGCTTGAGCAAGCTCTCACGCGACAGAGGGACGAAATGATGGAGAATTTTTCCCACATCCTTCAATGCTTGCCAATAACAACATGAGCGTCTTCATCAAGAGACATATTTGGATGAACCTCACATTTCAAGATACAATTAAATTTTTATATTCCCTTATTTGAAGGTCATATTGATGCAGATTCCCTAGAAAAATGGTTAAATATGCTAGAAGGTTATTTCTCTGTTCACAATTTTTCCTACAGGGAAAAGATCACCTTCACACTCCTTAAAGCTCTCCCCCATGTCAAACATTGGTGGGAAACTTATTGGGAGAAAATTTCCACACAAGAGTCCAGAATATTTGGAGCCAAGATCACTTAGGATTTTTTTGTGGATGCGGTCAAGGAGTAGTATTACCCTGTTGGTAACTATGATTACCAGTACATGAGATGGACCACATTGTATAAAGAGAGAGGCCAAACAATTCCAGAGTTCACAAATAATTTTCATACCTTGCGCACCAAGCTGGGTATCAAAGTATAGAAGCAACATCTAGTTCTTAAATACCGTGGGGCTCTACATAGGTACATCCAAACCAAAATGGATTTCCTAGAAATATCATCAGTGAGAGATTCCTATTGATATGCTGTCAAAATCGAGAAGAAATTTAGGCACTAGAACAAACAAGAGTTCAGGTATGCAAATCCACAACAATCAAAGCATGATAAATGCGACCCTGGCAAACAAACTCCAGAAAACCATCCCAAGCCATAGGAAAGGAAGGGTAACGAAAAGACGTAGATGAACACTAGAAAGTGGTGCGATTTCCAAAAAATCCCCTGGCACAACACTGATGAATGTCACTCAAAAAAATCATTGGCGGCCATGATGAAAGACAGGGAGATGAATCTTAATTCAGAATCTGATTCAGAAAATAATGGGAAAAGACAAATGATCGACCCAGACCCCACTACTACTATCGCGACTACAACAATTCAACCAAAAGAACCAGTAGATCCTGAACCTGAAAAGGGGGAGCACCTTTTTCATTAACAAATATGGGTGAAGGGGACCCCGCTACATTTTATTGTTGATAGAGGAAGCCAAAATAACCTCATATCAGCAAAGGTCATCAAACAATTGGGATTCTTGACAACACCACACCCACAACCATACAATATCGGGTGGCTTCTCCAAGGATGAGACCTCCATGTTATCCAGTGGTGTCGATTGTCATATGATATCCATCCCTTCAAGGATGAGGTATTATGTGATGTTAATCCACTAGATGTATGTGATGTTCTGCTAGGCCAACCATATATGTGGAAGTGCCATGATATTTGTGATTCTCTACCCCGTAGTATCATAGTTACTCTGGGGGGTCATTTCTACAAGATACTAGAGGTAGTTCCAACTACTGTCCCACCTAAACAATGTCACTAGGTAGTATCTCATACTACAAAATTCATCTTCTTCACAGTCTGTTTAACAGATGAACAAAAGAACACCGCAACCAATTCAGCCTCAATCCAAGCACCTTATGTCTAGCAGAAGCATCTCGATAATATTGAAGCAAAGAACAATGATTCCTTCTGCACAGAGTCATCTCATGTAGCCAAAATGGTTAAAAATGTCCAACCCTTCCAGCCACAAGTTTGTGACATCCTTCAACAAGCTAAGCAACGCAATTTCTCCAACAAGACAAGTAAGTCATCAAGATTCATATTCAAGAAATGATTTCCCCTCTCCCCCAGACACTCAATGCAATGGATACCATATATGCCTAAGGAAGGAGGATTTATCCTAGTGAATATCGGTGGCCACCCACCTATTCCAACTGACTCAAAGCAATCTTCTGACAATTTACTATTTTTAGCCATATTTCAGGATCAAGCACCTCAATGATAGCCGAAGTCTTTGATTGATCCTCCAAAATGAATCTCCTCGATGATACCTTTCCAATGAGCTATCGTGTTCCCCAAATGAAGATCATATGCCAAAGTTAGACCCCCAAGAAGTTGATACACCAAACTACCCAAAATGGGTTCCACAAAACTGTTGGCTTTTCATCTTCCAAGGTTAGGGTTTAGAATTTTCTTTATGTTAAAAAGGACTTTAGAGCATCATTGTAATCCATGTTCTTGCGAATGAGCGTATCCATCACATCTCTTCTCATATATAAGATGGCACCATTCTAGCGAGTCTTTCACTCTATAATTTTACAGTCTGTACATTTCGCTCATTAATATAAATTGTGTATTACTGTATCTCTATGATTATATCTCTGATATATTTATGTTATATTATTGGATATCTGATATATCTATGTACATTTGTTTATTATATATCCTCTCTCATTTCTTGCCGAAAATAATCTGGATCAATCAATGGTTTTTCTGCTTCCAATTGTTGGCCACTTGTGTAGAAGGAGTCTCTAGTGGGTGACTTTGGGTTCAAACCTCTCAGCCTTGACAAGCTCGTCTCTCATGGATTTGAAGGCGATAATGGTTTTCATTGAATGAATTGTCGGATGGAGACTATAAACTAAAAAAAAATACAACAAATACTTTCGAAGTGTACAACTGGATGCCAGATAGAGATTGTATGGCATTGGTACCTTTAATATATGAAATGGAAGTTGCTTGATTTGTATATATCTAAAACCACCGAAGAGTTAATTGTAGGCCACAACAATACCCAATGGAGCGACTCCTCCTCTTCCATACAACATTTTGTATTTTATTTGGCGACTGACAATGTATGTAGATCCTTGCATCGGTTTCAAAAGCCTATTGCAGATTTGTAGCAAATCTATTAAATTGATATTGCAAATTCTTAGTGAGAGTAATGGATTGGGGCCTAGTCCATCATTCCAAATTGTGTCTTGAATTGAACGTAATTTGGTTTATCTCCATATTTAACAAGGTTGAGGCCGAGAAATTATGAAGAAATCCACCAAACAAACCCTATGATCATGTCCGTTAATATCGTTACTTTCCAATCAGTGGTATTTCAGATGGCATATATTAGAATATGCAGTTGACCTTTGACTTTTATGTGCATAATTAAGAGTATTTGATGAAGATATTTGCTATCGGTACTTTGTTGGTGCTTCCACTTTACCAATTGATAGCTCTCGCCTTTTCCTCTGTTCATGGTGGTCATGTTGAAGAGGAGTCTGAACTTACTGAAGATCATTTCAACTCCAAAACACTGGTAACTTGCAAATAGTACGTTTGTCAATTTACTTGTATCTTTTTGAAATCAAGTTCAATTACATTGTAAATGGGTGCATTTTCGGTAGAATCCAACACCCTTCATTTGTTGTCTACATAGTTGAGTTTTCATTGTAAATTTAGGGTGGAGTTGCAAGAAACCTATGACGTCTAAATCTGTCTTTAAATGGCTCGAGTTGAGGAAATGTTAGAGTTACTGAAAACTCTAATCCTCTCTTCTGTGGATAATGCAGTCACCATTGACAAAACTATTGTGCAATATGTTGTAACATGCTTGCAATTTTCGCAATCCAAAGTAGCATTGTTGCAAACGCAGACTTGTCTTCTTCACAATGCACTTGAAAGAAAGAATATTCAACAACATTCTCAACTAGTCCTTGTTCATAACCCTCTTTTCAAAGATGAAGAAGATGATGATGTCATTTCAGATCAACAACCAATGCAATGACAACTTAGTGAGACAACTCTAGATTCAAGTATAGTTCAAGTTCCTCTTTCATGCCAATCATCAGACCTTGGGAAGAAATCAGGAAAAACAAGAATAGAATCAGTATCAGATATTCAAACGATGTCACATTTCATAATCCATATTACACCAACTGATCCAGTTCCAGAGTGTTGGATTGCTACAAGATGGCTCACATTCACCTGCTCCAGTTCAAGAGAATATTTTGATATGCCAACATCGTCAGTGAGTTGGCCACGTTGAAGATCAGTTCTTTGATCTTCATCCTTGCTAGCATTGTGGAAAGCAAAATCATCCTTCAAAAAAATGTTCTTACATCAAGAAACCTGTAAGAGTTAAGAACCACCATGGGTGGATGGATTCTTGGCGATGGTCATCAATAGTCAAGAAGATATGTCACTCATACCAATGAATTCACTCTCGAGTATTGACACATCTTGTAGTGGAGATATTTTCATTTTCTCACCTTGTACCTGACAGGGGGGAACACCATCAGCGATTGACAATCCATATTCAAGTTTTGAAGTCCCATCAATCGAGTAGTAACAATTACACCTTCTACTAGACAACAATTTGTGGTTTCCCTTAAACCTCCACTTGGTACAAGAATTTCAACTTCTTCTACATTACAATTTATGGTCATATTTAAACCAACCTTCGAGAGAACTTCCAATTAGCAGAAGACATCAACTTCTAACTTCTAGCTAACTTAGGAAATGTCCCGGGAACCATTGAGACTAGAGCAAGGTTTCAGAGTTTGTGGTCATCCTTAAACTACCAGATTGGTTTGTGATATTCCTTAAACCACCAACACCATTTAGTAGAAGACATCAACTTCTACTAGCCATTCGGTTTGTGGTCATCCCAAAGCACCAGATTTTGATAACACATTCAACCATCAATAGCTACACACTTTTAGATTTCTGCTGCCCACTTTCAGATATCAACTTTCATATTAGACTCATACACACCCCTTCGGATAAAAGGGGGGGATTTTGGAAACCTAACTTCGGGTTACGATATTTCTCACTTGAAGAAATAAGAACAATTAAGTGATAGTGTAACATTCATAGGGAGTCCAAGAGACCTTGGAATACGAATCCAAA
>ML780104.1:80645-118170 GCA_009831015.1 Picea engelmannii
AAAGATACCTTAGGTAACCTCATTGAATGGTCGGGAGATGTCAGTTATGTCCAAAACAAGGCTAAAAGGGTGGTACTGGTAGATAAATGGAGGTCTGTGGCATATAATGTGGGCAAAAACATGATCAAAACCGGGGACCAACAACCTCTATAGAAATGAAGGGGGATTCATATCCTCATGAGGTTTCTATTTTGATCCTGATAGATTGAAGCGTCAACATTTTTGGTGACCATACTAGGTATGCATTTAATATTTAGATCTGGTTTTGCATCCTAAAATTGCATGACTTTTCCAAAGGCTAACCAGACCCAATTAGAAATTGGATTAAATAATCAACGAAGTATTCTTCATAAACTATATAATCTTGCAATAACAACAACTAAAACTAGAGAAGAATTAGAGAGGTCTTGACAAACACTAGTTCAAGAATAATAAAGAGAAGATATTTGAAGACAAAGGAGAGATGAAAGACAAGACCGAAGAAACAAGAGACGAGATCGAAGAGCGCAAGAGAATGGTCGGAATTAAAGCTGGACAAATGAAAAGGACCAATCACTAGAAGAAAAAGTAAGTAGATGGATACCTTAGAAAGTGAAAATAATATTCTTGACGAAAAGGAGAATCTTCCAGACATGGCATAAATTAATGAAGAAATCCGTGAAGAACCAAATGAAGAAATACAAAACGAAAAAAATGAATAAAGACGAGAAGGCAAGCGAGAGGATAGAAGAAATGAAGAAATACGATGATTTAGAAACCTAAGTAGGATAAGAGATTGTCCCCTCGATCTTCGAGGTTTACAACATGAGCTCCTTGTTCTTCCTAAAGGTACTTTGAAAGCATTTTCCGGAGATGGAACAATCAATGCTAAAATACATCTTGATTTGTTTCTAGATGTTTGTGATTTCCATCTTTTGGAGCATGACGATGTGATGGTAAGATTATTTCTTCAAACTTTGTGATCCAGATTATTTTCGACATGAAATGAGAGTGGATATATAATAAATAAATATAAAGAGATATCTCAGATATTCAATAATATAATAGAAATATATCAGATATGCAACCATAAACACATAGATACAGTAATACACAATTTCTATTAATGAGCGAAACGTACAAAACTGTATAAATATAGAGTGAAAGACTCGCTAGAATGGTGGCATCTTATTTCTGAGAAGAGAAGTGACGAATACTCACATTCACAAGAAGATGAATTTTACAATGAGGCTACAAAGGCCTTTTTATCATAAATAAAATTCAAAACCCTAACCCCAGAAGATGAAAAGCCAACAGTTTTGTTGACCCTGTTTTGGGTAGTTTGGTGTATCGACTTCTCGGGGGTGTAACTTTGGCATACGATCTCCGTTTGGGGAGAACGATAGCTATTTGGAAAGGTATCATTGAGGAGATTAGTTTTGGGGGATCAATTAAAGACTTTATCTATGTTTGAATTACTCGATCCAGAAAATACATCATTTAGGCCTTCAAAATGGCCCCAGAAGTCCAGGAACTAAAAAAATGCTAAAAATAGTAAGTTGCCAGAAAACTGTTTTGAGCCAGGTTGAATAGGTGGGTGGACACTAGTATCCACCTGGATCAATCCTCCCTCCTTAGGAATCAATGGTCTCCATTGCATTGAGTGCCCAGGGGAGAGGGAAAAGCGTTTGCTGAATTTGCATCTTCATGAGCTACTTTCCTTACTCAAGAAGTTGTGCTCCTTAGCTTGTTGAAGGTTTTCATGAACCTTTTTCTAGAGGGGTTGAGTCTGTTCAACAATTCGGGCTACATGAGATGACTATGTAAAAAAGGAATATTTGCACTTTGCTGCAATCTTGTTGACCTACTTCTGTTGGATAAAAGGTGCTTGGGTCAAGGTTGTAGTGTCCTTTTGTTCATCTTTTGAACAGATTGTGAAGAAGCTGAATTTTGTAGTATGAGATATTACCTTGCGAAACTATTTAAGTGGGATAGTAGTTGGAACCACCTCTTGTATCCTGTAGAGATGACCCCCAGAGTAACAATGACACTACAGGGTCAAGGATTATAGATATCACGACGCTTCCACCTATATGGTTGGCCCAAGAGAACATCATAGACATCCATAGGGGAAACATCACATAATACCTCATCTTTGAAGGGATGGATGTTATATGACACTTGACACTTCTGGCTAACATAAATATCTCATCCCTGGAGAAGCCACCTGATGTTGTATGGCTGCAGGTGTGTTGTTGTCGATAATCCCAACTGTTTGACGACCTCTACTAAGATGATTTTCTTATGGCTTCCGCTATAAACAATAAAATGCAGCGGGGTCCCCTTCACCCACATCTGTAAATGAAAAAGGTTCTCTCCCTCTTCAGGATATGATGGTTCTTCTAGTTGAATTGTTGTGATCGCGAAAGTAGCAGTGGGGTTTGTGTTGATGATCTGTCTTCTCCCATTATTTTATGAATCAGATTCCAAATCTGGGTTCATATATTTTTCTTTGATCTCGGACATCAATGAATGTTTTGAGAAACATTCATCGGTGTTGTGCCAGGCAATTTTGTGGAAATTGCACCACTTTCCAGTGTCCTTTTTTTTTCTTTACATGACCCTTCTTTTCCTGTGGCTTAGAATGATTTTCAGGAGGCTGTTTGTTAGGGCCATCTTTATCATACTTTGGTTGTTGTGTATTTGTAGAACAAAATCCATTTGTTTTGGTGCCTAAATTTCTGCTCGATTTTGAGAACATATCGATAGGAAACTCCCAACGATGAGATGTTTAGAAACTCCATTTTAGTTTGGATGTATCTATGTAGAGCCCCACGATAGTTTAGAACCAAATTCTTCTCATAATCTTTGATACCCAGCTTGGTGCGCAATGTATGGAAGGTATTGGTGAACTCCGACACTGCTTGGCCCCTCTCTTGACATAGCGTGGTCCATCTCATGTACTAGTCGTCAAAGTTACCAACATGGTAATATTGTTCCTTGACTGCATCCAAAAAAAAATCTCAAGTGGGATCGACCCCATATATTCCATACTTTTCTTTGGAAATTTTCTCCCAGTAAGTTTCCCACCAATGTTTGACATGGGGGAGAGCCTTAGGGAGTGCGAAGGCGATCTTTTCCCTATTGGAGAAATTGTGAACAAAGAAATAACCTTCTAGCAGATTTAACTATTTCTCTAGGGAATCTGCATCTATTTGTCCTTCAAATACGAGAATATAAAAATTAAATTGTACCTTGAAAGGTGAGGTGCATCCAAAGTCTCCTATTGATGAAGACGCTCCAATTTTTATCGACAAGCGTTGAAGGATGTGGGAAAAATTCTCCATCATTTCGCCCCTCTATCACGTGAGAGCTTGCTCAAGCAACAAATTAATAGAATTGTCTACTTAATAATTTTTCTTTTCTTGTGACATGGAGGGTTTCTTGGGTGTACGAAAGTGATTGTCCTCAAGAGAGACAATATTGAGACCCAACTTTCTATGCTTGGACCTCGTCGGGGATATGCACTAAAAAAAACCGATCAAGAGCATCCTACTCTTTAATCACCGATCCAGATTATTTTCAGCATGAAATGAGAGTGGAGATATAATAAAGAAATGTACAGAGATATCTCAGATATTCAATAATATAACATAAATATATCATAGATGAAACCATAAACACAGAGATACAATAATACACAATTTCTATTAATGAGTGAAATGTACAAAACTATAGAAATACATAGTGAAAGACTCTCTAGAATGGTGGCATCTTATCTCTGAGAAGATATGTGATAGCTACTCACATTCACAAGAATATGACTGTTACAATGAGGCTCCAAAGGCCTTTTTATCATAAATAAAATCCAAAACCCTAACCCCAAAAGATGAAAAGCCAACAGTTTTGTGGACCCCGTTTTGGGTAGTTTGTTGTATCAACTTCCGGGGAGCGTAAATTTGGCATATGATATTCATTTGGGGCATAAATTTGGCATACAATATACATTTTGGGGCTATCATTGATGTGCTCGATCCCGAACAAAATTCATTTAGTCCTTCAAAATGGTCCCATAAGTTCATGAATCGAAAAACTGCTAAAAATAGTAAGTTGCCAGAAAAATGTTTTGAGCTAGCTAGAATAGGTGGGTGGCCACTGATATCCACCTGGATCACTTTGTCGGGCCAAGCATATGAATGGTACACAACATTTCCCACCATATCAATTGGTTCATTCAATGATCTCGAAGCCATGTTCCTGACTATGTTAGCTCCCCCAGTCATGTGTCATACTCTTCTCACTAATTTTACTTAGATTTCTCTCAAGAAAAATGAAAGGATAAGAGACTTTAATCTTAGATTCAATAAAACTATGAACAAGATTCCTGAAGATAAAATGCCTAATGATCCAATGATACTTGGTTTTTATAAGATTTCCATTCCACCAAATGTGAAGTTTTCTATTAGAGCCACACAAATTGATACCATGGAAGAAGCAATGATCAAAGTTACGGAAATGGAGGAAATCATGATTGAAACGGGTGTTCACCTTGACAGTATTCTCAGAAAATTACAAAGGAATATGGGTAATCTAAATATTGATGATCAAGCAACAACTAGTTCGAAAGGGAATGAAGAGTAAAGGCCGCGACCAAGTCAAAAGCAGACCATTGGTGGAGGAATTTTCAAAGGAAATATACCGTATGTGAAAACAGGCCCTGTTGCAGCCGAAGAGACTAAGCAAATGATCAAGATTGTAAAAAATGAATAGAACCATTAGACAAATGAAAAATGAAATAATGATATTGAGAAGGGACGATAATTATATACCCAATCCAAGGGTGTTGGTCCCAAAATAAAGAAGGAATCCTCCTTAAGAGCAAAGAGTGAGGTTTGAAAATGATGATAATCAGCAAAGAAAGAGAGTCCCCAGAAAACCAATTCTAAATGAAACGGTTGTTGATAAACCATATAATGAATAAATAGCTGAACCAGAAAATGTTTATTTACTAGAAGAAAATTTTGAACCTGTACAGACGAACATATGCAAGACGTCCATGTATATATTTGAAGAAGGAGAAGATGATCATGTCTCACAAGAAAACATCGCCCAAACAATGGCATTTGTAAATAAATCCAAAAGTAGAGATCATTATGAAAAATACAAAGAAAAAGATAAAGGTAAAGAGAATGAGAAAGAGAGTAACAAAAGTGTGATAAGCAACACTGGAGCTAAGAAGCAACATCAAATGCCAAACCCCCTTCAGATGATATATAGTTTTGTTGATGATCTGATCTAGATTATTTTGAGAACGACATGAAGAAAAAAATATAACATAGATATAACAAGGAAATACACAGAGATATTACAAGAAACACAAAAATATAGTGAAACCCAACTTCTATTAATGAATAAGAGAGAAAAACAATGTAGAACACAAACTGGCAGAATGGGGTAGCTTATCTCTGAAAATAAAGAAATGTTGGCTACGCTTAATTCACAACAAGATTTAAATCAAACTCCATTTCATGGTTAAAGGGACTCCTTCACCTCAATTATATATGAGAGAGTGAGAGGAGAACAATTCCCATGATACATATGGGATAAATTAATCTAATTTTATAAAATCCCATAGGCACATAAAAAACTAGGAATTTCCGGGCAGTCACTCATGCCAATACTTCTCTAGCATGAGCACGCTTAACTACGAAGTTCTAATGGGATCCAATGCATTAACTCTATGCTGTAGGCATGCACATAAGACCACTAGGAAATAATTACATGATGTTTGTAATTAACAAATGAAGATGGAATTACATTCCATTCCCCATCAAAAGGGTGAATATCATGGTTTATCAAAACCATAGGATTGAAATGTTGATTCAATGGAAAAGGTGGATGGCCACTGAGATCCACCTAGATCATTCCCCCCCCATTAGGAAGAAATGGTCCCCATTGTGTCAAGTTCTCTCAAGAGATGGGGAAACGTTTGCTGAATCTGAACCTTGGTGAGGCACTTGCTTTGTTGAAGTAGATGTCCTTCTTGTACCTTGCATGTGGAAGGATGTCATGAACTTGTTGGAGGTGTTGGATCCATTAAACAGATCTGTATGCATGATCTACCTTGGTCTGAGTGTGGGAAGACTCTATTGACGAAGATGCAATAAGAAGAGCTATATCAATGGGGGATAATGGTTGGAACCCCAATCACACCCGAAAAGGGTCATGGCTAATAGATCTATGTTGAACACATGGAAGAATATCATTCTCTTTGTGCTCCTATACAATATTTTTGATCTTCTTCTGTTGGATAGAAATGTCTTGGGTCAAGGATGTAGTGGTCCCAGTGACCTTCTGTTCACCGTATGACTGGATCGTGAAGAGGGAAAACTTTGTGGTCTGAGATATTACTTTGCACCATTGATTTTATGAGATCAATAACTAGTAGTCACTAGAGATACCTTTGGTACCTTGTAGATCTGACCTCCCAGAGTAACAATGAACTTAGCATATATGAATTTTCCACAGTTACTCCTAGAGTAACAATGACAATGTTACTCTGGAGCTTTCTTATAGATAGCATGAAGTTTCCACATTTATGGTTGTCCTAAAAGAAAATTAGAGACTTCAAGTGGAGAAACATCACACACTACCTCATCCTTGAAGGGCTTTATGCCATAGGAAAGGTGAAATTGTTGGCTGGCACATATGTCTCGTCCCCAACTCAACCATCCGATGGTGTATGGTTGGGGGTGTGGTACCATTGACAACTTCAATCTCTTGAAAACCTTGACAGATATCAAGTTCTTTTGACTCCCGCTATCAATAATGAAATGCATTGGGGCCCATTTACCCACATCTGTGAGTGGAAGAGGCACTCCTCCTCTTGAAGTTCCTCTCGTTCTTCTGGTTTTATTTTTGTAGCTGTGATGGAAGCAACAAGTTATGCATCAATGATATGTTTCCATTTATTCTGATTTGAATTAGAGTTCAAGTCATGTTCCAATTCATTTTCTTTGAGCTCGACCACTGATGATGTTTTTAGCGGCATTCTTCAATGTTGTGCCAGGGGATATTGTGGAACTCACACCACTTTCCAGTGTCTTTCTTAAACTTCTCATTACCCTTCTTTGCCTGTCTTTTACTGGATCTCTTGAAGTTGGAATTCCTTTTTTATATGTCCTTCATTATGCGATTTAGGGTTTCCTTTGCCATACTTCTATTGTGGCATATTTTCAAACCTGAACTTCCGTTTACTCCATTTATTGAATTTCTGCTCGATTTTGACCGCATATCGATAAGAAAATCCCAGTGAGGATATGTCCAATAAATCTATCTCTATTTGTATATATTTTTACATAGCACTGGGGTAATTCAACATCAGGTGCTGCTCGGAGTCTTTGATACCCAAATTTGAGTGCAAGGTATGAAATATGTTAGTGTACTCTGACACTGTCTAGTCTCTTTTCTGACATAGAGTTTTCCATCTCATGTATTGGTCATCATAGTTTCCGACAGGGTAGAACTCCTCCTTTAGGAAATCTACAAAGGTTGACCAAGTGGGTTCTCTCCTGAATGGTGTAGATTCACCTGTGATGTACCTCTCCTAGTAACCTTACCACCAAGCTTTGACATGAGGAAGGAATTTAAGGAGTGTCAAGGTGATATTTTCACCGTCGAATATTTTTTGGATAGAATAATAACCTTCTATCATATTAAACCATTTTTCTAAAGCATCTGCATCTATCTGGCCTTCAAATAAAGGGATATCAAAATTGGCTTGTACTTTGAAGGGTGTCACACCTTTGAAATGGATGCTTTTCAAAAAATCCTCGGTCACCGCCATCGATAGTATTTGAAGGATCTGATGGAATTTGTCCATCATCTCGTTCCTTTGTCATGTGAGGGCTTCCTCGAGCAACATCTTGAAACAATATCTTGCTTTTGCCGCCATGGGAGGTCACTGGGCTAGTGAGAGAGGTTCTCCTCAAGTGAAAGTAGCTCGAGACCCAAATATTTATACCCTGACCTCATCGAGGACCTGCTTTGAGAAATGACAAGGAGCAGACTGCTCTGATACCACTTATTCAAATTATTTTGAGAATGACATGAAGACATAAATATAGTAGAGATATAACAAGGAAATACACAAAGATATTGCAAGAAACCCAAAAATATAGTCAAACCCAACTTCTATTAATGAATAAGAGAGAAAAACAATGTAGAACACAAACTGATAGAATGGGGTAGCTTCTCTCTGAAAAGAAAGAGATGTTGTCTATTCTTCATTCATAAAAATCTTTACATCACACTCCATTGCATGCTTAAAGGGCCTCCTTCACCTCAATTATATATGAGAGAGTGAGAGGAGAAAAATTCCCATGATTCATGTGGGATAAATTAATATAAGTTTATAAAATACCATAGGCATGTAAAACACTAGGAAGTCCCTTGCGATCATCCACCCTGTTAGCACTCTGTAAATCCGTTCGGTTGATAAATAAACGACGAAGGTAACTTTTTCAACCAAATTTGAGACCTGAAACTAGCCTTTCGGATCTGAAGAGGGCTCTCTCAGAAATGGCGCGGTCTCTGTGCATGATATGACTTTGAAAACAATGGCTAGATTTATCACCTATGATAAAATGGGTTCTGGTTATATTGGCGCAGGAAAGTAAGACTTGGGCTATGGGGTGAATTTGAGGAAGAGACGGGAAAAATGACTCAGTGACTGAACTTGAGAGGATAATTCTAGGCGAGAAACAACCTTCAGTGTGAGACCATAGTGTGTGGTGAGAGAAATTACAGAAAGTAACTCAGGAGCATCGCTGTGGACGAATTCAAAGTTAGCTTTAGAGGAAACCATTTTGTCTAAGTGGCGCGAACATGGGGCATTGTACAATGAATCTACAGGTTCGATAATTCATTCCAAAATAGATAGAATATGATATGAAACAATGATAACATGAAGCACATACACAGAGAAAGAAATCACAATACATCCAACTGTTACAACTAGAATATTTTCTTCAAGTTACAAGACCTTTGCATTAAATTCCAGTCAAAACTCAGATTACATACAATAGCTGTTGTCTACCACATTTTCCAACCAACCCTGTTTACATGGAAATGATCCCCATATATAGAAAACTAATTTCACCCTTGGCTTCTAGGGCCGAACTCCTCCCTCCTAGAATCATGGATCTGTTTTCTTTGAAAGAGAACAATAACTTCAACAAATTCACTAAAAATAGAAAACCCGACTTTATCAAATCATAATTGTAACTGAAATATTCTTTACAATAATTGATCATGATCAAAATTCGACCATATGGTTTTGATGAGTCCTTATGTGTATTGTTGGGCACTCTGTCACCCTTGCACAACAAGTCTGCTACGCAACAATAACCTACAACAAAACACGCAACAGATTGTGCAACAAACTGGGAAAATAGGCGTTAAAGATGACATCTTATCTCACTGATAAAAAACTATTTTTTGAAACTGAGAGAGATTTTGTATTTAATCTTGTTATAAAGAAAAATCTCTCTCATTTTCTTTAAATTCATCTCCATTTGGCCGTAATACGTGTTGCAAAAACATGTCTCAGACAGGAAATCATGAAATCTGAAAAATAGTTCTCAAATATTCCTTTGAATCTCCTAATCTATGACCCATTTTACAAATCTGAGAGAATTTTTTATTATTTGGTTTGTCCTCGACAAAAACCTCTTAGGGATTTTCAAAATTCCTCTCCAATTGGTCATAAATGGATCTTGAAGTTGACCACTAAACCAGTAATTTGTGTAGTGCGACCTATAGCCTTTGCGTAATAAAATCCACTGTGCAACAACATCCTATGCGCGGAAACCTACTATGTGAAGAAATCCACTGTGCGAAAAAATATTATGTGACAACCTTATTTGCGCGACAACATCCTCTGCGCAACAATATCCTCTATGTGACAACATTCTCTACTCGATAACATCCTCTGTGTGACAACATCCTTTGCGTGGTGCGCAATGAATTTTTCAGTGCGTAGTGAATTTTGCAGTGCGCAGTTTCAAATTGAAATAGGAATAAATAAATAATAAGCTTCCTTTTGAAACTGGCCCTTGGTGATGTTAGATGAGGCCAGGCATAAAAACACCATGGGTGCTAACATGAATGACTTTTCAAATTGCTGAAAAACCTCTAACCTTAGCCATGAAAATCATGGTGCTAACACATCCCATTACTAATCTAGCTCGAGCGTGCTTAAATGTAGAGTTCTAATGAGATCCGATGCATTAATGTTATGTTGTAGGCATGCAGATAAGACCACAAGGAAATCATTGCATGATGTTTTTAATTAAGAAATGAAGATGACATTACATTCCATTCCCCATCAAAAGGGTGAATATCATGGTTTATCAAAACCATAGGCTTGAAATGTTGATTCAATGGAAAAGGTGGATGGCTACCAAGATCCACCTAGATCATGATCTAAGTAAGTTAGGATTACTCTACCTTTCAAAGAAGTGGTAAATATTCCTCAAAAGAGGGAAAATATTTTGAAGTTGTTGGATGAGCTAGTAGGAAGAATTAAAGCAGTTATCGCAAACCCAAAGAAAAGTCAAAATAAACCAGTAGTAAATTTGAGAGGCAAAGTCCCACCCTTCTATATTTCGATAGAAAACCATGATGTTGCACTCCATAATTGTCTAGTTGATACTAGCGCAAAAAACAAAATCATGCCTTTGGCAATAATGGAGGCACTTGGTATGAGCTACACCAGATACTATGAAATAGGCGAAATAATTTATGCGATTGATTCTAGGTTGGTGCCAACTTATGGAGAAATTAAATATTTTTATGCTTGGATTACTGCCTCTCCCCATATTATTAAAGTTTTTAATATTCTAGTGGTGGATCTTCCTCCTGCATACAGAGTTTTCCTTGGAAGAGACTAGTCATCAATGATTGGAGGCTATATAATTAATGATGGAAGCTGCATGATGTTGCCAAATAAAGACATGGTAATGATAAAGGTTCCTTGCAAACCTAGGAGACAATTTTCTTTCAAAAAGAAGGATAACGATCTAATGGAAGATTATATAGAGGCTAGTATTGAAAACTATGCCATCCTGGATATGGAACATATTGATGATATACGAAATGAAGATAATTATTTGCGGGATACTATAGGATTTCATTTGATGGAGATTTTTCAAACTTAGAGAACAGAGTTGGAATTGTTCTTAAAATCCCCGAAAAAATTGTACACCCACATGCCATCAGACTTGAGTTTTCTTGCACAAATAAAGAAGTAGAATATGAGGATTTGATTCAAGGAATGACCCTTGCAGGGGAAATGAAGATTGAACATTTGATTGTGACTGACCACTATGAATTGATAATAAATCAAGTCACTTAGAAATATAATTTTAAGAAGGAAAGGATTAAATTATATTTCAAAAGAGTAAATGAATTGATGGAGACCTTCTGTTCTTTTAATATTTCTTTCATTCCAAGGGATAAAAATCAGAAGGAATATTCATTAGCATTGACTGCTTCACTTTCGAACCCAGATGGTACCCAAAGTAAGATGTCTTTTCAGGTAAAAGGAGTATTTCGACCTTCGGTACCTAATAATCAGGAGTATCTTCAATTGTTTGAAAATGATGAAGACCTAGAGAATTTTATAGTAAATTAAATTGAAGATGAAGATAATGACTACCTATGTTTTGAATTATTGTGTGCAGTATGAATCTCTTTTCACAAGATATGATCATGCCAAAAATCTCATGGAAGAAGTATCGGTCCAAAAAGTTAAAGAAACGAGGAAATTCAATATTGGGAGTTGATTGTACATCCAAAGAAGTTGATCAATATGTTTCCCCCTTCAAAGAATATCTTTATGTTTTCGCATGGAGTTATGATGATTTAAAGGCATATGATAAAAAAACATTTCAGCATATCATCCCATTAAGAGAAGGAGAAAAACTGGTCAAGTAGAAAATAAGGATGACGAATCCAAAGTTGAAACCATTGTTGAATATTGAGTTAGAAAAATTAAAGAAAGATGGAATAATATATTCCATCAAGCATTCTGTCTGTCTTTCAAATCTAGTGGTTGTGAGAAAGAAGACTGGGGAGATTCAGATGTGTGTGGATTTCAAGGATCTCAATAAATCAAGCGCAAAAGATAATTATCCTCTTCCTAACATGGAATTCCTTCTTAAACAAGTCACTGGATTTTCTTGTATGTCCATGTTAGATGGTTTTTCTGGATACAATCAATTTTTGGTTGCAGAGGAAGACAAAGTGAAGACGACTTTCATAACACCTTTGGAGACATATGCATATGCTCAGATGCCCTTTGGTTTAATGAATGATGAAGCTACATTTCAGAGGGATATGGACCACACATTTGAAGGTTTGATAGGGAAATTGATGGCGGACTACCAATATGATTTGATAGTCCATTCAAAGACAAGAAATAAGCACATTCATCATCTAAGGAAATTATTTGAAAGATGTATATTATATAGAGTTTCTTTAAATCCAAAGAAATGTTTGTTTGCTGTGACTGAAGGCAAGTTATTGGGACATATTGTGTGCATTAAAGAAGAAATTTATATTTACCCAAAGAGGGTTAGAGCTATAAATGAACTCAACCCTCCATCATCTAAGAAAGGATTCCAACCATTTTTTGGCGAAATCTATTTTGTGCGGAGATTTGTTCCTGATTACGCAATAATTGTAAAACAGATCAATTTATTGTTGAATAAGGATCAAAGGTTCAAAAGGAATTTGGATAAAGCCTTTAGTAACATCATCATGGAAATCACTATGAACCCAATCCTCATTAGTCCATATTTTCAAAGATATTTCATCATGTATTCATTTTCAACAAAAAATGTTGTGGCATCTGTCCCTACTAAAATAAATTCCAAGGGTGAATAGATACCATTCAGTTTCCATGAGAAAAACCCTCCATGATTGTGAATTAATATATTTGGAATTAAAGAAACAAGCCCTGCCTCTCTTAAAGGTAGTAGCACACTTTCAGACCTACATATTAAATTCTCATGTCATTGCATATGTTCCATCCTCTCTTGTTAAGATTCTTTTAAACTAGTAATTGAGAGAAGGGAAATAGGAAAATTGGCTAGATTAAATTATATTTCAAAATAGTAAATGGATTGATGGAGACATTCTGTTATTTTAATATTTCTTTCATTCAAAGTGATAAAATCAAAAGGAAGATTCATTAGCATTGGATTCTTCACTGTCGAACCCAGATGATATCCAAAGTAAGACGTCTTTTTAGGTAAAAAGAGTATTCCAACCTTCGTTACCTGATAATTAGGAGTATCTTCAATTGTTTGAAAATGATGAAGACCTAGAGATTTTTCTAGTAAATGAAATTGAAGATGAAGATAATGAAATTGCCTCTGTTTCGAAGAATTGTGTGCAGTATGAATCTCTTTTCACAAGAGATGATCATGCCAAAAATCTCATGGAAGAAGTATTGGTCCAAAAAGTTCAAGAAACGAGGAAAGTCAATATTGGAAATTGATTGTACATCCGAAGGAGTTGATCAATATGTTTCCCTCTTCAAATAATATCTTGATGTTTTCCCATAGAGTTATGATGATTTAAAGGCATATGATAAAACAATATTTCATCATATCATCCCATTAAGAGAAGGATAAAAAATGGTCAAGTAGAAAATAAGGATGATGAATCACAAGTTGAAACCATTGTTGAAGATTGAGTTGGAAAAATTGAAGAAATACAGAATAATATATTCCATCAAGCATTCTGACTGGATTTAGAATCTGGTGGTTGTGAGAAAGAAGATTGGGGAGATTCAAATGTGTGTGGATTTCAGGGATATCAATAAATCAATGTTACAGGTGAATCCTCCTGTGGACAAGAGGATTCCCTCTTGGTTTCTAGAGTCCTAAGGCCAAGATAGAAAAGTTCTTAACATGACATTGACATCCTTTTTAGATCTAATTAAGCTAATATATGAAAATGAAGAAGAGGGATATGTACCTTGTTAACGACGTTTGTCCTCGCAAGATCCAAGTTGAGCTCCTCGATAGGTCCTGTAAAAAAAACAAAGATACAAAGAACTTCATGTTCTACTAAGATTATCTCAAATACAGATCTATCTACTGAAGACAAGTTCATGTGAAACAAACATAAACTTTAAAGAAACAGGCTAAGGATGTATATGTATTAATGAGAGAAAACGAAGAGTACTTACAATCCTTTGATGAAGGTGCAACAACTTCTTCCACCTCTCCTTTTCCAACCCCTTTTCTCAAGTAATCTACACTGATTATGCTTCAATGACATCTCACTTATGGGATCATAAGTTTGGTGCAATTATCAATCTCCATCTCCCCCTCTTCCATGTAAATCCCTCATTATATAGGATTTGGAGGCTTAACCACCATGGAGAGGATATCTCATCAGATACACTAAGAAATGGATCTCTAAGATGTTTAGGGAGAAAATATCTCTTAAGGATTTTGGGGAGGAAATATCACTAAAGGATTTTAAGGAGGAAATATTTGAACCATCCATGAGATCTGCCACCTTCCATAAAAAATAGGAAACAAAATGTGAGGTGGATTCTCACACTTAATTACTTTCTTTTTCATGAATATTAATAATAATTCACGTGCACTTGGTTCTCACACTTAATCAATTTATTTTCCATGAATATTAATAATAATTCATGTGTACTTGGTATTTTGGCCTTCATGTAATATATCCCTCATCCATATTGACTAGGGATTGTGACATAGGTTATTCCATGGTGTCAAGGTGTATGAGACACTTATATGACACTTTACGACACTTAGGGCGAGGTACCTAGGTGTGCAAATTTCATGTGTAACAGAATGCCCCCTAAAGTGTGAGGTCAAAAGAGAGAATGATGGCCGAAACACTTTAAAAATATTTAAAGCAAGGGTGTGGACTCGGAGAACCTGGTAGAAGCTACAGAAAACCATCAAACAAATGTTATGACATGTTTCAAACCCAAGGCAGGCATACCTATGCTTGAGTGACAAAGAATTTCCAAGTATGGCCGCCATAAAATACATTGCGGATCCATAATCATATTGACTGAAGAGTATAACCACCAAATATACAATGTGGTGTTACACATCAAAATTACTCACTTCGATAGTGTCGCAAGTGTCATCATTACAAGTGTCGCAATTGTCACATTTTTCTCACAAGTGGCGCAAGTGTCAAGGAAAGCATACTACCATGATGCCTATGTCGTGCCTATAACGACATGAGAAGGACACTTGACACACATAAAACACTTGATTTGGAAGAGGAGGAATGGTTAACTGGGCTTATGAACCTCTTTCCATCTGAAAGAGCCCAAAAAATCGAGTTTTTGGAGGAGAGCGCTCCCCTATACCTCTCTCAGGAGTGCTGACGCTCCCCTATACACTATATAGGAGCGTTATAACACTACCTCTGCCCTTTTGGAGGAGAGCTACTACTTTTGGGAGTGCTGGTGCCCCCCTAAACCTTGATAGGGAGCGTTATAATACTCTGACACTCCTTTTGAGGGAGCGCTACCTATTCTGGGAAGTAGTTGGTTTGCTGAGAAGAATGGGGGAAATATCTTTTCAATCTTGGAAGGCAGTTGGATTCAAATCCCTAGTCCCGCCATGATCTTAGGGAAGATCCGTAACTTAAGGAGGAAAATCCTCAACCTACTCCAAAGATATCTCAAGTAGTTGGGCCTCTCCAAGGATATATAAGCAGGCTTTCTCATGGTGAAAGGGGGAGCTGGATGGAGAATCATACCAAACTTATGATCTCATAAGTGATATTTGGAGAAGGGATGAGAAGCATGAAACCTATGATCTCATAGGAAACACATAGTGAAGTGGAGGCTAATCAGTGAAGCTATCGTCATTCCGATCATGGAGATTTTGAGAAAGGGTTAGACAAGGATAACTTGACGAAATTGCTACATTCCATCTATGGCTGTAAGTAACGTTTTGTCCTCATTAATGTAATATGCTTGGCCTGTTTCTTTCTAATTTGTGTTTTACATCACATGAATTTGTCTCTAAGTAGATAGGTCTGCTTCGAACTAATCTCGATAGAATAGGAAGTGGTTGTACTTTGTTTGTCTACAAGGCTTATCGAGAAGCTCAATATTGGAGTTCAACTCAGAGTGTGCAGGGACAAACACCAGTAAAAGGTACGCCTTTCCTCCTTTCTCTTCATGCATTAGTTTGTGTAGACCTAAAAGGAAGTCAGTGACCATGATAAGCACTTTCTGTCTTAGAGTTAAGAGTCTAGCTCTTTGAGGAGATCTACCTATCCGCAAGAAGATTTTTCTTCAACATGTGGATCTATACTTCCATGACATGACTTGATCGTAGCCACGAAAAATACACAGTGAATCTACGCGATGACAAGACATAGCCACAGACTAATACAAAGTGGATCTATGTTACAATATATGTTTCATAGTTCAAAAGAACTCCTTCGCAACTCGAGCAAAGTATATATAAGAGTGATAACTCAAACCAGGGTCTTCTTACCGATCTTGATGTAGTACAAAACTAACCATGTGAATAGATGTCCTGATGTTGAACATGGTAGAAAACACTTGATTACCAGTCAATGGGGTAAACTATTAACAAGTGCAAGGGAGATCACCATTGATTTCAACAATTCCCAAGGTACTCTAGTACATTCTGATGAATTTGGATGAATGAGATGAAGTCGAACATCCGTGGAATCACCCGATCAGGGGTCAATAATGTAAACCCACTGTCGGACATGAGGAGACCTGCCATTAAGGCATGCAAGTCCCAAGGTACTAACTGGTTTCTAAGTCTAGTTCTTGGATAATGTGCTAAAGTCGACATGAATAGACTCGTCGAAGGAGGGCCTTGATATATCCCCCATCAATGACAAGAAACAGACATAGAGATGTAATTGGTAGATCAAATGAACATGGACTGACATGGGTATTGAAACAAGATATTTGTGATGGATGACTCTTGAAGTAGATACTTCCCTTGAACATTGAG
The DNA here is from genome assembly GCA_009831015.1 of Picea engelmannii. NCBI lineage: Eukaryota > Viridiplantae > Streptophyta > Pinopsida > Pinales > Pinaceae > Picea > Picea engelmannii. The sequence continues at coordinate 97,700 of ML780104.1, forward strand.
GCACAACAACAAAAACATGACATGGAACAAAAATTGATAATGCAATGGATGCTGTGACTTTACATCAGGTGACCCAAAGGAGTGAGGAAACTCAAAGGATTGGTTCAGTGTAGAGGTTTAGTAGATTGAAATGTGTGCAAAGATAAAATGTCGTGTTTAAGGGAAACTATAAGGGTTACTGGTAATGTTCTCAAAAACTGCTTGGCTTGCTTCCTTAAATTCCCCCCCCCATCCAGATAGATGAGTACCTCTTTTTAATTTAACAAGCTTGAGGAGGGTAACACATGCTCGATATAATTCACCTTTGGTAAGTCCCTCTTCCTTTGTTTAATGAACTGGAATAAGTAAGGGTTTGGTCCCGTATGGGCCCTTCAATGTATGATTGTTTAATGAGTCCAGAGAAGGTAAAATCGATGGTTTTTCATATTTAGAGAGTCTGAAAACAACTTAAAGATGACTCCAATGTTGTCCTTTTTCGTAATGTTAGTCTCGCGAGGCCGAAAAAGAGATAAATTATCACTCGAAAGACGCCCTTTCAAACCTTTTAACGAGTGGGAAAGGAATCAAGATCACTCGACAATCTTTTCACATTTAGAGAGTTTGAAAAGAGTTTAAAGAAGACTCAAGGGGGTTCCTTTTTTGTATATTCATGCGAGCCCGAAAAAGAGATAAAAGGTTGCTCGATTACATTCTCATTTTTTTACGAGCATGAGAAAGAACAAAGACTAAGCTCGGTATGCCCCCAACTTGAAAAGCTAGTGGGATAACTCCAGAATGATCATCAAAGGCTGGAGACATGCCCCCCCCAAGCTTCAATTCATTCACCGTCTTTGAGGTTGTCACCAATTTCTGTACTAGATGGAGAAAAAGGATATAGGTGGATGAAAAGAAGGTTCAAATACGATATCTAACGAAAGACTCGACTCAACATCTATGAGATATGGCGAAAGACTCGACCTGACAGGAGAGGTGACTATTTCATTTTTTAACGAGCTTGACACAGAAAAAGAACTATGCTCAAGGCTCCAGGTTCAATCCCCAGATTTCTATTTCATTTTTTAATGAGATTGCTACAGAAAAGAAAAACTATGGTCGTGGCCTCTATTTCATTTTTTAACGATCTTGCTACAAAGAGGAGAAACTATGCTCGTAGCCTCTGTTTCATTTTTAACGAGCTTGCTACAGAGAGGAGAAACTATGCTCGTGGCCTCTGTTTCATTTTTGAACGAGCTTGATACAGAGAGGAGAAAATATTCTCGTAACTTCTTCTTCATCAAGGCTTCCAAGAGGATAACGCTCTAGAAGGACACCATGTCAAGGGACAAAACTCGATCATGGCTTCCAAGAGATCTTCACCGGATGGAAGAAGAATTCTCTGGAAGGAACACATGTAGAGGTCTGTGATAGGGGTAAGGAGACCAGGTTCCAATAGCCCTATCGAAGAGATGACCATGTCAACTACTAGATCTAATTCATCAAAAGTTGAATTCATGGGAGATAACGCTACATAATTGACATGTGGCAGAGGTGATACCGACTGCATATATGACCCGTTTAGGGAGTTCATTGTGTTGATGGTCAAGTTAGGGCCAACAAATGAAAGTTGATCAATAGTCACCATTCTTCCATCATTTGGGAAAGACATCACACAGAAAAAAGTGGACACAATAGCTTTCATGGCATAGACATAATCTCGCCCAAGGAGTAAATCAAAATCCAAGGGTTCTTGGACTACCATAACATCAATAAAGACTGTTTTCCCTCCCAAAGTTACCGGAAACTGAGGAAGGATCCCTTAAGGGTGATTGATTCTTCTGTTGAAAGAGAATAGAGTATGGGTAACCGGCACAAGATTAGGATAACCTAAATCTTGCCAAGCAATAAAGGACAAAATTCTAACAGACGAACCTTCATCTATCAGCGTATGAGGAACATCCCAACCACAAAATTTTACCAGAATCTTGAAAGGACCGTGAGAGGGAAGATGAGGTATAGTTAGCACACCCCAATAAAAAAGGATGGCCTCATTAATTGGAAGGGTTTTCATAGGAGAAGGAGGAATTCCCCCCAGCACGGTAGATCCTGTTTCAATGAGAAAAATGTGGGCAGAATCGGGTTTACTCTCTAGCGGGAGAGTAGGATTGATCGATGATGAGATCAGATCGACCACCTTGGCACTCTTCATAGGAAGAGTGGGATTGACTAATGATCTAACTGGAGCAATCACTTTGGCACTCATCAGAGGAAGAGTGGGATTGACCGATGAAGTCACCGGAGCATCCACTTTGACACTTCTCAAAGGAGGAGTGGGATCGACCGATGAAGTAACTGGAGCAACCAATTTGACACTCGTTAGAGGAGGAGTGGGATTGACCGATGAAGTCACCGGAGAAACCACTTTGGCACTTATCGGAGGAGGAGTGGGATTGACTGATGGTGGAGTCAAGTCGACCACTTTGACACTCTTCGGATGAAAGGTGGGACTGACCAATGATGGGACTGTATCAGTCACTTTAGCACTCGTCAGAGGAGGAGTGGGATTGACTGATGGTGGAGTCGGGTTGACCACTTTGACACTCTTCGGATGAAGGGTGGGACTGACCAATGAAAAGACTGGATTAGTCACTTGGGTTTCACTTTCCAGATTAAAAGTGGGGATGATCGATGACGGAACTGGCTACTTTGGTGAGTGGTTCAACCAAGGATGAAACTAGATTGACCACTTGATCAATCAAATTGACCAGGGATGGAACCATATTGACCAGTCCATCAACTAACGATGGGTTGGGAGAAAGATTATGATAACCTTTTGGAAGTTAAAGTTTTTCCAAAAGAGAAGAATCCTCATTCATACGAGGACAAAGGTGAGAATAATGATCACCTTTGCATAACATGCAAGGAAATTTGACAGTTGTATTCTTCTTACCAACCTTAAGGTCACTAGTTGACAGGGCATCATCAACATGTCTAGCAGGGGCTGATGATGTGGAAGAACACATTTCTAAGACCTTGGGAATACCAGGGCAATCCCTCAGAAAATGGTCACCCTTACAAAGACTACAAGGGAATTTGGGTTTCAAATTATTCGTTTTAACCTTATCTACCTTATCAACACTCCCAATACTATTAACAGTAGTTGGCTTCTTAGATCCAACATTTTATGTAGTTGGAGGATTGGTCACTTTCTGGTTCTTCTTCTTCTTCTCTTTCTGTTTCTTCTTCTTCTTATCAACCTGGCTACTTGCTTTAGATATTTCACTAGGAAAATAAGGATAAATGGATGGGGACTTGACAAGTGAAGAAGGAGAAAAGTAGTCATGAGGTTGATGTGTGGGTGGTGTGCTTACATCTAAAGAACTTGCATTCGATATGACCAGAGTGGAAAGCAACCATACTGATAACCCAATTGTGAGACCTGGAAGGCTCAAAGTAGCGATGTAAGGAGGACCAATGTTTCCATAAGAAGGAAAAACAAAGGGTTCTCCCGGAGTAGGATTTTCTCCATTGGTAGTTTCGAGAACTGACGCCATTAAAATAAATATCCAACCTAGATTCTTCTAGGGAGAACAAACAACACACGCTAAAAATCTAGTAAGCAATCAAGAAAACAAAACCTTCTCACAATGAGGACACTATTTGGTGATGAAATCCAATGTCGTGGAAACAAATTAAGAAGGGGTTGAGATAGAGCGGGTGGAAAAGTTACATTGACGACCTGCTTAATGGACTTACACCCTGGTGCAATCTCCCACACATAATCATGGGTATACTCTCCAAGGAGCCCGAGTGAGTCTGGCCAACGTCGATTCTAGGTACCGTGAATACTTTCCCCTCCATAGTCACCTTGTGTAAAGACCCTAAACAAATAGGCCACTAAGATTACCAACTACAACAGTAATGCATGGGGAAATAGTCGACAGTCCAACCACGTGCAAGGGCAGGGTATCTAGCCCAAACTCAACTTGAAAGGATTCCACTCATCATTGTGGGTATACCTTCAAGAGACCCCCATAATATGCGCAATCCCTACACCAAGACCAACAAAGTAGGGTGAGTAACTCTGCCAGTCTTAATGCGACCTCATGATTGACCCTTGTGTGAGAAGGGCTTCCTAGGACAAAATGCAGCAATTGGATTTCACCGCTCCCTAAAACAAGATCCTATGTTTGTTTTCAGATTTGGAAAGTTATCCGTCACACCTATTCCAAATCCCTACAACTAATATAATGTAGGGTTTCTACCAGAAAATGTAAAAATGTCTAATCAATTTTAGTTTAGCGCTTGATTTTTAAGGATGTTGTTACTGAAAAGGAAAGTGGCGTGGACAATATGGTGTTTTGACTGAGTCAAAAGTTATGCAAAGAGATGAATATGAAATATTTTCATTTTTATGAAATACATGTTACAATAAGGAGAAAACATTCATAATTCTAGATTCACAATGTCCCAAAATGTCAAAAAACATGCAATTCCGCTACTTCAAATGCAAGCTAGTTTCACGACCCAAAAGCAAGAATGCATTCAAAATAATGAGAACTGAAAGAAAACAAGTAGAATCTTATTCTAACAAGAAATTATTCATGGATCCTAAAACCAACAAGCATCCAAGGAGTACAATGAAATGTAGAGAAGAATCTAAGAAATGATAGGGAGAAAGAGAAAACACTCAAAACTGTCTCGACAAAAGCGCAGTTAGAAAAGACAATTTTACGTTTCTAAAAGAGGCTTCAAGATAGAATAAATACAAAATAAAGTGAAAAGAATTAAAAAAAATCAATAACCAATCCAAATAACTTCAAAAAGCATCCACAATGACTAGGTAAAGACTTCCACAAAACAGGCTGAAAAAATCTGAGCAGAAAAGGGAAAAAAAACCTCCAAAACAGAGACTAGCACTCCCTGTCTCAAGGGTACAAAGAACTGAAACACTCCCTAAAGAACTATAGGGAAGTTCTGATTATATAAAAATTCTCTTATATGGCCTAGAGGGGGGCGTTGGTCCTCCTATAAGCTCATAAAAAGATCCAAAAAATTGCAAACAATTCACCCAAAATGCATAAAAAATGGTGAAAATGATAATGAAGGTAGGAGAAGGCTAATGGATCATAAGCACACAAAAAAACTTATCTGAAAGGTGGTAAAAGGGAAGGAAAAAAACCAAGGAAATAAAATAGGAGTCCTTCCCCAGTGGAGTTGCCAATTTCTGTTACAGGTGAATCCTCTTGTGGACAAGCGGATTTCCTCCTTGTCTCTAGACTCCTAAGGCCAAGAAATAAAAGTGCTTAACATGGACACTAAAATCCTTTTTAGATATAATTAAGATAATATATGAAAATGAAGAAGAGGGATATGTACCTTGTTAATGGCGTTTGTCCTCGCAAGATCCAAGCTGAGCTCCAATCCTAAGCTCCTCGACAGGTCCTGTAAAACAAACATTGATACAAATAACTTCATGTTATACTGAGATTAGCTCAAATACAAATATATCTATTGAAGACAAGTTCATGTGAAACAAACATAAACTTGAAAGAAACAAGCCAAGCATGTATATGTATTAATGAGAACAAACAAAGAGTACTTACAATCTTTTGATGAAGGTGCAACAACTTCTTCCAGCTCTCCTTGTCCAACCCCTTTGCTCAAGTAATCTTCACTGATTATGATTCAATGACATCTCACTTATGGGATCATAAGTTTGGTGTAATTCACAATCTCCATATCCCCCTCTTCCATGGAAATCCCTCATTATATAGGATTTGGAGGCTTAACCACCATGGGGAGGATCTCTCATCAGATCCACTAAGAAAGGGATCTCTAAGATATTTAGGGAGAAAATATATCTTAAGGATTTTGGGGAGGAAATATCTCTCAAGGATTTTAAGGAGGAAATATTTCAACCATCCATGAGATCCTCCACCTTCCCCCAAAAATAGGAAACCAAATGTGAGGTGGATTCTCACACTTAATTACTTTATTTTTCATGAATATTGATAATAATTCATGTGCACTTGGTTCTCACACTTAATCAATTTATTTTCCATGAATATTAATAATAATTCATGTGTACTTGGTATTTTGGCCTTCATGTAATATATCCCTCCTCCATATTGACTAGGGATTGTGACATAGGTTATTCCATAGTGTCAAGGTGTATGAGACACTTATATGACACTTTACGACACTTAGGGCAAGGTACCTAGGTGTGCAAATTTCATGTGTAACAATCAAGCATAAAAGATAATTATCCTCTGCCTAACATGAAATTCCTTCTTGAACAAGTCACTCGATTTGATTGTATGTCCATGTTAGATGGTTTTTCCGGATATAATCAATTTTTGGTTGCAGAGGAAGACAGAGCGAAGATGAATTTCATAACGCCTTGGGAGACATGCATATAAGCAGATGCCCTTTGGTTTAAAGAATGTTGGAGCTACATTTCAGAGGGCTATGGACCACGCATTTGAAGGTTTTATAGGGAAATTTATGGCAGACTACAAATATGTTTTGACAGTCCATTCAAAGAAAATAAATAAGCACATTCGTCATCTGAGGAAAGTATTTGAAAGATGTAGATTATATGGAGTTTCTTTAAATCCAAAGAAATGTTTGTTTGTTGTGACTGAAGGAAAGTTATTGGGACATATTGTGTGCATTAAATAAGGAATTTATATTGACCTAGAGAGGGTTAGAGATATAAATGAACTCAACCCTCCATCATATAAGAAAGGATTCCAACCATTTTTTGGCAAAATCTATTTTGTGCGGAGATTTATTCCTGATTACGCAAGAATTGTAAAACTGATAAATTTATTGTTGAAAAAGGATCAAAGGTTCAAATGAACTTTGGATACACATGAATCCTTTAGTAACATCAAAAGGGAAATCACTATGGACCCAATCCTCATTAGTCCATATTTTCAAAGAGATTTCATCATGTATTCATTTGCAACAAAAAATGTTGTGGCATCTGTCCTTACTGAAATAAATTCCAAGGGTGAATAGATACCAATCAACTTCATGAGAAAAACCCTCCATGATTGTGAATTAATATATTCATAATTGGATAAACAAGACATGTCTCTCTTAAATATAGTAGCACACTTTCAGACCTATATATTAAATTCTCATGTCATTGCATATGTTCCATTCTCTCATGTTAAGATTGTTTTAAATCAGTAATTGAGAGAACGGAAATGGGAAAATTGGCTGACGAAAATTCAAGAGTATGTCATTGAAATTAAACCTTTGAAGGTAGTTAAAGGGAAATGATTGTGCAATATTATTGCAAATGATGATTCTTTGGATGGAGTCGTTTTATTTTCAATTGGAAAACCCATATCATGCCATGAATGGTACAAATATATTGTGTTTTATTTAAAGTCTGAACGATTTCATGTCACCATGAATCCAAAAGAAACAAGGGAATTAAATATGAAATCAAATAAATATGCATTGATTGCTTAATCTTATTCAAAAGGAATTATGATGGCATGCTATTAAGGTGTGTTGATGAAAAGAGAGCTCAAGAACTAATACAAGAATTTCATGAAGGCATATGTGGGGGGAATTTTGCACCTACTGCTACAACACATAAAATTATAAGAGCCAGATATTATTGGCCATTAGTTTTAAAGGATTCATATGCTACGGTGAGAAAAATGTATCTCTTGTCAATGATTCTCAGGGAAGATGAAAGTATATGCAATGCCTTTACAACCTGTATTTGTAGAAAAACCATTCTCACAATGTGGCCTGGACGTCATCAGACCAATAAATACAAAATCAAGTAAGGGGTATATATATATATATATATATATATATATATATATATATATTCTTATTGCTACATATTACTTCACCAAATGGAAAGATTCAATAACATTGAAAAAGGTTGATTCTAATGAATTAATTAAATTCCTTATCGATAACATCTTATCAAGATTTGGTGTTCCAGAAAAGTTCATCACTGACAATGGCTCAATTTTCGTCGCGTCAAAATTTACAAAATTTTGTGGAGAGTATGGAATCGTCATGTGACAATCCTCAAACTATTATCCATAAGGGAATGGTCTTTCTGAGTCTACCAATAAGACACTCATTCATATTTTAAAGAAAACCATTGATCAAATTCAAAATAATTGGCACTTGACATTGACAGATGCTTTATGGGCAAGAAAAATGACTCCCAAAGATAGCACTGGGATGTCTCCTTATATGTTTTTTTATGGAAAGGAAGAAAAAATGCCAATCAAGATTGAATTGAATGTGTTGACTTATGAAGTTAACATAGAGGACGTTGAATATATTACTCCTATTCAAAGGAGATTAAATAAATTATTGAGGTTGGAAGAAGAAAGAAGTGAATATTTGCATAGAATATCTTAGAGGAAGCAAAATGTCAAAAGATATTTCGATCAGAGTGCAACAGTAAAAAAATTTCAGAAAGGTGAACTGGTGTTACTCTGGAACAAAGCTAAGGAGAAACTGTCAATGTACACAAAATTTGAAGCACTCTAGATAGGGCCTTACATTATTGAGAAAATCTTGGGTTTTAATTCATATATGCTTAAAGACATGAAGGGGAAAATGTTGATGTTGCCTGTCAATGGGTGACACCTGAAAAGTTTTTTTGCCTAAAATTCTCTCTTCTCTTTGTACATAGTTATTCATTTATTCTGTACATCCTTACTATTTCAACTCCATTACTCAAAGGATAAAACATCTGGTCATGATATTCTGTATTATTGACAACCCACAAGGGCACCATCAACCCATAATTGGAGCCAGTTGTTGAACCCATTTTGTGCTTTTTGTGCCTTTATTATTTTTACTCGCTTATTTTATTAACTTTTCTACCCCCCCTTCTATACTTTCCTTTTCTTGCTTTCTCTTTTCCCTTATTTTTCCATTTCTTGGAACTACCATACTTAGTCATTTTTTCATGTTTGCGGACTTTCGGACTCGTAGACTCTCGCACTTGCATTATCTCAATTCACCCATGTATAAGTTCATCGAACACTTAGAATATTTTTGCACCTCAGAATTTTGTACTTTCATACTTGAGGACCTACATGATGCACCTCCAGTCTCTCCACTGTCTTCTTGGAACTTTCCAATACTTATCCATTTCATGCACTCAGACTTTCAGACTTGTGGACTTGCCTTTTCATACTAGTCACCAACCCTGATTCTCCGCCATTATTTGTCCCTTCACATTTTTCGATGTCACATTTATTGTTGTCCCTACATAACCAACTAACAAATTTATTTTTGAAGTTTCCATTAATTAAAGATGCTAATACCGAGGCTAGTAATAGTTATTTTGAGTTAATGTTTCTGTAAAAAGAAATCTAACTCAAGTTCATTTTATTGTGAAAATAATATTTCAAGAAAAGATGGTGAGCTTCGCTTGGACAACCATGAGAAAAAAATCATTCCGTGGGGATAATTTGAACCTCTTTTCTAGGGAAGATCAGAATTATGATTGGTCCCACTCATACTGGTATTATTCAAAATTGATGGATAAAGAAGACAACAAAGTGTGGACCTCAAGAATAGTTCTAGCGGGATGTGTTCCACAATCTTTGAATGCAAGGATATAATCACCTAGTAAGTCAATAAGCTTATGAAAAACATTAGTGTCATCAAGTTGCATAGTATTTCTCCTATCTCATTGGTGCCTTCAATAAAAGGGGAGGAAACTAGAAATTTCTTAAAAAGAAAGAACAAAGGAATATAGTTTCTTCAAGAATATTTGCATGACCTTGTGTCAATGCCTGAGGAGATATCCAAAATCCAGGTAATTTCTTTAAAGAATCCTTATAAAGAAATTGCCTGGTTATTTACTCGAATAGCTCGCCAAAACTCTACAAAGAGAATTCCCAGGCTGACATTATATATATTTCATTTTGTGATTCATGAAAACGCTATCTTTGATTGAGAGAAGATTATTTCGAATGAAATCACTGCACAGTTGACTAATTTCAAGACTGATAAAAGGTTTTATTGTTATAGCGAGATTTTCCTCACCATTGCTATCTTGCATAGAGGGCCTTTTTGCATTTCCCTATGCATACTTGTCATTCCTTTTTGGTGAATCCAGAGCCAAAAATATACATTTTTCCACATATACGCTCCCTATTAGTTATGCAAGATGTGTATACACTGGCTACTCCACTAAAACCAGTGTACATCGGGATTTGTGCCAGAAAATACAAAATGAAGTCGGGTTTCCATGTCATGATAGAAGATCTCTGATCCTTGGCCTTCCACATACTAGAAACGTTCCAACTCGGTCCTTCAGTTTCATTCTGAAGGCTATAAAAGCACAATTTTGAGATATGGAAAAGAGGAGAAAGCATTCAACTTTGAGAGCAAAGTTACTCTGGAGAAATTACTTCATATTGAGTTTGCATCCCTTTGTCCCTCAAGTTTGAACACAGTGTTCAACCCCCAAGCTCTTTCCCTATTGTTGAGAGAACCTCATTGAATCTCTCTTGTGAGCTTGCCTTTGGTGGAGGATTGAAGTGGTGGAGGCCCAATTGGAAGGAACTTGGTTTCTTGGTTTCGAACCGTGCCGGCACGAAAGTTTGTAATGTTGTCACTTCTACTGATCAATTATTAAAAAAAATACTCCTTTACCGTCCTATTGGTATATTGAAAATGTATGATTATTATCCATGGGCATGTTTGTAATGTTTATTGATGGATTATGCTATCTAACGTGCTAACCCCTTTATATCATCACTATAAACTTTCTCTGCTCATTTATTAAGAACTTATTGCAGGTATAAAGATTTGGGTCGAAGTGCTCAACGATGGAACACCATCAAATGTTGGATTGAGGTAGGCCTCTTTCTTATCTTGCACATTATTTTATATAGCATATGTTGGAATTGAGTTGATTTCTGCAGTCATACCTGTCTGTTGTGGTTTACCCTTGGCCATAGAGAGTTTTTCCCTCGTAACAGAATTGGTGACCATACTGGGGAGAGATCTTCCTTCTAAGGGTTGAAGTACTTTTTCTTCTTGCATTGCTCTTTTTCCTTTATGTTTCTTGTCGTATCACTACTTGACAGATTCTATTCACTATGGGTATGATTTTTCATCCTTCTTGCCTCTGCCTGGCCTTGTTTTAAATCATATACGCTCCTTTTCCCCAGACAATCATGTATACACGCTTGCTGTCTTACTTCAGGATGTGTATATACGCTCTGTTCTCCTGAACAATCGCGTATACCACTTACCTTTGTTTGTTTGCTTGGTTTAGTGATTGATGGGTGAGTTTTGAGGATTGTTGAGCCTTCTTAGACTTCTGTAGTGCCTGTTGAGTTTCTCTAGCTTGACAGGAAACCTGTTGGGAGTTGAATTTTTGGTCGTAGTCTTTCTCTTTGTTTTTCATCCTTGTTGTCCTTGAACCCTGGGTTGTTTGCTTGGCTCCTTGGTATTCTGCTTGAGTTATTTCATTTATACATAGTAGAACTTATATATCAGGTTGCTTTACAGTTCATGCATTTTCTCTTTAATATATTGAAAATACAAAAAAAATATATGGCATTTTGCATTGGTTAACATTTTGTCTTTGAGCCTTTATCATTAGCTTAGTTCATTTAGTGAAAGATTGCATTTTACTTCTGAATTGCAGAGTTGAAATTGGAAATTGCACTGATTTTATTAGCATATCATTCATTGAAGAGTTAAAGATAGACTTTGCATTATATTCATATTCATTTTCTTGCAGAGTCATAACATCATGAGTTTCGCTTCCATACCTTTTTGAGTAATCATGACCAATAAAATTTACGCTTTAAACTAAAATTGATTAGTCACGATTTTATTTTTAGGGTGCACAAACTAGTCTAGGATTTAGTGTCTTGGAATAGGATTTTGTGAGTAAACTTCTCCAAGGAAATTAAATCAACATATGTGTCTGAGATAGGGAGTTGAGAAGTCCATTGTATAATTGGTAATATCAAAAGGCTCCGCTCACACTTGAGTTAATCATGAGGTCACACGAAGTTAGTTGAAGGGATAACCCATGGATACTCACCTAGCATCAGAGATATTTATGTGGATTTATTCGTATTTAGGGATCTTTCTAGTACCCATACCTCTGTGAGAGGCGGTGCTTTCAAGGTTTCGGGCTTTGCTACCCTGCCCATACGGTGATCCGGACTTATGACTGCTCGCTTGTGCATCGATTATACAATGGTTTATTAGTTTCTTGACTTTGGTATCTCATAGGTTACTTGAAAGGGTTATTTTACTTGTACTTTGTGTCAGATAGGGGTCAGACAACATACAACCTTTATGGAGGATTACCTCTTTGGGGGGATCTGACCGACTGGTTGTTAAGCCCATGAGGGCCGCTATAACTGATTCTATTACCTCCAAACTTTAGCGGGGAGTCTCAGGTCCCTCTTGGACGAGACATACCTTCTTTAGCGAGGGAGGCCACTCAATCACTTTAGCCTGTTTGCATGCATATTGGCCGTTTGGCTTTTTGGTATGCTCTTTGATTATTAGTTGACTGCAGGATTTCGTGCTGAGTCTTTTTTATCATGGATAGTGGAGTTCCTTTTGCTCCCTCGTTTACTGCTACCCCCCTCCCCCCCCAATGACATTCATGGGGGAAAATCCATTCGCTTTTTATAATGGTATGTAGAATTATGGTACTCATTCAACGCCTTGGGTCTCTAATCATTTTTCTCATGGTATGCTTGATATGCCTTCACACTTACCATCCTCTGTCTCATCTCCTTATGCGAATACAAGTTTTGGGTTTGGGGGCATGATGCATCCTTCTTATCCCTCTCTGCTTGGTGGGAGTTATATCTTTCAAACATCTCTTACGGTAGGAGGTTGGAATCTTCCTTCCTATGAGTCCACTATATGAAAAGTAAGTTCCCAATTAAGAAATCATTCTAATTATTACACTCCGTCCACTTATCCTTCTTCCACTACATCGGTTCCTACGAACACTTTTCCCATAATGGACCTCCATCTTCCCTCTGGTGTTTCATCTGGGGGGAGTTATTTTTATAGTATGGGAAACCCCCCTCATGAATTTCCTTTGTCTGGGGGAAACATATATCCTCACATGAGTAACCCTTGTCATGTCACTTTCTCTTCGCAAGCGACTTCCTCAGTGTCGATGCCCTTACAAACCTTTATGAATCAGTATGGATGAGGATACTATCCTATTGGACAAGGATAGGGTATAAACCAGGATCCTTCCTGGCTTGCAATTTCTTAGAACCAATATTTCCTTGGACCTTGGTCTCAAATGATAAAATTCACCACCGCCACAAGTACAGTCACTGCATGTCATACTGGCATTGTATCACCAACCTCTTCTAGTGATGTTGGAGATTGGTCGGCAACCTCTGCGAGTCATGTTGAGGACCTGCAACTAGCCACTGCAAGTCATCGTGGGGGCACAAGTCCAGTCACTACGTATAATACTAGCAATATATTACCAACCTATGCTAGTCATGTTAGAGATTGGTCGACAACCTCTGCGAGTCATGTTGAAGGCCTGCAACTAGCCACTGCAAGTCATGCTGGGGGCACATGTCTGGTCATTGCTAGTCACACTGCACATATATCACCAACCTCTGCTAGTCATGTTGGGGATTCATCACCAACCTCATCTAGTCATGTTGGATATTTGCTACTAGCCTCTGCAAGTGATGCTGGGAGCATGTCACCAGCCACTGCAAGTCATTCTTGGGGCATTCATATGATTGAGAATCCTATACATATCAGACGTAAGCCTAGATTCCTTTGCAGGATTTGTGAAGGAAGTCACCTTACTTGTTTGTGTTTTATTACTGCTGGGATACCAGAAGCGTGGGGATCACCTAAGGGCCCTTTAGGTTCTTAGGCATCTATGGTTTCTCAACACTCCTTTATTTATTTGGTTGATAAAATAGTCATGCTGACACAATCTTCTGCTGACACCCCTTTTCCTTTAGGGGTTGTGTTGACGGGCGAAATTGTCCGTCCGTCAATTAAGAGAGTGGGGCCGGTCCGGGGTTGTCTAAATAACCCAAGCCATTTGGAATGAACCACCCTGATGAGTTTAACGGCTCCGTTGGCCGCTCTAAGGTATTAAGAAAACCAAAGAGAAAACTAATCTAAACTAACTAATCTAACTAAAACAAATAAAACTAACTAAAACTAACTAAAAAATAATAAAACAAATGAAACAAACTAAAACTAACAAACTAACTAGAAATAAAAGAAACTAACACACTAATCTAATTAAAACAAACTACTAAATTAAACTAAAACTAAATATAATTATTCTAACTATTATATACAATCTACTAATTGCTATTATAATAACTCAAATCAACTATCTAATTACTAGTTATATTACTTATTCACAAATATACAATATAAACAATCTACAGATTTAATTAAAACCTGCAAAACTCATGCGTTTTCTGCCCTAAGACAACCATGAATCTTTTTGATTTTTATATTTTATGAAAAAGAAATAAACATTACTAAAATTAAACAATCTAATATATTAAACAACTATGTCTAAATAAACTTATATCTGAACTAAACTACTAATGAAAAACAATAAACAAAAGACTAACTGACCTGGAAATGCTCCAAGTCTGTCCCGTGTATGATAACTCTGAAGCTGGTCGGAGGAAGTAAAATCGCACCGGTTAATCCCAAAGCTTTTCGTAAACGATTGGCTGTGCTGCTCTTTGAGTGGTTTACAGGACAAACAAGACATAAAAAATCATAACAACTATATGATTATAAATCTCTGCAATAAGGGAAACCTGTTATGCAAAAACTTATACTTGATAATCCAACTTCTGAAGAAGATAAACCTGTCGTTCACAAACTGAACTAAACAATTGCTATGTTTTTTTTAAATGCTTGGAAGAAATCAGATATGGATTTCAATGATTAAATTATATCATTTGCACATGATTAAGATAGCCAAAGTAGTGATTAACTAGATACAAATTGATATACACAACATAAAACAAAATATTGATATAATGAGAAGCTAAAGCTGTGACAAAACACCAAATTCTGCTTCAGTCTGTATTAGCAATCCATTATCCTTGTTCTCCCATGAATGAGGATGCTCATTATTACAAAAATAATAAGTATATATAAGTTTCTTCACAAGGTAAAACCTCCTTGTGGATAATATCAAATTGTTTTACATAATCTGGGAGATATCCCAAAATCACCTAAACTAAGAAAATGAAATGCAAGTGAAATATTTGAAACATCCCCTAACTACTCATCAAAGCCATTTCCATTTCGAATTGATCTACAATAGACCAAAAATAACCAATTAGAAAGACATTTCATCAACAAAATAATAAAAAATTGATCCTACAGACTTAGCTACAGAATCATCTGATTCTGTAGCTAGTCTAAAATAGCATACAGGATTAGATAGAAATCAAATGAAATATTTTTAAAATAATCCAATTTAATTTTCTTTTAATAAACATTACAATCAAATCACTAATGGTTCAAGTAAATTTATCATTCAAATCAAACAAAATCGAAAAGGATGCAATTGAAACAGAGTAAGAATGCTTTGTTTTCTTTTACTATAAAATACGGTCAAACCATAACAGGACTATTTCATATCGAATGAAATTAATGGTGAATCATATCGTATAGGATACGATGTAATCATAATCAATACAATCATAATCGAACACAATCATAATCGATTTGTTACGGCTGTAACAATGTGCATAAGATTCATACTTGTTTAATCAAATATCAATATAGAAAGGCTGTTACGATTATAGTCAAAATAAAACATGCATAACAACATCGAACTTCGCCATAGATTTCGATCGTTGAGCGTTTACACAGTCAACAGATAGGATCACATAGTGATCGTAACCATCAACAACAGTGATAATCATAAATTGGGCATCAATCGCAACAAATCGTGACTGAGTCAAATATTGAAACAAATCGTAATCCTGGGCATAATCACTTTCATTCCCAAATCAATTTTAAACAATATATTTGTTGCAATAGGAATCGAACTGATAACACGGTCAAACAATGCAAATTGATTGGTTGGGTGTAACAGTTATCACTTATATCTATTCGCAATTTGGTTATGCATTAACAGAATGG
Organism: Picea engelmannii; assembly: GCA_009831015.1. Lineage (NCBI taxonomy): Eukaryota > Viridiplantae > Streptophyta > Pinopsida > Pinales > Pinaceae > Picea > Picea engelmannii. Next base: position 113,846 of record ML780104.1, read on the forward strand.
TATCCGAATTGGTCAAAAAACATGGAATATAAAATCATAACAGTTAATCATTATTGCCAACCATATCATATAGAATATAACCAATTCGAATCGAAACATTGACTATGTTCGAAATTGAAATACCAGAAACAACCCGTGTTTAGAAAAGATATTAACAACTTCAATAAGCAACAGAGTATTCAGTTCAAGCCAAATTGAAACAATCAAATCCATACCACGATTAATCGAATCAAAGCTAAATACAATTGAAGCTAATTCGGGAAACGAAATTCGATTAATCAAAACAAAATTATGCATATAGTGCATGCCTATGTGTCAAAGCAAATCCACGCTGTAAACAGAGCTTATGAGTTTGTCATATAAACAAGTGATAGTCATACCAGTGAGGCTGCTCGAGCTATGCCAAATTTGAATTAACAACTACTGTAGCCGACTCCACGTTCTTAAACAAAATCGAACCTGTTGTTCGCTGTTTCTTATCAGTGGCTGTCGATTTAGCCTTCTGACTGGTGACCCTTGCAACTTGATCTTCTAGAGCATGAATTCTGGACTGCAGCATTGGCACATCAAGGTAATACCTTTCTAACCATGAGCCACACTGATCACATGGTGGAGCAGCTGGTTGAGATAAAGCAGGAGGGGGTTTTGATGAGTCACCAGGGGTTTCACAAGGCATTTTGATGCCTAGATAATTAGGATCATTCTGTAAGCAAGGTGGCAGGTTTTTCACAAAGTCGTATGAGGGTTTGTTGCACAGACCTTCTGAATAGGGATACTCACTTGCCAGGTAACGTTCCACCTCTGAGTCAGAATCTTCACTTACCATTATAGGGTCAGGGTTGACAGGAGGTCTCGGTTTGTTTCTTTCCATGCGAGAGATTAATCGGGCATTCTTCTTACCTTTAGAATTCCCAGTAGGTTTGGTTTTAGGCCTTTTAGCCACGGGTTTAACAGTTTTGACATCTTTGGTCACAGAATTGGGTAGGTTAATAGATGAGTCGGGTAGGGGTTTAGGTAACAGAGAATTGTAAGGCACAGGGGGTACTGACTTTCTCTCACTCACCACAGGTTTGTCAACCTGTGGTGGGCTTGAATATTCAGAATTATTGCGAATAAGAAAATCATTCCAACAGTCTCGGCGTAACCCCAAATGACAAACTAAAAGCATTTTAATTAACCCAAAGTGAAAAAGGCTGTTATCGGCCTAGTTCCATTTGTATCTTTTAGACATTTTAAACAGACTCCTATCCAAGTAATAAGGCATATTAAGCTCATAGCCCATGAAAACCATAAGAAGCCGAAGGTGGTACAAGAAAACGAAACCATACCGGCCCTCGCAGGTAATAAACTGCTTGTTTATCATCAGCAAGTCATGCCAACGTTGCTTGAGCATATTTGCGGGTAAACCTTTGTCACATGAGCTCACCCTTCATGACTGGAAGAGAAATGTCCACGGGACATCTTCCACTTTGCATTTTTTTGACCATTTCTGTCCAGTAGCAGGCAGACCGGTAGCTAAACTGAGAAATTGCTCGTCAATTTCCAACTGCACATCCCCAACCTTGGCTCGGAAGCCATCAAAGGGTAATGTGAATTGCCGAGCCACACAAGGGTTAAAACCATCAAACTTTCGTATGAACGGGAGCCATCTGAATTCCTCAAGGTCACTATAAGCACCGTCGAACATCAACAAAGCTTGGCAACCATTGGGTTCAGCCCTTACGACTGGAGCCATGGTGCGGGTGCATGGTAGGGTTCGGATTAATCACACAGGAGCAAAATCGTTTGGGCTAATAGCTGAGAACGATGAAAGGGGAAGAAAATTAATGTGCGCGTGTGAGGGTGGTGGGATTATCACCGCCATGCAGCATAGTAATGGCAAAGTACAACGCTGTTCAATCAGTCATAATATCGTTTAAACCATATTAATCGGCCAACCCAAACATTAAACGGTGGATGGTATACCAAAATGCCAATGTATTGTTTGAAATCATGAATGTTCAATACGAAATCAAACCCAAAGTTTAAATGCTTATCCAATCGCGCCATTTCATAACTTCAAACTTATTTCCATTCAACATGAAATCAAACTCATATGTTACCCACGGGCTTGTTGCATAATGTGTAATCAAAGTTTATAAAACATTGTGACAAGAGATAAAATCGATATGCCAAGAGCTTACAATAACAAGGATCACATTATATAAAAACCAAAATCAACCACGACCCCTATATAATCAAGTATAACCCATAAATTTGCATGCTCAATGCCTTATCAATCAAATAAAAGTCAAGTTGCGTAATCAAAGTAAGAATAGGCAATCTTTTCAGCCACATGATAAACCAAAGATAAAGTGCCACTCAAAATATCGATAAAAACTATGACAGTTCAAATAACGATAGAGGAGTTTTCACGCTTTCAGTCGTGAAAACTAAATCGACCAATTTGCAAGTGTCGCATGAAATGAAAATATCATCTATTTGCAAAATACGATGGAAATTTGAAGTTCAGGAGACATAGGTGTAGGCAGCTCTTAGGGCAATAGAAAAAATTGTATTGGATGCCAACAATGGCGACACACTGGGAGAAGCAGTTATCTCTGTCAATAGAAATGAATTCAGATTAGGACAACAGAGTAAAATTCAACTCAAAAACAACGACCAGATAATCGTACAAACATCATCATTTACCATCTTTTCCAGCGATGTTTTAAAAGATGAAAACTAATAACAGTCTTAAGATCAGTAAGTCACGATTTTTATGATAAAATATTCAATACTGTTGGCATGGCCACTGCTGCTAGCAGGCGTCCATAGCCTCGACATGGTCGCCATTTAACCCACTCGGACATCTGTATCCTGTCAAGAAGCTCTAGATCAGAGTAAAGGACTTTTAAAGAGGTTTCTTATAATTTTTTTACACAGATTTTCATGTACCCGACATTGCTTCGCTGTCAGCAGGCCTGTTCAGTACCCCGACGAAGTTGTCTTGGCACCATGCTTGTATTTACCCGCTACCAGCAGACCTATTCAGTATCCCGACGGGTTTACAAACACTTCCCACAGCTCTTATTGACATTTTATTTTTTCTTTTATGGATAACTGAGCGGGGTGATGCTGAAAAATCTTGATATTTTATCATAATTTTTTTTTTTTTTTTTTTAGACCTCATCAGAATTTTTTGATACTGTCCTTTATTCAGCTCCAGAAATATTTTATTTACAAAACAACTTGCTATGACAGGGAGACATCCTTTTGAGTCATTCCTTTATGGAAAAGGGACAGCGTAAAAAGCTAATAGATGATCATGACAAACTTTGCTCAGAGATTGAAATTAGTAAACTTCTTTCAAACAACAAAATTTTCCAACATAAATATCATTTTTAGAAATATATCACTGATGATTGTACAATCTTTCAGAAGTTATTTCAGCGAAGAAAGTTTCCCATGGTCTTAATCTGAATGGCTCAGTGCACAGACATGCATGTGTTAACACAAAAACTGATCAATCAAATCAAAAACCAAAAATGAAAGCAAAGGAAAAATAAAAACAAAAGGAAATATTTACATAATATACAAGGGTAGTAGTCAAGCGAAGTATCTTTTCAGGGCTTGGCCATTCACCGGATAGGTGTCAAACTACCCTTCATGATTCTGCAATCGAAAGGAACTAGGACCCAACTTTTCAGCAATAAAAAATGGCCCAGGCCACAAATTTTGAAACTTGGTGTGCTCACCCTTTCCTTCGTGTGGTTTGTCCCACTTTAAGACGAGATCGCCTACTTCAAAATTCCTATCAGAAGCAGAATTAGAATCGAACTAGCTTTTAATCAGTTGTTGATGTTGGTCTAACTTACGCTTAGCTTGGGTTCTTACTTCTTCTAACTTCATCAAAGCGTTAATACGGATTTCTAAAGGAGGACAATCTTCTTCTTGAACTTTTTGTGACAATTGGAGCGAAGGAAGAAGAATGTGAGGTGGCAGAATGGCTTCTCTGCCATAAACGAGAAAAAAGGGGGAATTACCTATAGCGGCTTTGGGTGTTACCCTATCAGCCCATAGTGCATTAAGCAGTGCATTGTGCCAGTTCTTGTGGTTTTCAGCCACGGTTCTCTTGATAATCTTGATCAAGTTCTTGTTTGTTGATTCTGCTAAGCCGTTGCCCTGGGGGTAGTAACTAGCAGAATACTTCAGTTTTATTCCTTTCTCTAAGGCGAACTCACTCATCTCAAGAGAAGAAAAGTATGAAGCGTTATCAAAGACTAGACAATCAGGGATACCAAAACGAGTGATGATATTCGAGTTTAGAAAAGCGATCACCTGAC
>ML780104.1:139258-166001 GCA_009831015.1 Picea engelmannii
TTGATGAAATATTTTCTCCTATTGTTAAAATGACTTCAATTAGGACTATTTTAAGTCTTGTGGCAGTAGAAGATTTGCATATTGAACAGTTAGATGTAAAAACAACTTTTCTCCATGGGGATTTGGAGGAAGAGATTTATATGAAGCAACCACAGGGGTATGAGGTCAAAGGGAAGGATAATTTGGTATGCAGGTTGAAGAAGAGCTTGTATGGCCTAAAATAAGCTCCAAGGCAGTGGTATTTGAAGTTTGATAGGTTTATGACAGAACAAGGTTATAGTAGATGTCATTCTGATCACTGTGTTTATTTTAAAATGCTAGAACATGGAAGCTATATTATCTTGCTATTGTATGTAGATGACATGCTTGTTGCAGGGTCTAATATGCAACATATAAATATGCTCAAGAAGAAATTAGCCAATTCATTTGCGATGAAGGATTTGGGTGTTGCAAAGAAAATCCTTGGCATAAGAATAACAAGAGATAGGAAAAATCGAAAATTGACACTGTCTCAGGGTGAGTACATAGAGAAGGTGTTGGAGAGGTTTATAATGCAAAATGCAAAACCATTTAGTACACCTTTGGCCAACCATTTCAAATTAACTAAGGAAATGTGTCCCAAGACACAGGAGGAGATAGAATACATGTCCAGGGTCCCTTATTCATCAACAGTTGGCAGCTTGATGTATGCAATGGTTTGCACAAGACCAGATATTGCACATGTAGTGGAAGTTGTGAGCAGGTATATGAACAATCCAAGTAAAGAACATTGGGAGGAAGTAAAGTGGATTCTTAGGTATTTTAGAGGTACTACTACTCATGCATTATGCTTTGGAGGTTTAGACACTTTTCTACAGGGATATGTTGATTCATATATGGCAAGTGATAAAGACAGCAGGAGGAGCACCACAAGGTATGTTTTTACTATAGGTGGAACAACAGTAAGTTGGATTTTGAAACTACAAAAGGTTGTTGCACTTTCAACAAGAGAGGCAGAGTATGTTGTTGCTACAGAGGATAGTAAAGAGATGATTTGGTTACAAAGGTTTATGGAGGAATTGGGAAAGAAGCAAGAGAATAGTAGGTTGTACTGTGACAGTGAGACTGCAATTCATCTTGCAAAGAACTCAGCCTTCCATTCGAAGACTAAGCATATACATTTGAGGTACCACTTCATACGATTCACCTTGGAAGATGGACATTTGAAGTTGGAAAAGATACACACTAGCCAAAATCCTGCAGATATGTTAACAAAGGGAGTAACCAGAGAGAAACTGAGTTCCTTCTCAGTTTCAGTTGGTCTTCAAGAATGAATATGAAGATGAGAATTTTTCCAGGTCCAAGAAGGTTCAGAGTCTAGCATATACAACAGTGGTGGAGTTGTTGAGATCAGTCTCCAAGTGGGAGATTGTTGGTTGTGGAGCCTGATTATCTTCCTGACTTAGAGGTCTTGTGTTTTTCAGCCGTGTTTATACCCCATGAAGACTTTACACCCAAGAGGTATGTACACTCTTCCACGTGGGGGGGTACCCCCTTTGCGGGGTCTGGGGGGTTCGGGGCTGAAGCCCCCGAAGGAAAAATTGCCTTGTAAAAGTATATTGTAATTTCATTGTAAATCTAGACCGTTCATTATAAGGTCACAGATCTAACGGTAGAAATTTTGTTAGTGATTTTTTTTCCTAAAAGGCAACCCTCCTTTATGAGGGAAATGTATTGCGGCTATGTATGATGGCAAGTATTGTATTCTAGGAGAGGAGACTGTGAGAGAAGGAAGAGGAAGTTACAACAGGTTTTGTTGTAGGTTGTATCCCTTCATTTGCTGGATAATAATAAAGGAAGGACCTGGCAATTTCTCTGGTGGACGTAGCCCACACTGGGTGAACCACGTAAATCTGTGTCTCTCTTGTATTGTGTATCTTCTGTGTTTTGTTTCCACATTTGTTTTATTTTATTGCTCCACGGTCCTGTTTTTCTAACACCTTACACAATCCCTGCATCTCTCCTTTTATACACACCAGCCTCATCAGTTACACCTTGAATCTCCTTGGGAAAAGACAAAAATGTCTTAGCAACTGAATCACCAACCGATTAAGAACCATGATTCTATTTTCTTCTAACTGAATCGTAACTGAACAGTTAATCGTAAAGATCAACAATAGCCCTTCGATCAGATTTTGAATTGACAAACATTGTTGGATTAAATCCGCAAGGTCTTTCATTTATCCCATATGCCCACTGGCTGTGACCACGGTACTGATCAAAATGCATTTCGCATTTCACATTTCGGTAATCCTATGTCGAAGGGTCTCGACACTCCAAGTTACGATCCCCAAAATGGAGCTTAGCTTCATGCTATCTCCTCCCTCTCATATGACCATCGACGATGACCACAACCTATGCCAGAAGGCATTTCACAAATTCACATATCGGTGTTCCTGTGATGAAAGGTCTCGACACTCAATGTCCCAAAATCTGAAATGGAGCTTGGCTTCTCTAGCTCTGCTCTCCCACTCTCGACGATGTGACCACGAGATAAGACCACTGGCTAGTCCTTTGAGCACTTCTTTCTTCAGATCAACAGTCCAGAACTTTGATGATTCGACGGTCCAAATATTTTCATGATTTCGCATATCACGAGTTTGAAGTGTAAGAGCACCTCCTTCCTTTGACTTTCCAGTCAATGAAAATCTAATTTGTCATCACTTGTCTTCCGGATCCAACAACTGAGATTATATTGCGATTTCACAACTTCACAAGCCTTCTTCATGCATGATCAACGGATCCTTGATCTTCCTTTGATCAACGACTCATATTAAATCGTGGTTTCACATTTCACAATTTCAAAGGATAGAGAACCTCCTTTATTTGACTTTCCAGTCAGCGAAATACCAATCGATCACCATGTGTCCTACTTGAAGATGGATGGTCCTCCTTCTTTTGGTATTTTGTAGGCCCACTTCATCTTGTACATAAATATCAGGATCCTTCCTATGGATCTAATGACGGTCGGTCTTCGAGGTCAGACATAATGCCTGAGATTTGTTCTCTTCTACCGTGCATTACTCCTATCTGAATTCATATCTGACGGTCATCGGGGATTCTGAATGAGATCCAACGACCACCATTTCTCTTCATAGTTGATCTTTCCATTGTCATACTATCATCGCTCTGCTGATCGTGCTGATCTTTGCCATCAATGACAAGCATTCATACTCTTCCTCTATCTGAGAACATGCCAACAATCTCCCCCTTTGGCATTGATGGAAACCCCTTGGAGAACATCCAACTTGACCATCCTTGTAATTACCACACCAACCCCTTGAAGAACATCCAACTTTTTTACCATCCTTTCTCCCCCTTTGACATCAATGTCAAAGAAGAAACATGATCCCCCTGATCTATTGCATTATATGTCGAGGGTATTGGATATTCAACCAACAAAAACTCCCCCTGACAAGATGGAACCTCTTATTTTGACAGTGAGATCACGCCCAAATTTTGGCGAAGATATCCAAAATGTGTTGCTGCTAACGATTTAGTAAAGATATCAACTATTTTTTCTGTGGAAGGTATATAATTCACCTGAACAATTCTGTTTGTAACTTGTTCTCTGATAAAGTGGTATTTTATTGATATGTTCTTAGATTTTGAATGAAGTACAAGATTCTTAGAGAGACGGATGGCACTGGTGTTATCACAATGAAGTGAAATGGGATCAGAGTAAGTTACCTTCAAATCTGCAAGAGTTTGTATCATCCATAAAATTTGTGTGCAACAAGTAGCCACAACAATGTATTCTGCCTCTGTAGTTGATAACGAAATGGATCCTTGATTTTTACTAAGCCATGCTACTAATGAGTCACCCAGGAAGAATTCTCCTCCACTGGTGCTTTTTCTCTCATCAACACAGTTTTCCCAATCAACATCTGAATAAGTAGTTAACTGAAAGTTCTGATTTCTGGGATACCACAGACCGTAATTCATTGTGCCCTTAAGGTACTTGAATATTCTTGTTACCACTACTAGATGACTTTGTTTAGGAGCAGACTGATAGCGACTTTCCATTCCAACAACTTGTATTATATCAGGACGGGAAGCTGTGATGTACAGAAGACTGCCTGTCATTGATCAGTATGTCCTTTGATCAACATCGGGTGAAATATCATCTTTACTGAGATTGCAACCAACCACCATAGGTGTACTAACAGGAGAAGAATCTTCCATCTGAAATTTCTTCAACATCTCTTTCAAATATTTTTCTTGTGATATAAATATTCCTGCAAAACTCTATTTAACTTGTAAGCCAAGAAAGTATGATAGTTCTCCTATCATGGACATCTCAATCTCTATTTGCATAGAGTTAGCAAACCACTGGACAGAGGGTTCATTAGTACAACCAAAAATAATATCATCTACATAAACCAAAACAATTAGTAAATTATCACCTTCAGACTTAATGTAGAGATTGTTGTCAACAATACCTTTGTTGAATCCTTTGTCTTGTAAGAATTTGTCCAATCTATAATACCAAGCTCGTGGTGCTTGTTTCATTCCATATAGAGCCTTCTTCATCTTACAAATATAGTTAGGATTATCTTTCAATGTAAATCCTTCAGGTTTCTCCATATATACTTGTTCCTCTAGATCTCCATTAAGAAATGCTGACTTAACATCCATCTAATACACTTTAAAGTTCTTATGACATGAATATGCAAGAAACATTCTGATAGCTTCCAATCTTGCCACTGGTGCAAAAGTTTCATCAAAATCATGACCTTCAACTTGTGCATACCCTTTACAAACCAATTTGGCTTTATTTCTAACAACTTGTCCTTTTTCATTCATTTTATTTTTGAACACCCATTTGGAACCTATTACATTCTTGTCTTCAGGTCTAGGAACAAGCTCCCAAGTATTGTTTTTCTCAATCTGATCAAGCCCTTCATTCATAGCTCTAATCCAATCATCATGCTAGCTGGCTTCATCAAATTTTTTTGGTTTAGTCATAGATAAAAATGCAACATGAGATTGTTCTGAGTCTTTAATCAATTTCCTTCTTGTCTGAACTCCTTTCTTTATATCTCCAATTATCTGATTTTCAGGATGATTCTTTCTAACAATTCTGAGAGGTGATTTTGCTTCTTTATGTTGATTTGTGTCAGCCGGAGTATTAGTATCTTCATCTGATTTAGATTCTTCTCTTTCTGATCCTTGGACCTGTTCATCTTCGTTTTCAATTATATCTTCTGTGTTTGGTTCAACACTGCTTACATTTCGTACCGAGATTTCTTCAACCACTTTTATGTCGATACAATCAACCAATTTATGAAGCCTCTTATTGTAGCATCTTTAACCTTTACTACTTGTAGCATACCCTAAGAATATACCTTCATCAACCTTGTCATCATATTTGCCAATATTTTCATCATTATTCTTGATATAACATTTACTCCCAAAGACTTTAAAATGTTTGATTGAAGCAGGTCTTCCAAACCATAATTCATAAGGAGTCTTGTCACTATCTAGCCTGAGATGAGATTTGTTCAGGATATGAACAGTTGTATGTATTTCTTCCACCCAATATGTCTGAGGTATATTCCTTTCATTCATCAATGATCTTGCCATTTGTTGTACTGATCTATTCTGCCTCTCAACAACTCCATTTTGCTGTGGAGTTCTTGGAATTGTGTACTCTCTTTTGATTCCATGTTTATCACAAAACTCTTTGAAGTTCCATGAGTTAAATTCTCCTCCTCTATCAGACCTCACTGCCTTCAATCTTCTTCCTGGTTGATTCTCAGTTAGAGCCTTAAACACTTTGAATTTTTCAAATGCTTCATATTTTTCCTTCAAAAAGGCAACCCATGTTAGTCTAGAATAATCATCAATAATCAACATAAAATAGTTTTATTTTCCTATACCTTCTTTTCTTGATGGTCCACATAAATCCATATGTACTAACTGGAGAGGTTTTTCTGTTGAAGGAAAGTTTTTAGATTTGAACCGTGTCCGAGTAATCTTTCCTATCTGGCATGGTTTACAAATAGAATCGTATGGATTTAATATCTTTGGAAGATCCTTTACTGCCCCACTTTTTCTGAGCTTGATTGTATGATCAAAATTTAAGTGTCCAAGTCTCCTATGCCATAGCAAACTTTAATTGTATTTTCTTAAGTGGCATTCTTCTTTTTCTTCTTTTAACACATAGACATTGTTTTCTGTTCTTATTCCTTTTGCAACCATCTGTCCTGAATTCACAGACTTTATTTTACAATCTTTAGAAGTAAAAACCACTTCACATCCTCGATCACAGACTTGACTAACACTAAGAAGATTATGTTTCAGACTATCTACAAATAACACATCTTGAGATTTTCCTTTCCCATTACTCAGACTTACCATTCCTTTACCTTTTATTTTTCCTGGTGCATTGTTTCCAAAAATTGCATTTCTTGATTTGTTTTCACTTAGAGTTAGAAACTTACTTTTGTCTCCAATCATATCTTTGGAACATCCACTGTTAATATACCAGAGATTATTTTGATTTTGGGCTGATAACACTAGTCCACACTTGTCATCTTCTTTCTTCTTCCAAACCTTGAAATTTTTAGCAGTGGACTTCAAATCTGGCTCATAATTTCTTAAGCGACAATCTGCGGCTTTATGTCCATAGTTATGAAAGACATAACATTCTAGTTCACTAAATAACAAATTGTAACGATTGTTATGCTCATAATTGTTATTATGTTTGTTGCTTAGATGTCTCAATCTTTGTTTTGGTAGATAATTATTCCTTGAATAACTTGTTTGCTCATATCTACATCTTAAAGAACAAGTTATAGCTTTGTGACCAAAGTTAGAATAGAAAAAACAATATCCATAGAAAAGATTTTTGTACCTGGGAAAAGATTTTCTTCTCTGAGTGGATCGATTTCTTTAATGCTGATAGTTTCTCTGATCAGTTCTGGTACCTTTTCCTTCATTCCTTCTTGGTGGCTAATTTTCTTTCTTTGTTTTTGCAGAATGGTTATTTTCAATGATTGTAGATTTAACAAACTTGATGTGTTCCATATTACTTGAATGATCACTACTTGATCCTTCTTCATACCCCAAGCCAGCTTTCAACTTTGTATTCCTTTGCTGATTTAGAATGGAAGTTAGTTCTTTTGAGGCTTTAATACTTGGCAGGTTTTGGTGATATACGACCTTAAACTTCTCCATTTCCTTTCTTGTTTTTACTATCTCTTCTTCTAAGGCTTCACACCTCGCTTTCTTCTCTAACAACTGTTGTTTCAGTATGTCTTCTATTTTCTTTGCCTCTTCTAACTCCACTTTTAGTAGAGCAAATTTTTCATTAGGTTTTTCAGCATTCATTTTAAACTGCATCAACAACTGTTTTTGTTTTCTCTTCTTACATCCGAGTTTGTCAATCTCTTCCAAAGCACTGATTAATTCACCTTCCATATCCACCACAGCTTATTCATTATCCATTTCACCTCCTTTGTGTTCATCATCAAGATCTCCCATATCCACAAGCATAAAATCATTCACTTTGTCTTCACATGATGAATCACTATCTATGTCTTCTGAGGAGTTTTCATTGTTTGCACACAAACTTTTCTTACTACTATATTTCTTGAATTTGTACTTCTTTTCATCATCATAGTTCTGGTCCTTTTTCTGGTGGGGACACTTAGATTCAAAGTGACATATCTTACCACAGTTAAAGAATTTGAAGGGAATCTTGCCTTGATATTTTCCTGATCCTTTCTTTAACCTTCTCACAAATTTTGACTCAATATCATCTAAGTCTGAATCAATATTCTTGTCTTCTTTAAAAGATGCTTCTATAGTAATGGATTTATCTTTGCTGATTCTCATTTCATATGCAGATAGTGTGTCTAGGAGTTGATCAATGGACAGGGTCTTAAGATCATTTAGTTCTTCTATTGCAGAGACTTTTGGATTAAATTTATCAAGCAGAGATCTTAAAATATTCTGAACCAAAAATGATTCTTCCATCTTCTCACCAAGACCCTTCATGGAATTCACAAGTTCTTCAACTCTTAAAAAATACTTGCTAACTGTTTCATCTTCATTCATCTTCAGTTGTTCAAACTTCAATCTATATGTTTGAAGTTTGGCATCTTTTACTTTCTCATTTCCTTCATAGCTGCTAACAAGTTTATCCCACATAGCTTTAGCAGTTTCAAGATGCATCACCTTTACAAACTCAACTTCAACAAGTCCATTCAAGATAGCATTCATTCCCTTACCATTAAAGCTAAACTCTAACTTATCATCCTTGGAGGCTAGCACAACAGGCTTTGTATATCCAGTCTCTACTACGTCCCAAACGTCAGCACCTAAGGCCATTAAGTATGTTCTCATTCTAACCTTCTAGAAGGAAAAATTTGTTCCATCAAATAGAGGAGGCTTAGTGGCTGAAGTCCCTTCATGAATTTTCATGTTTAAGCTTACAAATATACCTTTGTATAAAAGGAACCTGCTCTAATACCAATTGTTGAAATTACTAAGACAACTAAGAGGGGGGATGAATCAGTTGTTACTGTGCTTAAACAATTTTAAGTCAATTAAACCATTTTTAATGTTTCTCCAAGTGACCATCAATATTATACAACATATAAACAACATAAATAATGAACATCAGTCACACATAAGATATACACAGAGACAAAGTTTCACGAGCGAACCCATAAAGGGAGAAAAACTCTTCTTCTTCGAAATGATAGGCAGTCTTTTAAGTTCTGTACATCATCTATAGTTGAGCACCAACTCAATGTGAGGCTACTACCTCTGATTTACAAGCTCCAACTTGTTTGAGAGAACCAACTCTCTAGTTTCTCTAGCACCCACTAGAAGGAAACACCAACTCCCTGAGTGTTCTAGCACCGAACGGATGGAAGCACCTACTTCCACTTATACAAGCACCAACTTGCATGCAAAAAACTCTATGTTTTCCCAAGCACCACCCTGCCACCCTATTTTCTAGCCACAACTAGATGGAAGCTACAACTCCCAATATTCAAGCATCAACTTGAATATCAGAGGACCACAATCCTCCCTAGCATCACCCTACCTCCTTGATTATATATAAATGACTGAATAACAAACAATACATATATATCAATTCTTACCACTTCTTCATTGTTCTGCAATTCGTTTTGCTTTGTTCATACTTGGCTTGACTTGCTGTCTCTTTCTTTCTATTCTTTCTCTGTCCTTCTCATGTTTATTTGATATGTGCACATTATGCTCTCTTCAACTTTTTTTTTTCTGTTCAGCTTTTGTTCCTTATCTCTGAGCTTTCTTCACACTGCGCATATTGTAATTTTACCTTTCTACAATTCAACTCATTTTTTAGTCAGAAAAGCCAACCTTACACAATCAGTGCATCTCTCCTTTTATACACACCAGCCTCATCAGTTACACCTTGAATCTCCTTGGGAAAAGACAAAAACATCTCAACAACTGAATCGCCAACCGATCAAGAACCATGATTCGATTTTCTGCTAACTGAATCATAACTGAACAATTAATCGTAAAGATCAACAATAGCCATTCGATCATNTATTTTTTTTTTTTTTTTGTGTCTGGAGGAATCAACAACTAGTTGGGCACGTGGTCGCATTACACGTGGCCATGTTATCCAACCGCTACCACTATAACCTCCAGGTGTGCCCACGATGCCCCTTACGCAGCACACAAGGTAAGTCGGGGGGAATTGAACTCGAAACCTCATGGAAGTTCATTTTCACGGCACTTGCCAATTGATTTGCCCCCCTGGGGGCCCCTTCAATCAGATTTTGAATTAACAAGCACCGTTGGATTAAATCCAAAAGGTCTTGCATTTATCCCATATGCCCACTGGCTATGACCACATGCCTGATAAAAATGTGTTTCACATTTCGCATTTCGGCAATCCTATGTCGAAGGGTCTCGACACTCCAAGTTGCGATCCCTGAAATGGAGCTTATCTTTGTGCTAGCTCCTCCCTCTCATATGACCATCGGTGATGACCACAGCCTATGCCAAAAGGTGTTTTGCAAATTCACATATTGACATTCCTATGATGAAAGGTTTTGAAACTCCATGTTGCAAACTCCGAAATGGAGCTAGGATTCTCCAGCTCTGCTCTCCAGCTCTTGATGATATGAACAAGAGATAAGACCACTGGCTAGTCCATTGAGCGCTTCTTTATTCAGATCAACATGATAGAACTTTGATGATTCGACGGTCCAGATCTTTTCGTGATTTTTCTTATCGTGATTTCGAAGTGTAAGAGAACCTCCTTCCTTTGAATTTCCAGTCATCCAAAAGATGATCTATCATCACGTGTCTTCCGGATCCAATGACTGAGATTATATCGTGATTTCACAACTTCACGGGACTTCGTCATGCTTGATCAATGATCCACGATATTTCTTTGATCAACAACTCAGATTAAATCATGGTTTCACATTTCACGATTTCAAAGGATAGAGCACCTCCTTTCTTTGACTTTCCAGTCAGCGAAATGCCAATCACTCACCATGTGAGGCAATGCTTCTTTTGGGATTTTGTAGGCCTGCTTCATCTTGTATGTAAAGATCGTGCTTCTTCTTATGGATCCAACAACAGTTGGTCTTCAAGCTCAGATCTAATGTCTGATATTTGTTCTCTTCTACTGTGCATTACTCCTATCTGAATTCAGATCTGACGATCATCAGGGATTCTGAATGAGATCCAATGACCACCGTTTCTCTTCATAGTTGATCTTTCCATTGCCATACTATCATCGCTCTGCTGATCGTGCTGATCTTTTCCATCAATGAAAAACATACATACTCTGCCTCTGTCTGAGAACATGCCAACACCTTTCACATTCGTTAAAATTGGATTTGAAAGGTCATTAGTCTTAGTTAATCTCTTTTCCAACTCATTATAAAAAATAGAAAAGATTGTCGAGTGAATTTTCCCTTTTCACACTCATAAATTGGATTTGAAAATACGTCTATTTTGGCACAAGTTTACCCCTTTTTCACACCAAGTAGACTAAAATACATAAAAAAGGAAATTTTTTGGCATTAAGTTGTGATTGCATCTCATGCCCTCGCTTGTAGTATTGAGCCTTTAGCCGGTTCTCTCTTTGCATTATAAACCGTTGCCTAAGCAATTTTTTCATCCTCAACCAAGCAAAGCCTTGTTTATATCCTTTGAAATTTGACACCCTATTCCTTGGAGGGAACATCACCCCGAGTGTCCATCTCCCGCATCTATTCCCTTGCATTGAGCATAGGTAAGTTCCACTACTGGAACTATTTTTTCTTACTTATGACACTCGTTCCCTCCTTTGTATCATAGCATTGATTTGTTATGAAAAAACAAAAAAAGACGGGCGGGAAGGG
This sequence comes from Picea engelmannii, assembly GCA_009831015.1. Taxonomy (NCBI): domain Eukaryota; kingdom Viridiplantae; phylum Streptophyta; class Pinopsida; order Pinales; family Pinaceae; genus Picea; species Picea engelmannii. Next base: position 150,667 of record ML780104.1, read on the forward strand.
AGTACTATATTGTAATTGGCAGAAGTCGTGTTGCCTTTGAACATAGCACAAAGTTATCGAGTCCTTGTGTCATCCTAATTTTGGGTTTAGCATGGCCTTAGGAAGATGATCTAGTTACATAGTTTTCTCTACTGACTGGTTACTCTTCCAGTCCCTATAGAGAACATTATTGATGCCTCCTGCATCTAATAGTCATATCATTGAGTATATGCTATCGGAGTCCTCCATGTCTGATGATCTTGTTCAAAGGAAGTCTATCAACCTGCGTCAGCCACTCCTCATAAATCTTGACTTTGCATGTCATCCATACCCTCAATTTGTCTCAAAATCACATGATACTATGGTCTTATTATGCACCCTGGCCCTACTTTCATCATTGGTAGGTCACCTTGAACCCAAGAATCGACACTTCATCATTAGTCGTTTTTGGGTGTACCAAGTGCAAGCGTACGAAAAATACCCTCTGAATAGTAGCCAATGATGAAAACTACTGACAAAGGAGAGGAAACCAATAATAAGGCTAATGGAAACCAAGACACTGGACGTATCCCAAAGTGTGAATAGATGTCTTGCTGTCGAACACAAGGGTCGTTGGTTCGTGAACATTTTCTTCATCCGATCTCCACCAAATCATGAAGCTCCTCCTTTGTTCCTCGTGATGATCGATGAGAGATGCCTTAATGCTCTCCTTTCAGTGGGTCTCTTTCCATCGAATTCAGCTCATTTGTTATGGATATGGGACCTAGAGTTTCGTGAGTGCCTTGAGGCTTGTAGTCATTAGTGGCAGGCTCTCTCGCCATTGATAGATGGGAATACATCAATGTCTCCTAATCAATGGATTTCTCAAGTGTTCGACACCAAATCCTTTATTCTCACTTGTAGAAATGTACTCGATACCTTGATACCTACTTTCATTATTGGTAGGTTCTCTCACGTTTGTTAATAGTATACCTTAATGACCGATAATCAAACGATGTATCATCATGTTCGACCTCAACTCCTTTTTTCACATGATATAGAATTTCACCTTGGTGGATTGTGTAGAATACTTAAAGACATCACTATGTGGCCTCAACTTTCCTGAGTTGTTTCTTCTCTTTCATTGGACTAACACCTGTTCAACTTTAGTGATCATGGGAGATCAGATTGTACATCATGGTATACAAATATATTCCTATATATTTTGAGACTGGTTTCGCTGGGCCTTGTTCGTGACTATGACAACTTTTGGCCTACAACCACATTCGTATTTGCTTATTCATGGCCATGAACACTTGTTTGGTATATTTTCCACATGGATCTGCATTGTATTCTTGGCAGCCATGTATGCAAAGTCAATACATAATGTGTTAAGAAATTGAGTTCATCCAACTGGTTCTCTACCACTCCACTTCTGGGTTATTTATAATGTATTTCGACCATCGCAGATACTCCTCTATTCTCATACATTAGGGGGCATCTGTTATAGTGAGATTTGCCTCACCATTGCTATATTGCATAGAGGGCCTTTTTCCATTTCCCTATGCAGACTTGTCATCCCTTTTTGATTAATCTAGAGCTAAAAATATACATTTTTCCACATATACGCTCCCTATCAATTATGCAAGATGCGTATACGATGGTTGCTCCACTACAACCTGTGTACATTGGAATTTGTGCCAAAAAACACAAAATGAAGTCGGGTTTCCATGTCATGATGGAATATATTTAATCCTTATCCTTCCACATACTAGAAACGTTCTGACTCGGCCGTTCAGTTGCATTCTGAAGGCTATAAAAGCACAATTTCAAGATATGGAAAAGAGGAGAAAGCATTCAACTTTGAGAGAAAATTTACTCTAGAGAAATTACTTCATATTGAGTCTGCATCCCTTTGTCCCTCAAGTCTGAACACAGTGTTCAGCCCCCAAGCTCTTTCCCTATTGTTGAGAGAACCTCATTGACTCTCTCTTGTGAGATTTCCTTTGGTGGAGGATTGAAGTGGTGGAGGCCCAGTTGGAAGGAACTTAGTTTCTTGGTTTCAAACCATTCTTACACAGAAGTCTGTAATGTTGTCACTTCTACTGATCAATTATTAATAAAAATACTCCTTTCCTGTCCTATTGGTATATTGAAAATGTATGATTATTATCCATGGGCATGTTTGTAATGTTTATTGATATATTATTCTATCTAATGTGCTAACCCCTTTATATCATCACTATATACTTTATTTTCTCATTTGTTAAGAACTTATTGCAGGTATAAAGCTTTGGGTCGAAGTTCTTAACGATGGAACAACATCAAACGTTGGATTGAGGTAGGCCTCTTTCTTATCTTCCATGTTAGTTTATATAGCATATGTTGCAATTGAGTTGATTTCTACAATCATACCTGTCTGTTGTGGTTTACCCTTGGACATAGAGAGTTTACATTTATGTGTCATCTTCTTTGATATTTTCTATCACATATTGTCATAATTTTGAGGGTTGGAATATTGCTTGGAGAATTAAAATAAAGGTGGACCCTGTGACCATGTGGTACCAAGATCTATGGAGGCAGAGAGTTAACCATTATTTTTATGAGGTCTATTTAGATTTTGTATCTAAATTCAATAAGTTTTTTTTTTGAGAAGACACTTCGTGGCTATCATTGAAAGCAATGACTTTTCTGAAGGGAAAAGGATTTCTTGAGAAAATGGAAGATTAAAATGTCATTAGTGTTTTCTTCTCTATCGAGAAACCTATTTTCCTCCCCTATTATATATATGATAAGTTGTTTATCATTGAGATATCTAGGAAATATAAGTTTTGGTTCCATACTTTCTCTAAAAAAAGGAAAAAGCATTTCATACCTCTCCCGTGGAAAGTTGGTGAAATTGTGCTCCGGGGAATTTCCAAAATAGACGAATATACTGCTTGTTTCGATCATTCAGACCTGATATTCACAGAGGAAATCAAGATTTTCGACCCTAATAACCTTTTTTATAATCATTTTATTTCAATTGGGCTCAACCCTGCACTTTTAAATTCAGCCATCAGCAGAAAAGAAGAAAATGACATCCACAATTCTAATAACCAAGAAGCCAACAAAGATTCTGTAGATATAGTGACTATTATAAGAAGTACATAACACCATAAAGAAAGAGGAAAAACCATGAGTTAGAAAAATGTCCAATCACCAGTTGTCTCTCGAAGAAGTGACTTACCAAAGGAAAATCCTCAGCCAGGGACATCCCACACAAGAAAAATGCATAGCAATAACTCAGGAGATGATGAAGAGAGGAACCCTCCTAAAGGGAACATGGAGAATCCCAATAAATTACAGGTCAAAAGAAAAAGGACTAATTCATAGTAGGAGGGGGATTCTCAAGAAGATGATTTTTTATTGGATAACATGGATTTGGATGTAGATTTTTAAAACATTACTTTCCCAGATGTATAAGTATCAACTCGAGAAAATTTATAGCCCGTGTTCATATTCATGATCTAGGATGAGACATTTTCAGATGAGGAAACATTCGTTGTACAAAATGCATCTTTTGATAAAGAATATAAGAGATTAGTTATTGAGACAAATACAAATAGTAATAGCGGGAAGCTATGGTCTACCATTGATACTCGAGATATGTTACCTTCCAAATTATCATCTATTCATAAAGTTACAGGGGATGCACTTGACGTCTCAATTGCACACATGGAAGAAGAGAATGCCCAATTGAAATAAAACATTAAAGCATTGGAGGAAACCGTTATGCCTCCACCTATTTTGGCTTCTATCACTGCTATGATTTTTCCTGGAAAATGTATTGAAGAAAAACCAGAATCAAGTGCAAGGGTCAAAGGAATTTGCAATTTAATTATTGCCACCAAACACTTCTTCGAACAAAATATTAATAAAAGAATGTCATTGATTGTAGAGATGTCGGATATGGAAAAGTGTTTTGCTTCTCTCGGTTTAAGAATTCAAAATACCAAGTAATATTTAAACTCGGATTTGAAAAATGATGAAGGGTTCTACACAAACAGAGTTGTGATGTTTACAATGAAAGTTTCGACAATGAGAGAGCAAATAAGAAAGAAAGAAAATCTACCTTCTCTAAGCTTCCTCAAACAATTAAAATCCTATTGGATGGAAACAATTAATGTGTTAATGGGTCTGATAACTCAATTTACTGATGTATCAAGAAGGAAGAATGAAGCATATTAAAAAATCCTTGATTTGGATATCGTTGGAACCACCATTAAATTCCTGGATCCTAAATATCTTTCAAATTCTATGCTTATGAATCGACATCGTTTGAAAGAACAAATTGAAGAATTAAAAAGGACATCGAGTTTGATAATATGAATTAATTTATAGATGATGACATTGACAACTGGATTGCAGAGTACACAAATAAAAATGAATATATTGAATTATATTACAAAATTTATCTGTTGACCTTATGGAAATTGAAAAGGAGTTGTTCAATGTTAAAATAAAATAAGAAGTAACCATCGCTCCATTAAGGGACTTCATCCAAGAATGGTTGAATAACTCAATCACGAGGATCTATGAAATTCCAATAGAGGTAGTTATGACCAGTAATCAAACTGAAACCAACAAGAGTATAAAAGAAGAAACACCAATCAAATGAAGAGAGAGAGATACCATCATAGTAAGTCCATGCTGATCACATGCTTCTTTCTTTATCAGTTTTCATCCAGTTATTCTTCTTCTTTGAATAGAAAGGTATAACTAAATCCTGATAAATTTCTCTTTGTCTTCTTTCCAGATTCTGTTGTTCAAAATCCTCCCATTTTCTTCCTTCTACATTCTACATTCTTGTATATGTTTGCTTTATGGTCAGCGGGAGCCCCAATCCCAGTCCTTTGGAAAAATACCTTTTGATTTCAAACCATTGTAACCGACTTTATTATTTTTGAGAAATCACAGAGAACTAATTGGGGATCAATTTTGGCATTATTTTATAACTTTGAGATTTGAGTATAAAGTATTTGAAATTGATCTATCATAATGTTCTTTTGAGCTATACAAGCATTTACTCTATAAAAGTTCTCTTATGCGTACAAAACATCTTCTTTTATTTTTGATGTGATCATAAATCTTTATTTTCACTATGATGTATGTGAGGAAATTTTGTTTATTTTCTGTAATGTGTGATGTGTGAGATTCCTGGTCCATTTCTCATGAATGCTCTTTTATAAATCTTTTTACTTTTCGACATTTTAATCTTTCTTTGAGCATAAAAGATTGGACTATCTTAAGGTCCTATATTATTCTTGATTTTGGAATCCCAAAGAAAATCATAAGCCAAAGAGGAGTACCACCTCTATAAAAATGAAGGATGATTCATATCCTCGAGAGGTCGTCGTTTCGATCCTAACAGATTCAAGAGTCAACATAAGGTAAGATTAGTGACCAATCCATTGTTATTTTAATTGATTTAGGAGCTAGTCATAATTATCTAGATGCTAAGATGGTGGAAAGATTCCAATTGTTGAGAAGAAATCTTGGAAAATATTGGTTGGTGCAATTAGCTACAGGGTAAAAAAGGAAAATTTATGAAATGCAAGCTACAACCATTAGCATGTACAAATCATATTTGAGTGAAAGAATTTTAGAGGTTTCCAAATCAGATCAACACTATGTTTACATAAAGATTAATTTACAACAAGGTATGTCGCATCAGAAATTGGAAGGTTAAGAGTTAAAAGAGGATGGAATTCTCATGTATAGGCGTAGAGTTTATGTGCCAAATGTTCAGGATTTGAAAAATTTGTTATTGTTAGAGATGCATAAAGTTCCTTATGCAGGACATCTGGGCTACCAAAAGACAATAACAATGGTCAAAAAACAATACTATTGGCTAGGAATGAAAAAGGAGTTTGTTGACTTTATTGGTAGATGCCTTGAATGTCAAAAGGTTAAGGCTGAAAGCATACATCCAATTGAGTGGAAGTGGGAAGTTGGAACCATGGATTTACTTACTAAGTTTCCTAGGACTACTAATCAACATGATTCTATCATTGTAGTGGTGGACAAGCTTACTAAATTTGCCCATTTTTATTCTAGTGAAATCAATGCACAAGGAAACCAACATTGTTGATATATACATGCAAGAAATTGCTAGGTTGCATGGTGTACCTAAGCCAATTGTGTCTGATAGAAATCCCAAGTTCACATCGAACTTTTGGAAAGGGATATTCAAATAATTTGGGACAAATCCGAACCTTAGCACATCATATTACCCAGATTCAAATGGAAAAACATAGAGAATAAATCAGGTGATTGAAGATATTGTCAAGATGTATGTGATGGATAAACCATAAAAATGGAAAGACTACCTACACTTGGTAGAGTTTTCGTACAACAATGGATATCAAGCATCTTTAAAGATGAACCCATTTGAAGAACTTTATGGTATAAAGTGAAACACACCAGTGAGCTGGGACAACCCAACAGACAGAGTCATGGTTGGGCCAGATTTGTTCCGGAAAATGGAAGAGTAGGTGGTGAAGATAAGGAATAATTTAAATTCTTCTCAATATGGGAATAAAACCTGCACAAATAAAGGCCGAACCCATAGATATTTTAAAGTATGCGACCATCTGTTCTTGAAAGTGAAATCAAGACACAATTTCCCGAAGTTGGGAAATTGCTCTAAGTCGGAAACATGCTACTATGGTCCATTTGAAATCTTAGAGAGGGTTGGTCCTATTGCATATATGCTTGAATTGCCTACATCCTTGTGTATTCATAACGTTTTCCATGTATCATTTCTTAAAAAGTATGTACCTAATGCTACTCATATTATTGATTGGAATGTGATTCAGGTGGAAACAGAAGGTGAATTTTGAGTGAGCCTTATTTTCATATTGGATCGGAAAATTAAATAGCTTTGGAATTGAGTCATGGATCTAGTAAAGTTACAATGGACCTAGTATGGTCTCAAGGATGTAACTTGGGAGCATGAGGATGTTATGCGGGCAGAGTATGCACATATTTTTGAAGAATTTTGAAATTTTGTATGTACATGTGTATATAATGCACTGAGGAAAATGAATATATAAGGGGGAGGGGAATGTAATGTCCCTGATCCGAATCCCATTTGTAATTGTACATATAGGATGGTGAGCCATTGGTACCAATTGTAAATTTAAATGTACATCTAGGTTGGTGAGTCGTTGGCACCAAGTTTTGGTTTTGCATGCACTTGAGTGGTGCACAAGATTTGTTTATCAAAGAAAGGGTGCACACATTCCATAGTGTTACACGTGTTATCCCCATTTTGTGGGATAACTAAGGATATTATGTCTTGAGTCCCTCGGGTTGCAGATATGGATTTCCGAGAGACTACAGGACTAGAAATATCCTTTTGCACAGATGGAGAGCCTTCTCACCACCACAAAGGTCATATATTTTTAGATGGCATCCACCACATCAGATGGCTTCTGAGAGGAAATGGGCCTTGCTCCATGAGGTACAAGTCAGGTATTATGGTAAGTGCCATTTCAATATTTGAGGCTTTTGAGTATGTTGTATATTAGACTGCTTTATATTTCATGACATATGCTTGAACATTATGCCTTTTTCCTTGCTTCACCTTGGTGCTTGACATTGTTCCCTAGTAAGTGGTCTTCCTTGGGGATGGGCTTGTTACTAGGAACTACCTTGAAGATCCATTGTACCATTCCTTACCATAATTACCACTTTCAATTACTATTCCCCTCCATTTCCTTATATATTGGGATTTTAGGGTGTATTGAACCAAGAAGGGGTTGTCCCTCATTCTATGGGAAGAAGGGGATGAAGGCCCATAGGGATTGTTGTTGGGTAAAAGATGAAATCCTACTGTATAAAACTTCTAGATTCTTTTCCCAGGGATCCCCCAAAAAAGCAATGAAACACTTATCTGTAAGAAAAGGGGGACCCACAAGAATAATGATTAAGAATCCTTAAAGGGTTAGTTGGAGGATAGGAGGTATCATCACGAGCTAACCTATCATGATCATGGATATTTAGTGGTATGAAATTACCATCATTTGGTCACCAAGCGAGGGTAATGGCTCTAAGTTGCATTTCTGAGAGAAAGGGGGTCTTATCACAAACCAAACTTCTCATTTACACTAGGTGTTTATGAGTGACATTGTCATTATTTGGACACCACACCAAGACAATGGCCTTCTACTTGTCCCTAAATTTTGAAAGAAACAAAGAATATAAAAACTATGGGTTTGGAAAAATTTCATTGCAAACGATGGTGCCACACACCCTCTACAAAGGAACACATGAGTGAGACACTACAACCCCTTGTATGTTATGAAACACATGCCCATTGAGTCGTGACCCTTAACCATTTCATTCACTTTACATGGCTTAGAGGGGGATATATTGGAAACACTCCTTGACCTAGGGAAAGATCTACCCAATAGGACACCTTGTCAACCCTACCATATCCAAGCTTGGCAAGTCGCATAATGTATTTTAGAACTTACTTGTTTGACATGTAATATTTTATGCACATGCTTAGGTGGCTCATTTATTGACTTGATTTACTCATCATGATATTTTGACTTGAAACTATTTCAACTTCTAGCTTCTCACAATTTTCTTCCTTTTCTTTCAACGAACTTCTCATTTTTTCCTCTTCTAGTTGAGTCTTTACGATGATAACTGCATTTTTTTATTTCTTCAAGGTCATGATCGTTCTTTTCATTTTTCTACAATTTCTACTTTTGATTTATATTATTTCCCTTGAGTTTGTCTATTTCTTCTAGGGCACTAACGAGTTCTGCTTCAAGATTCAATTCCCCATCATTGTATTCTTGTTCTAAATATGATTTTTCTTTCTGATTGACTTCATTTTCTTTATCAATAGACTTTATATCATGGATATGAAGAGGAATTATTCTGTTTCAATATCAGAAACACATCCATCACTTTCTTCATATGCGCTATTGTCCTCTCTAGAGTAAAAACTCTTATTCTTAGTATATTTTCCTCTTTTGTGTCTATAAGATTTTATTTTATTGTTATGTTCTTCTTTATCATTACTATCCTCATCATCATTGTCTTCCCTTTTTTTATATGGTAGTAGCAAAATGTCCTACTCTACCTGCTATTGCACAATTTATAGGTTGGGAAAATCCTGACCCAAACCACAATATGGCAACAACTAAGGGAAAACCTACACACTGTCACCTTAGATAGGCATTCTCATCACTTTAGATATGAAGTAATCACCTCAATGGGGGAATCTCGATGACCCTAGGGGGAATGAGATGGAAAATAAAGAGATGATGAAGAGTCCTCCTATAGTTCAATGATAGAAGGTAATAAGGGATTGAAAATATTCATGTATATGGTAGAAGATATTCCACAATGTAGTATACTTTCTAAGTAGTGATTGTACCTTCCTAAGACACAAGGAAAATGAAGATACAAGCTCAATAATATGTTGGACAAGTAAGTTAAAATTGTTTTCCCTAATTGCAGAAGTAAACATAAATATGTATCAGAAACAAAATGATAATAAGAGTTTCAAATAAAGTTGCTAAAAATATACTTTAATAGTGCAATAGACAAGATAGAAATGACTAGTTAACTCAAGTATGAAACAACAAGAATTTACCATGAAACAAGGTTGTAAGAAAATAGTAGTGAAGAGATATAATTGCATCCTTATGTATGTATCAAAAAAATTGTTACAACATTAAATTCAACCACCAAAAATTACAAAGGGTCCATCCAAAAGATTCACTAAGATTAGTAGATTATGCTGGCAAACTTTTAACAACTTTTGACAGTTGGTTTGTGAGTTATTAAGGAAGTTGTATAGGGTTTCTGAATCCCTAATGGTTGTAGATAAAAATTTATTACAAAATAAATAGTACCAAGGGAAATAAGATTCCCTATATGGGTTGGAAACCTCAAGGAATCCACAAAAGAATCCAACTTAAACAAGATTGCTATCTCACCAAAACACGTTTACCAATGCAAATAATTTTACTTCTCCAATGCAAAAATTAGATTAGTTCCTTTATAATTGGGTGAATGGATTATTTAAATCACAATTTATATCAAAAATATCCCTAGGGGTTTAAATCCTCTTACTCCCTAGGGTATGGCAATCAAACTAGGGTAAATCTAGGAGGGTATACACACTTGTATTTCTCCTAGCAACCCTTGTCCAAGAATGACTTATAAACTTTAAAAAATGAGATGAATAGTAATCGAAGGTGTATACAAAATACTCCTCCTAGGGTTTCAACCCACAATATCCAAGAAAAATCAAGAAATAACTAACAAATGCATATTTTTCCTTGCCAATTCCGAGAGAGAGAGAGAGAGAGAGAGAGAGAGAGAGAGAGAGAGAGAGAGAGATCAAACCCTAGTTCACCAAGTATTTACCATTCAAGATCAAGTGAAGAATCATCCAAGAGGTGTGCACCACTTAACTAAATCCAATCACCAAGATATACCACCAAGGAGAATTTTCACAAGAGAGAGATACCAAAAATTCCCAAGAGGGCGCAAATTTCAGCCAACTAGTCTTCTCACAATGGGAGAGCTATGATCAAAATGAGATACAAATGATATCTATTTATAAAAAATGTTTTGAACATAGTTTTTCCACATAATTTAGGGTAAACCAAAAGATAAGGGGTCAACAACCCTAATCTCTCCACTTAAAAAAATAATATTATTTAATTCATTTTTTTGTAGATGAAAGAAACCCTAAAACATGACATCACCCTTATTTTGGGGAAGTTTTGGCACTTTAAGTCAAGTAATTTAGATTGGAGAAGGGATTTTAGGATTAAAAATCCATCTTCCAAGGTGCTAGGACCTTTTTATACTAAATAAGGGTGCCAATACTCATCAAAGTGTGAAATGTCATATCACCACAACAACCTAGCCCATGTGTGACGTCTAGAACCAAGAAGGTGACGTTTTATCTCTTTCAAGAAAATTGTTTGGAATGTAGGGGTTGGGTAAGATCCTACAAGGTGTCCTATAGGCCTCCAAAGGAATCTCTCTATGATATATCATGTGGGCCCTTGACATCCAACTTGTGGGATTCAAGCCCCATGGAAGCCCAAGCTAGGCTTGTTCCTCCAAAACTATCCACCAGTTGGGTCCTGCAAAAACAAATGGATATTCGCTTCAAGGATATAAAGTCAAAGAATAGTGATGAGTAAATAAAATCAATACAAGATCCATCTAATAATGTGCATCCAAAATTCCTCATCAAAATAAACCAATTCTAAAAGACCCTATGCAATTTACCAATTTTAGGTATGGGAGGTTTGAAAAAACAACCTATTGGGTGAATCATACCTCAAGTTTAGGGGTGTTTCCCGAGGGGGGCTCCTCCTAAGTCATGTGGATGAGGTGTAATGGATGAGGGGAAGAATTTTGGGCATGGGTTTCATGACATATAAGGGGTTGTAGTGTATCACTTATGGGTTCCTTTGTAGAGGGCGTGATGCACCTTCATTTTCAATGCAATCTTTTTCCAAGCCCATTTATTGCCTTTAATTCTTTTGGGATGTTTCCAGGTTGAAGCCAACATGAGTTCCCACCTTGACTCTACCCTGGTCACATCATGCTTCCCTAAGTTGGAAACATGTGTGGGGATTCTACCTAAGAAATAAAAAGAGTTCCCACACATGCCCCTCCCTGGTTGGAATTTGTTATTATTTATTCTTTCACGGGTCCCATCAATTTTTCTGAGAGATGTTTCATTGTCCTCGGGATCACTGGGAGAGCATATAGAATGTTAATGGTTTGGATTTTATCTTTTTCTAGCTATAAGATTTTGGACTGTCAACCCCTTCTTGGGTTAGTACACCTGAAAATCCCAAAAGGTAAGGAGATGAGGGGATGAAGTGTGGAAAGTGACAAGTATGGTCGAGAATGGAATGATGAATCATCAATAGGACCTCCCAGTAGAATACCTATCCCTAAGGTTTACCCACTTAATAGGGTGCAATGTCAACCACCAAAGTGAAACGAGGAAAAGAGCATAATTTCCAAGCAAATGTGACATAATCAAAAGCAGTAATAGATGCAATAAACTCAAATGCCTCAAATATTGAAATGGGACTCACCATAATACCTGACTTGTAACTCATGGAGCAATATTCAATGTCTTCTAGAGGCCATATTATGTGGTGGATGTCATCGTGACGAAATTGGAGTTGTGGTAGTGAGGTGGGTCTCTTTTTGTGCAAGTGGACAGTGCTAGTCAAGATGTTTCTCGGTACTCCATGTCTGTAACCTGAGGGATTTGAGATATCATCTACTTAGTTATCCCTAGAAGTTGGGGATAACACTACCAAAATTAAAACATTTGAAGGGTAGCTTACCTTTGTATTTGTCAGATCCTCTTTCCAGCTTTCTCACAAATTCTTCTTCTTTCGTGTTTGATTCATAGCTAGACAAATAATAGAATTCGTTTTCTTTTTTCTTCCTCGGCGCTTTATAAGTTGGTTCCTTCCATGCTATATTTTATTTATTTTTCTTCATCTCATATGTTGTGAGAATCCTATGTAGCTCATCCAACGTCAGTTTCTCCAGATCCTTTATTTCTCTAATGGTAGAGACCTTGACATCAAATCTTAAGAGGAGAGACCTTAGCACCTTTTGCATGATATTGGTTATGTTTCTCTTTCTCTTCTTGGACTGACCCAGGTTCGGATCTAAACAAGTTTCCAACAAACCCTCTAAAATTATCAACCCTCCTAGTAACCCAGAAGGAAACAAAACGCATCAAGTGTACTACACAGTCTCACCCGGGATATCTTTATGGGTGACTGAAATGCTCAAGTGCTTGCAGTATAGGAATGAGTGGGGATTTGGGGGTGTATTCCATCTTCTTCATGCATTAATCTTAGTTATGAATTTTATATTACTAGGATTCATTCATCTTTTGCCTCATGCATGCGTTCTAATACATCTAGTTAATCATTCGTTCATAAGATAACCATTAGCATGATGTAAGCATTCAATAAACATCACATATAACAATTTTTTTACCATGGTTCACCCCCTGCTAGGCTACGTCCATAAATATTTGGCTTCTCTTCTCTTTTATTTAGTTTGCTGCAAAATCTAGTGTTGTGCGCATTACATCTTCCATCATACAATCATGAGGAGGTTCAAGAACCTTTGTGAGGTGAAATAGATCACACCAGGCTCCTCAACTTGTGAACTAACCCTCAAAATATAGCTTACTTTACTCTTCTACTACCTTATTACAATCATAATAACCATCATCAACTCACCGAACTTCTTCAACAATGATCTTACAACCGATGAACCCCTAAGCTAGACCTCCTAGGTTCTTATTTATACTATTTTACAGGCTTATGGCTGTTAAAATATTTATAAAAAAACCTAACTCTATCATGGTTAGGCTTGCCTACCTACGTGCCACATTGCTTTTCCGCTTGCATGTTTCTTTTCATTCTTTTTATTCATGCTTCTTTCTTTCCATCTATTGCACATGCTCCAAAATTAGGTCTTATTTCCAAAATTACATCTTTCCCAAAATAGACCTTTTCTCCAAAAATATGTCTACGCCCAAAGTAGTCTTCCTTCTCAAAATAAGCATGTGCTCAACAGGCTCCCAACACTGACATGTGGCTCGTCCTGAGCCACTTAGGTGGTTCATGCTCCCTAAACTGCCCTTTCCAAACTATGGAATGTTTCTGCTAGCTCCTTTCCTTTTTCTCTCATCTATGTAGCTTTGCATGTTAGCACCTCTAATGTCTGCGTTGTTATTTCCTTCTGCATTAAAATTGCACTCTTAGTTTGTGCCTATGATCTACTTGTCTTCTCTTCCTCCAACTATGCAATCATCTATGATTCTTGTTCCTTGAGGGGTTTGAATTCATATTGTCTTTGTTGCCTGTGTGTCTGTGCTATTTTCAACTCTATCTACAGAGTCCTCATTTCTTGCGTGCCCTTCAAGTGCTCTGTGATGCTCATTGTTTTCTGTTGTTTCTTGAGCTCTTGTATGGAAATGTTGATTCTCTCCTCTTATTGGTCCCACTATTGGAGCTTTTCATCTTCTTTGAGGATAGTCCATATATGCGATGTTATGTCAAACAACTCTTCTACTTTCCTGGCTTCTTTCTCCATCTCAACGATATGGAGTGTCGATTCATGTTCTTTCCATTCTCGGACATTGGGAGGAGTCGTAGGGTTGAGCCTTTCTTTGAGCTCCTCAATTTCTAGCTTGTATCGGTCAATTTTTTGTGATATCAGGTTGATCTTCTCTTCTGCACTCCTCTTAGGTGCTTGCACACTGTCTAGGATGCGATGATAAGCCATTTTTAAGCCATGTTATAATTTATCTGTGCGTTCTTTCTCCTCATATTTCTCCAAGGTTAGTTGGTTGCATGTGATTTGTACCATTTCAATGAATCCTCTACCCACTGCTAAGTTTGTTGCATTTGCGCAGGTGCTGCACTTCTTGCATGGAAATGGCTTGGAGTCCATATAGTGCCTTGGTGGGTATTTGTGCCATGACAAATTCCAATTCTTCCATGTCCCCCAAGGGTTTCTTCATAGTCTCCTGATCCAATATGATTATTTGGCATGTAAATGTAAATGTTTCCCTACCCTAGACTACCAATTGCACTATATCCTCTCCTTCTTTCTATGCAGGTGGTTGTTGTGTCTTTTCCTGTTGTTTTTTTGTGGCCTGTGGTCCTGCTCGGGTCCATATAAGTTGTTGTATAATCTCATGGACCTCTATGAGCTTGGCCATGATATCTTCTTCTTACGCTTCTGCAATTCAAGCCACTTATTACCCCCTATCGTGGACGTTTTTTGCGACTAGCTCCACATCATCCTCTATCAAGGTGATGACTGGGACTTCTGTGTCATACATCCTTTTCTTTCACGTCTCTTTTTCCTATGCGAGCTTCCTTGTTGTATGTGAGGACTGCGCCCCACTTGTCATACCCTAGGTTCTTTATTCCCCATCCCATGAAGTATCCTTCTTTCCAGTCTGTGGCTGGATGCCTGTCTTCCTTGGTCTTTTCGATACTGCGCTGCTCCTGGTTGGTTGATTCTGCATTGTAGCTATTCTAGTATTATCAGCTAGGATGTTTGTTCTTATTGAAGATATTGATTTAACCTTGTCCTTAGGATTGGAGGATTTCACTGTGATTTTCCACATCGCTGGTTTTGTTATTGGAAGTTGTCACTGTGTAGGCCAGTCTTTAATTATCCAGTCCACTTCCTCTTCGGTGATGCAATACTACATTTCTAGCCATGCCTTATTTGGATCCCTTGCGGCTTGGATCCACATGTGGTGCCTGGATGCCTTGAACTTA
>ML780104.1:171943-187964 GCA_009831015.1 Picea engelmannii
GAAGTGACTTACCAAAGGAAAATCCTCAGCCAGGGACATCCCACACAAGAAAAATGCATAGCAATAACTCAGGAGATGATGAAGAGAGGAACCCTCCTAAAGGGAACATGGAGAATCCCAATAAATTACAGGTCAAAAGAAAAAGGACTAATTCATAGTAGGAGGGGGATTCTCAAGAAGATGATTTTTTATTGGATAACATGGATTTGGATGTAGATTTTTAAAACATTACTTTCCCAGATGTATAAGTATCAACTCGAGAAAATTTATAGCCCGTGTTCATATTCATGATCTAGGATGAGACATTTTCAGATGAGGAAACATTCGTTGTACAAAATGCATCTTTTGATAAAGAATATAAGAGATTAGTTATTGAGACAAATACAAATAGTAATAGCGGGAAGCTATGGTCTACCATTGATACTCGAGATATGTTACCTTCCAAATTATCATCTATTCATAAAGTTACAGGGGATGCACTTGACGTCTCAATTGCACACATGGAAGAAGAGAATGCCCAATTGAAATAAAACATTAAAGCATTGGAGGAAACCGTTATGCCTCCACCTATTTTGGCTTCTATCACTGCTATGATTTTTCCTGGAAAATGTATTGAAGAAAAACCAGAATCAAGTGCAAGGGTCAAAGGAATTTGCAATTTAATTATTGCCACCAAACACTTC
Source organism: Picea engelmannii (assembly GCA_009831015.1). Classification (NCBI taxonomy): domain Eukaryota; kingdom Viridiplantae; phylum Streptophyta; class Pinopsida; order Pinales; family Pinaceae; genus Picea; species Picea engelmannii. The sequence continues at coordinate 172,627 of ML780104.1, forward strand.
TTCGAACAAAATATTAATAAAAGAATGTCATTGATTGTAGAGATGTCGGATATGGAAAAGTGTTTTGCTTCTCTCGGTTTAAGAATTCAAAATACCAAGTAATATTTAAACTCGGATTTGAAAAATGATGAAGGGTTCTACACAAACAGAGTTGTGATGTTTACAATGAAAGTTTCGACAATGAGAGAGCAAATAAGAAAGAAAGAAAATCTACCTTCTCTAAGCTTCCTCAAACAATTAAAATCCTATTGGATGGAAACAATTAATGTGTTAATGGGTCTGATAACTCAATTTACTGATGTATCAAGAAGGAAGAATGAAGCATATTAAAAAATCCTTGATTTGGATATCGTTGGAACCACCATTAAATTCCTGGATCCTAAATATCTTTCAAATTCTATGCTTATGAATCGACATCGTTTGAAAGAACAAATTGAAGAATTAAAAAGGACATCGAGTTTGATAATATGAATTAATTTATAGATGATGACATTGACAACTGGATTGCAGAGTACACAAATAAAAATGAATATATTGAATTATATTACAAAATTTATCTGTTGACCTTATGGAAATTGAAAAGGAGTTGTTCAATGTTAAAATAAAATAAGAAGTAACCATCGCTCCATTAAGGGACTTCATCCAAGAATGGTTGAATAACTCAATCACGAGGATCTATGAAATTCCAATAGAGGTAGTTATGACCAGTAATCAAACTGAAACCAACAAGAGTATAAAAGAAGAAACACCAATCAAATGAAGAGAGAGAGATACCATCATAGTAAGTCCATGCTGATCACATGCTTCTTTCTTTATCAGTTTTCATCCAGTTATTCTTCTTCTTTGAATAGAAAGGTATAACTAAATCCTGATAAATTTCTCTTTGTCTTCTTTCCAGATTCTGTTGTTCAAAATCCTCCCATTTTCTTCCTTCTACATTCTACATTCTTGTATATGTTTGCTTTATGGTCAGCGGGAGCCCCAATCCCAGTCCTTTGGAAAAATACCTTTTGATTTCAAACCATTGTAACCGACTTTATTATTTTTGAGAAATCACAGAGAACTAATTGGGGATCAATTTTGGCATTATTTTATAACTTTGAGATTTGAGTATAAAGTATTTGAAATTGATCTATCATAATGTTCTTTTGAGCTATACAAGCATTTACTCTATAAAAGTTCTCTTATGCGTACAAAACATCTTCTTTTATTTTTGATGTGATCATAAATCTTTATTTTCACTATGATGTATGTGAGGAAATTTTGTTTATTTTCTGTAATGTGTGATGTGTGAGATTCCTGGTCCATTTCTCATGAATGCTCTTTTATAAATCTTTTTACTTTTCGACATTTTAATCTTTCTTTGAGCATAAAAGATTGGACTATCTTAAGGTCCTATATTATTCTTGATTTTGGAATCCCAAAGAAAATCATAAGCCAAAGAGGAGTACCACCTCTATAAAAATGAAGGATGATTCATATCCTCGAGAGGTCGTCGTTTCGATCCTAACAGATTCAAGAGTCAACATAAGGTAAGATTAGTGACCAATCCATTGTTATTTTAATTGATTTAGGAGCTAGTCATAATTATCTAGATGCTAAGATGGTGGAAAGATTCCAATTGTTGAGAAGAAATCTTGGAAAATATTGGTTGGTGCAATTAGCTACAGGGTAAAAAAGGAAAATTTATGAAATGCAAGCTACAACCATTAGCATGTACAAATCATATTTGAGTGAAAGAATTTTAGAGGTTTCCAAATCAGATCAACACTATGTTTACATAAAGATTAATTTACAACAAGGTATGTCGCATCAGAAATTGGAAGGTTAAGAGTTAAAAGAGGATGGAATTCTCATGTATAGGCGTAGAGTTTATGTGCCAAATGTTCAGGATTTGAAAAATTTGTTATTGTTAGAGATGCATAAAGTTCCTTATGCAGGACATCTGGGCTACCAAAAGACAATAACAATGGTCAAAAAACAATACTATTGGCTAGGAATGAAAAAGGAGTTTGTTGACTTTATTGGTAGATGCCTTGAATGTCAAAAGGTTAAGGCTGAAAGCATACATCCAATTGAGTGGAAGTGGGAAGTTGGAACCATGGATTTACTTACTAAGTTTCCTAGGACTACTAATCAACATGATTCTATCATTGTAGTGGTGGACAAGCTTACTAAATTTGCCCATTTTTATTCTAGTGAAATCAATGCACAAGGAAACCAACATTGTTGATATATACATGCAAGAAATTGCTAGGTTGCATGGTGTACCTAAGCCAATTGTGTCTGATAGAAATCCCAAGTTCACATCGAACTTTTGGAAAGGGATATTCAAATAATTTGGGACAAATCCGAACCTTAGCACATCATATTACCCAGATTCAAATGGAAAAACATAGAGAATAAATCAGGTGATTGAAGATATTGTCAAGATGTATGTGATGGATAAACCATAAAAATGGAAAGACTACCTACACTTGGTAGAGTTTTCGTACAACAATGGATATCAAGCATCTTTAAAGATGAACCCATTTGAAGAACTTTATGGTATAAAGTGAAACACACCAGTGAGCTGGGACAACCCAACAGACAGAGTCATGGTTGGGCCAGATTTGTTCCGGAAAATGGAAGAGTAGGTGGTGAAGATAAGGAATAATTTAAATTCTTCTCAATATGGGAATAAAACCTGCACAAATAAAGGCCGAACCCATAGATATTTTAAAGTATGCGACCATCTGTTCTTGAAAGTGAAATCAAGACACAATTTCCCGAAGTTGGGAAATTGCTCTAAGTCGGAAACATGCTACTATGGTCCATTTGAAATCTTAGAGAGGGTTGGTCCTATTGCATATATGCTTGAATTGCCTACATCCTTGTGTATTCATAACGTTTTCCATGTATCATTTCTTAAAAAGTATGTACCTAATGCTACTCATATTATTGATTGGAATGTGATTCAGGTGGAAACAGAAGGTGAATTTTGAGTGAGCCTTATTTTCATATTGGATCGGAAAATTAAATAGCTTTGGAATTGAGTCATGGATCTAGTAAAGTTACAATGGACCTAGTATGGTCTCAAGGATGTAACTTGGGAGCATGAGGATGTTATGCGGGCAGAGTATGCACATATTTTTGAAGAATTTTGAAATTTTGTATGTACATGTGTATATAATGCACTGAGGAAAATGAATATATAAGGGGGAGGGGAATGTAATGTCCCTGATCCGAATCCCATTTGTAATTGTACATATAGGATGGTGAGCCATTGGTACCAATTGTAAATTTAAATGTACATCTAGGTTGGTGAGTCGTTGGCACCAAGTTTTGGTTTTGCATGCACTTGAGTGGTGCACAAGATTTGTTTATCAAAGAAAGGGTGCACACATTCCATAGTGTTACACGTGTTATCCCCATTTTGTGGGATAACTAAGGATATTATGTCTTGAGTCCCTCGGGTTGCAGATATGGATTTCCGAGAGACTACAGGACTAGAAATATCCTTTTGCACAGATGGAGAGCCTTCTCACCACCACAAAGGTCATATATTTTTAGATGGCATCCACCACATCAGATGGCTTCTGAGAGGAAATGGGCCTTGCTCCATGAGGTACAAGTCAGGTATTATGGTAAGTGCCATTTCAATATTTGAGGCTTTTGAGTATGTTGTATATTAGACTGCTTTATATTTCATGACATATGCTTGAACATTATGCCTTTTTCCTTGCTTCACCTTGGTGCTTGACATTGTTCCCTAGTAAGTGGTCTTCCTTGGGGATGGGCTTGTTACTAGGAACTACCTTGAAGATCCATTGTACCATTCCTTACCATAATTACCACTTTCAATTACTATTCCCCTCCATTTCCTTATATATTGGGATTTTAGGGTGTATTGAACCAAGAAGGGGTTGTCCCTCATTCTATGGGAAGAAGGGGATGAAGGCCCATAGGGATTGTTGTTGGGTAAAAGATGAAATCCTACTGTATAAAACTTCTAGATTCTTTTCCCAGGGATCCCCCAAAAAAGCAATGAAACACTTATCTGTAAGAAAAGGGGGACCCACAAGAATAATGATTAAGAATCCTTAAAGGGTTAGTTGGAGGATAGGAGGTATCATCACGAGCTAACCTATCATGATCATGGATATTTAGTGGTATGAAATTACCATCATTTGGTCACCAAGCGAGGGTAATGGCTCTAAGTTGCATTTCTGAGAGAAAGGGGGTCTTATCACAAACCAAACTTCTCATTTACACTAGGTGTTTATGAGTGACATTGTCATTATTTGGACACCACACCAAGACAATGGCCTTCTACTTGTCCCTAAATTTTGAAAGAAACAAAGAATATAAAAACTATGGGTTTGGAAAAATTTCATTGCAAACGATGGTGCCACACACCCTCTACAAAGGAACACATGAGTGAGACACTACAACCCCTTGTATGTTATGAAACACATGCCCATTGAGTCGTGACCCTTAACCATTTCATTCACTTTACATGGCTTAGAGGGGGATATATTGGAAACACTCCTTGACCTAGGGAAAGATCTACCCAATAGGACACCTTGTCAACCCTACCATATCCAAGCTTGGCAAGTCGCATAATGTATTTTAGAACTTACTTGTTTGACATGTAATATTTTATGCACATGCTTAGGTGGCTCATTTATTGACTTGATTTACTCATCATGATATTTTGACTTGAAACTATTTCAACTTCTAGCTTCTCACAATTTTCTTCCTTTTCTTTCAACGAACTTCTCATTTTTTCCTCTTCTAGTTGAGTCTTTACGATGATAACTGCATTTTTTTATTTCTTCAAGGTCATGATCGTTCTTTTCATTTTTCTACAATTTCTACTTTTGATTTATATTATTTCCCTTGAGTTTGTCTATTTCTTCTAGGGCACTAACGAGTTCTGCTTCAAGATTCAATTCCCCATCATTGTATTCTTGTTCTAAATATGATTTTTCTTTCTGATTGACTTCATTTTCTTTATCAATAGACTTTATATCATGGATATGAAGAGGAATTATTCTGTTTCAATATCAGAAACACATCCATCACTTTCTTCATATGCGCTATTGTCCTCTCTAGAGTAAAAACTCTTATTCTTAGTATATTTTCCTCTTTTGTGTCTATAAGATTTTATTTTATTGTTATGTTCTTCTTTATCATTACTATCCTCATCATCATTGTCTTCCCTTTTTTTATATGGTAGTAGCAAAATGTCCTACTCTACCTGCTATTGCACAATTTATAGGTTGGGAAAATCCTGACCCAAACCACAATATGGCAACAACTAAGGGAAAACCTACACACTGTCACCTTAGATAGGCATTCTCATCACTTTAGATATGAAGTAATCACCTCAATGGGGGAATCTCGATGACCCTAGGGGGAATGAGATGGAAAATAAAGAGATGATGAAGAGTCCTCCTATAGTTCAATGATAGAAGGTAATAAGGGATTGAAAATATTCATGTATATGGTAGAAGATATTCCACAATGTAGTATACTTTCTAAGTAGTGATTGTACCTTCCTAAGACACAAGGAAAATGAAGATACAAGCTCAATAATATGTTGGACAAGTAAGTTAAAATTGTTTTCCCTAATTGCAGAAGTAAACATAAATATGTATCAGAAACAAAATGATAATAAGAGTTTCAAATAAAGTTGCTAAAAATATACTTTAATAGTGCAATAGACAAGATAGAAATGACTAGTTAACTCAAGTATGAAACAACAAGAATTTACCATGAAACAAGGTTGTAAGAAAATAGTAGTGAAGAGATATAATTGCATCCTTATGTATGTATCAAAAAAATTGTTACAACATTAAATTCAACCACCAAAAATTACAAAGGGTCCATCCAAAAGATTCACTAAGATTAGTAGATTATGCTGGCAAACTTTTAACAACTTTTGACAGTTGGTTTGTGAGTTATTAAGGAAGTTGTATAGGGTTTCTGAATCCCTAATGGTTGTAGATAAAAATTTATTACAAAATAAATAGTACCAAGGGAAATAAGATTCCCTATATGGGTTGGAAACCTCAAGGAATCCACAAAAGAATCCAACTTAAACAAGATTGCTATCTCACCAAAACACGTTTACCAATGCAAATAATTTTACTTCTCCAATGCAAAAATTAGATTAGTTCCTTTATAATTGGGTGAATGGATTATTTAAATCACAATTTATATCAAAAATATCCCTAGGGGTTTAAATCCTCTTACTCCCTAGGGTATGGCAATCAAACTAGGGTAAATCTAGGAGGGTATACACACTTGTATTTCTCCTAGCAACCCTTGTCCAAGAATGACTTATAAACTTTAAAAAATGAGATGAATAGTAATCGAAGGTGTATACAAAATACTCCTCCTAGGGTTTCAACCCACAATATCCAAGAAAAATCAAGAAATAACTAACAAATGCATATTTTTCCTTGCCAATTCCGAGAGAGAGAGAGAGAGAGAGAGAGAGAGAGAGAGAGAGAGAGAGAGAGATCAAACCCTAGTTCACCAAGTATTTACCATTCAAGATCAAGTGAAGAATCATCCAAGAGGTGTGCACCACTTAACTAAATCCAATCACCAAGATATACCACCAAGGAGAATTTTCACAAGAGAGAGATACCAAAAATTCCCAAGAGGGCGCAAATTTCAGCCAACTAGTCTTCTCACAATGGGAGAGCTATGATCAAAATGAGATACAAATGATATCTATTTATAAAAAATGTTTTGAACATAGTTTTTCCACATAATTTAGGGTAAACCAAAAGATAAGGGGTCAACAACCCTAATCTCTCCACTTAAAAAAATAATATTATTTAATTCATTTTTTTGTAGATGAAAGAAACCCTAAAACATGACATCACCCTTATTTTGGGGAAGTTTTGGCACTTTAAGTCAAGTAATTTAGATTGGAGAAGGGATTTTAGGATTAAAAATCCATCTTCCAAGGTGCTAGGACCTTTTTATACTAAATAAGGGTGCCAATACTCATCAAAGTGTGAAATGTCATATCACCACAACAACCTAGCCCATGTGTGACGTCTAGAACCAAGAAGGTGACGTTTTATCTCTTTCAAGAAAATTGTTTGGAATGTAGGGGTTGGGTAAGATCCTACAAGGTGTCCTATAGGCCTCCAAAGGAATCTCTCTATGATATATCATGTGGGCCCTTGACATCCAACTTGTGGGATTCAAGCCCCATGGAAGCCCAAGCTAGGCTTGTTCCTCCAAAACTATCCACCAGTTGGGTCCTGCAAAAACAAATGGATATTCGCTTCAAGGATATAAAGTCAAAGAATAGTGATGAGTAAATAAAATCAATACAAGATCCATCTAATAATGTGCATCCAAAATTCCTCATCAAAATAAACCAATTCTAAAAGACCCTATGCAATTTACCAATTTTAGGTATGGGAGGTTTGAAAAAACAACCTATTGGGTGAATCATACCTCAAGTTTAGGGGTGTTTCCCGAGGGGGGCTCCTCCTAAGTCATGTGGATGAGGTGTAATGGATGAGGGGAAGAATTTTGGGCATGGGTTTCATGACATATAAGGGGTTGTAGTGTATCACTTATGGGTTCCTTTGTAGAGGGCGTGATGCACCTTCATTTTCAATGCAATCTTTTTCCAAGCCCATTTATTGCCTTTAATTCTTTTGGGATGTTTCCAGGTTGAAGCCAACATGAGTTCCCACCTTGACTCTACCCTGGTCACATCATGCTTCCCTAAGTTGGAAACATGTGTGGGGATTCTACCTAAGAAATAAAAAGAGTTCCCACACATGCCCCTCCCTGGTTGGAATTTGTTATTATTTATTCTTTCACGGGTCCCATCAATTTTTCTGAGAGATGTTTCATTGTCCTCGGGATCACTGGGAGAGCATATAGAATGTTAATGGTTTGGATTTTATCTTTTTCTAGCTATAAGATTTTGGACTGTCAACCCCTTCTTGGGTTAGTACACCTGAAAATCCCAAAAGGTAAGGAGATGAGGGGATGAAGTGTGGAAAGTGACAAGTATGGTCGAGAATGGAATGATGAATCATCAATAGGACCTCCCAGTAGAATACCTATCCCTAAGGTTTACCCACTTAATAGGGTGCAATGTCAACCACCAAAGTGAAACGAGGAAAAGAGCATAATTTCCAAGCAAATGTGACATAATCAAAAGCAGTAATAGATGCAATAAACTCAAATGCCTCAAATATTGAAATGGGACTCACCATAATACCTGACTTGTAACTCATGGAGCAATATTCAATGTCTTCTAGAGGCCATATTATGTGGTGGATGTCATCGTGACGAAATTGGAGTTGTGGTAGTGAGGTGGGTCTCTTTTTGTGCAAGTGGACAGTGCTAGTCAAGATGTTTCTCGGTACTCCATGTCTGTAACCTGAGGGATTTGAGATATCATCTACTTAGTTATCCCTAGAAGTTGGGGATAACACTACCAAAATTAAAACATTTGAAGGGTAGCTTACCTTTGTATTTGTCAGATCCTCTTTCCAGCTTTCTCACAAATTCTTCTTCTTTCGTGTTTGATTCATAGCTAGACAAATAATAGAATTCGTTTTCTTTTTTCTTCCTCGGCGCTTTATAAGTTGGTTCCTTCCATGCTATATTTTATTTATTTTTCTTCATCTCATATGTTGTGAGAATCCTATGTAGCTCATCCAACGTCAGTTTCTCCAGATCCTTTATTTCTCTAATGGTAGAGACCTTGACATCAAATCTTAAGAGGAGAGACCTTAGCACCTTTTGCATGATATTGGTTATGTTTCTCTTTCTCTTCTTGGACTGACCCAGGTTCGGATCTAAACAAGTTTCCAACAAACCCTCTAAAATTATCAACCCTCCTAGTAACCCAGAAGGAAACAAAACGCATCAAGTGTACTACACAGTCTCACCCGGGATATCTTTATGGGTGACTGAAATGCTCAAGTGCTTGCAGTATAGGAATGAGTGGGGATTTGGGGGTGTATTCCATCTTCTTCATGCATTAATCTTAGTTATGAATTTTATATTACTAGGATTCATTCATCTTTTGCCTCATGCATGCGTTCTAATACATCTAGTTAATCATTCGTTCATAAGATAACCATTAGCATGATGTAAGCATTCAATAAACATCACATATAACAATTTTTTTACCATGGTTCACCCCCTGCTAGGCTACGTCCATAAATATTTGGCTTCTCTTCTCTTTTATTTAGTTTGCTGCAAAATCTAGTGTTGTGCGCATTACATCTTCCATCATACAATCATGAGGAGGTTCAAGAACCTTTGTGAGGTGAAATAGATCACACCAGGCTCCTCAACTTGTGAACTAACCCTCAAAATATAGCTTACTTTACTCTTCTACTACCTTATTACAATCATAATAACCATCATCAACTCACCGAACTTCTTCAACAATGATCTTACAACCGATGAACCCCTAAGCTAGACCTCCTAGGTTCTTATTTATACTATTTTACAGGCTTATGGCTGTTAAAATATTTATAAAAAAACCTAACTCTATCATGGTTAGGCTTGCCTACCTACGTGCCACATTGCTTTTCCGCTTGCATGTTTCTTTTCATTCTTTTTATTCATGCTTCTTTCTTTCCATCTATTGCACATGCTCCAAAATTAGGTCTTATTTCCAAAATTACATCTTTCCCAAAATAGACCTTTTCTCCAAAAATATGTCTACGCCCAAAGTAGTCTTCCTTCTCAAAATAAGCATGTGCTCAACAGGCTCCCAACACTGACATGTGGCTCGTCCTGAGCCACTTAGGTGGTTCATGCTCCCTAAACTGCCCTTTCCAAACTATGGAATGTTTCTGCTAGCTCCTTTCCTTTTTCTCTCATCTATGTAGCTTTGCATGTTAGCACCTCTAATGTCTGCGTTGTTATTTCCTTCTGCATTAAAATTGCACTCTTAGTTTGTGCCTATGATCTACTTGTCTTCTCTTCCTCCAACTATGCAATCATCTATGATTCTTGTTCCTTGAGGGGTTTGAATTCATATTGTCTTTGTTGCCTGTGTGTCTGTGCTATTTTCAACTCTATCTACAGAGTCCTCATTTCTTGCGTGCCCTTCAAGTGCTCTGTGATGCTCATTGTTTTCTGTTGTTTCTTGAGCTCTTGTATGGAAATGTTGATTCTCTCCTCTTATTGGTCCCACTATTGGAGCTTTTCATCTTCTTTGAGGATAGTCCATATATGCGATGTTATGTCAAACAACTCTTCTACTTTCCTGGCTTCTTTCTCCATCTCAACGATATGGAGTGTCGATTCATGTTCTTTCCATTCTCGGACATTGGGAGGAGTCGTAGGGTTGAGCCTTTCTTTGAGCTCCTCAATTTCTAGCTTGTATCGGTCAATTTTTTGTGATATCAGGTTGATCTTCTCTTCTGCACTCCTCTTAGGTGCTTGCACACTGTCTAGGATGCGATGATAAGCCATTTTTAAGCCATGTTATAATTTATCTGTGCGTTCTTTCTCCTCATATTTCTCCAAGGTTAGTTGGTTGCATGTGATTTGTACCATTTCAATGAATCCTCTACCCACTGCTAAGTTTGTTGCATTTGCGCAGGTGCTGCACTTCTTGCATGGAAATGGCTTGGAGTCCATATAGTGCCTTGGTGGGTATTTGTGCCATGACAAATTCCAATTCTTCCATGTCCCCCAAGGGTTTCTTCATAGTCTCCTGATCCAATATGATTATTTGGCATGTAAATGTAAATGTTTCCCTACCCTAGACTACCAATTGCACTATATCCTCTCCTTCTTTCTATGCAGGTGGTTGTTGTGTCTTTTCCTGTTGTTTTTTTGTGGCCTGTGGTCCTGCTCGGGTCCATATAAGTTGTTGTATAATCTCATGGACCTCTATGAGCTTGGCCATGATATCTTCTTCTTACGCTTCTGCAATTCAAGCCACTTATTACCCCCTATCGTGGACGTTTTTTGCGACTAGCTCCACATCATCCTCTATCAAGGTGATGACTGGGACTTCTGTGTCATACATCCTTTTCTTTCACGTCTCTTTTTCCTATGCGAGCTTCCTTGTTGTATGTGAGGACTGCGCCCCACTTGTCATACCCTAGGTTCTTTATTCCCCATCCCATGAAGTATCCTTCTTTCCAGTCTGTGGCTGGATGCCTGTCTTCCTTGGTCTTTTCGATACTGCGCTGCTCCTGGTTGGTTGATTCTGCATTGTAGCTATTCTAGTATTATCAGCTAGGATGTTTGTTCTTATTGAAGATATTGATTTAACCTTGTCCTTAGGATTGGAGGATTTCACTGTGATTTTCCACATCGCTGGTTTTGTTATTGGAAGTTGTCACTGTGTAGGCCAGTCTTTAATTATCCAGTCCACTTCCTCTTCGGTGATGCAATACTACATTTCTAGCCATGCCTTATTTGGATCCCTTGCGGCTTGGATCCACATGTGGTGCCTGGATGCCTTGAACTTAGATATCCCCTTTGTCTCTTGGAATACCTCCATAGGTATGTGCCACACATTAGTTGTGTGTTGTTGTATTTCTTCCAACAACATTGCAAAAGCTACGTTGTTTGCTTGTTGTTTTTTTTAATCCTTGGCCTGGCAGAGGGGCTTATATCTGGTTGCATAACATTTTCCTTTCCTATCCTACCACCCTACCAAATCTATAAGGATGATCAACCAAGAGTAATGGAACTTGGTTCCATTGTCTTGCGCATCTCTACAATCTATTAAAAGCTGGTTCAATAGGTATGGTGCCCAGTTGAACATTACCCATTTCGCGCACTGCACGACTACTACAATAACTCATGTGGGCACTTCTTCTTTGTGGAATTTCCTCAATAGTTTGCAATCCATAAGCTTGCTGGTGAACCTTGTCGCATTATCATTTATATATTTGATTACAATGCCCATATTACCCCGATTGGTGCCAAATTGCGCTTTAACCATCTCTGTGATTTCTTTCTCACGCGCCTTGTTATCCAAGTATTCCTCTAGCTGCGCATCGAATGTAGGGAGTCTTGTGATTTTGGAAATTAGTGCCACATCTATCTGTACTATCCTGTCTATCCATAGGATTCCTACTTGTACGTGGGAGACCAATTGTTTAACGTAGAGCCCGACGTTCTTACCACGCCTGAAATGTGGTATATCCAACAGGGTCATGATGCCCGAGTCATACAACCTTGTTATACACTGTGCGGGCTCCATTATGGGTTTACCTAGGGGTCCATTTTCCTCTGTGTTCGATAAATATGACTCTTCATCCAAATATGGAAATTTGGTCATGTCACACACATCATGGTCGGAGTATCTAATTTTGGGTACCTTTCCTAGCATATCATCCACAATAATTACCGCGTCTGGGAGATATGGGAGTGTTACATCCATGGAATGTTGTGCCTTTATTTTTTGCCACACAGTAGATGGTCCTGCCTCTACTATGTCTATGTCCTCTTCTTCCATTTTGGGCTCCGATCGGTCAGTGATATCCTCGACCAACCTTCCTCGCATTCATAGGACTGTCGTGGTCCCATTGTTTCGTCGGGATTCACAGGCTTCTCAGGGTTAGGGTTCAGAATACCATTCCATGCCCCTGAGCTCTGTCATATTTCCCCTTGCTGCAGTGTCAATTTTTCCTGTTCGACCCATGTCGGGATGATTGATTCTGTGTCCAAGTTGGTCATATCTTCTAGCTCAACCACGTTCTCGGGCTATGTTATTCTTTCCTTACGCCTTTGGCCCTACCAAGTAACCTAGACATACTGGCCTGGCGCACTGAACTTTGGTTCGACCATCCTCTCTCGAATTCACACACTTTCCTTTTTCATAAAATTTTAGCTAGGTCACACACTCTATTTCTCGCTTTGTGCTAAAAAATCGCTAAGTGTTGAATAAACACGTGCTTTCCACATTTTATAGACTGATTCGTATTTATTTTTCACTTTTCACCTAAATTTGCGTCGAGTGTAATTTTTTCTGTGCTTTGTCTTTTGATGTTTTTCGTGATACTTACTGCACACAACTCTATTTTTTCTCACTTTCTTATGGTTCAGTCAAATTCTGTGTCGTTTTTTGTTTTTCTTCCTTTTTAAATTTTTCTATTTATTTTTTTCTTCTTTTTCTCCTTTTTGTTTCTTATTATCATTTTTCTTTCCTAACCTCTAGTATATTACACTATATGCATTCCTTTCTCATTGTGTTGCGACTTTTAAGGGTTAGGAGGTTGATTGTCCCTGTACAGTTTCAGTCGACTACCGTTGATCATTCCTTTGAGTTTTGTTCCTCCCAAATATTTTAGCTGCACAGATCCCCATCTGTGATAGTATTTACTTCATATGGCCCTAGCCATTGCATTCTAAACTTACCAGGATGTTGAAAACATTTGTTTCCATAGAGCAGGACTAGATCTCCTGATCTGGATTTAAGAGAAGAACAAACTGATTAACAAACTGAATACAATAAACACAAAGATATGAAGAATAAAAAAAATGTCCAAGGAACAATATATTCGATTGAATAATGAAATAGGCTGAAACTGTAAAACTGTAGAACCAAAAACACTTGCTTGAATGGTGGTAGCTATCTCTGAGAATAGATGTGGCTTCTATGTGCATCCGTTGAGAAAAATCGATTACAATGAGGCTCCATAGGCCTTTTGGATATTACTCATGAATGCCAAAACCCTAGACATCCAAAAAACTAACCCTAGAAGGTGAAACACCAAAGTTAATGTGGGTCCCTATGGGAAAGTTGGTGTAAGTTGGTACCTCAACTTCCCAGGGTTAGAAATTTTGCATACGCCCTCCGTTTTAGGCACATGATAGCCCATTGGAAAGGTCTTTCAGAGAAATACACATTCTACCTTCAAACTCTGACTCCATTTATAGTTTGACTTTGGTGAGCCAAAAAAACAATGTTTGGGGCCCGAAAACGGCCCTGGAAGTACAACAAGATGTGCTTACATGAAAACATACAAAATATGCTAGTTGGATTAGGTGAGAGAATCCTTCTGCAAATCTAACCAAACTTTGTCGCCAACCTGAAACTGGTGTGGTAACCTGTGTTGATCATGGCGTTGCTTGTACTTAGAATTGGATTTCTACAAAATATCCTAGACATGTTGGCGGATATGTTGAATCTACTCAATGAATCTAGTGGCTTTGTCGATTGCAGAATGATCATGGGAAGAGCCTATCTATGCAGTGGTAAGAGTAAGTGCAACATCAATGGGTCCCAAGGGTTGGAATCCTAGACCCATCTGAAATGGGCTATGGCCAGTGGAGCTATGGAGAGCCCTATTGTAACTGTGTTGAACATAGGGGAGACTCTTGTCCCATGTACATGGATGCTTATAATTGTACATGCACAGGATGTGCACAATCATCTGATTGACGACCTCTATTTGTTCGTGAGTTTGGGGGTGGAAAGCAGTGGATTTTGTGAGCTTGGTGTCCAACGGTGACCAGAGACTTGACCAAAATGTGTTGAGGAACCTCCTGTCCTGATCATAGATGATGGTCTGTGGTATCCCAAAGTGGACTCACACTCATTCGAAGAAGAGCTTGGTAGTATCTCTCACTGTGATATCGTTCTTGTAGGGTGTGAGGATGGCCATATTTGAAAACCAATCAACGACCACAAGTACACAGTCATTTCCTTGCTTGGTGGATGACAAGACACACATGCAATGCATTGAGATGGATTCCCATGGCTTCTCAGGAATAGGAAGAGGGGTGTATAAGCCTTGCTTCTTGATGGATGGCTTGGCAATGGCATAGGAAGTGCAAGATCTAATATACTTGCTTGTTGAAATAATGTAATTGCGAAGAGAATTCTTATTATTATTGGATTAAATCCCCATTACAGATTAATCATGTCATTATTATTATTATTATTGTTATTGGATTAATCCCCATTGTGGATTAATCATGTCGGTAATTGTATAAGGACCAAATCCCCTTTTGTGGATTGGTCATCGAACAATTACAAAGGGAAGAATAAGAAGTCGGCCCCAACAGTTATTATGGAAGACCCATAATTAATTAAAGGTGGGTTTACCCACCCAGAGTGAGAGGTCAGCCTTGCCAGTTGTGACCTTTCAGACATGCCAGTCTTGTATAAATAAGAGGCTAGCGCCTCACTTCAAACACACAACTCACTTGCTCATTCTCTTATGAGGCAAGCTACAATTACCAGTTGGAGAGAGGGAGAAGAGTGGCACATCTCTTGGGGAGGACTTTCTGTATTGGTTTGAGTTATCTCTTGAACATTGTATAAGCTATTTATGATAAGGAAGTTTTTGCTGGGTTTTCTTCCCCTAGAGGGTTTC
>ML780104.1:189549-212776 GCA_009831015.1 Picea engelmannii
GACTAACACCTCCTCTAGGAGAAACCTCGTGTGTTAGTTTCAGATTGCCATGGAAGAATGCTTGGTCACAACACTAAGAGAGTGTTGAACTCATTTCGTATTGTATTCCTTACCTTTAATCTTTGCTAAATTATAAGTAATAATCTCTAAAGGAACTACTGTGATGATTGTTCATGCTATTGATTTATATTATCAAGAAGGATATTATTCTTGCTTTTTGTTTTGTTGACCTTGCTCCAGGTCACATGAGGAAGCTATAGCGAAGGTTACAGAAGGTAACGTGCTAAATAAGAAATCATAAATGAAGAAATCATCAGTGGAAAAGAAGAAGGTCGGTCACTCAAAAGTTGCCATGACCCACGCTATTGAAGAATCCATGTGAACTCTAGAATATTAGCTCACATCAACTACAAGGCGCTACCATACATATGCAAAGCTGTCACAGGTTTACCAGAACTCAAAGGTGACCATGAAGGCGTATGCGATGGATGTGCACAAGGGAAGAAATTCAAGAACTTGTTTTTGAAGAGTGACAGCAAGGCAGAATGAGTCCTAGAACTCATTCATTCATATGTATATGGCCCAATGCCATCATCCTCCAATAATGGGTATGTATAATATGTATCATTCATTAATGATTATTCTCGTAAAAGACTTGGATATATTTGAAGTATTCAACAAGATCAAGGAATTCAAAGCCTTGATAAGAGAACCCTTCTGTAAGGAAGATTAAGATACTCAGGTTAGATAATGGAGGGAAATATACCTCAAAAGAATTCATGAATATCTACAAAGATGTTGGGATCAATATCCCTAACAAAATGGTGTAGCTGAACGGAAGAACATAACCATGCTGGAAGCTGTGAAGAATATGATCAAGATCTTCCTATGTGCTTGTGGGCAGAAGCAACAATGATAGCTATTTATGTGCAGAACCAATTGCCCCATAGTGCACTTGGGCTCAAGACACCAAAAGAGATGTTCACTGGAAAGAAGCCAGAGGTAAGCCATCTCAAAATATTTGGCTGTCCAGTGTTTATTCATATACCGAAAGAGACAAGATGGAACCCTTCGGAAAGAAGGGAATATTTGTGGGATACTGTGGGGTCTCCAAGGCCTTCACAATCTACATACTAGGTCACCGCCACATTGAGATCAACAGGGATGTGACCATTGATGAAGAAGAAACACTGAAGAAATCAAGAAGATGCCATCTTGAAGAAGTATATGAAGAGGAACCTGTAAATCCCAGGATTGCAGAATCCGTGAGGGAAGTTCCCAGAGCTGCAGAACCTGTAAGGGAAGTCGTAACTTTCCCTGATGAGGAGACTCATGAAGGCCATGAAATAACAGAAGTTCAAGAACCTCCTCAAATGACCTTCTCCCATAAAAGAAAGCATGCTTGGGAAAGAGAGCTTATTCAAGATGGAGAGAAGTATGGTGTTCCAGAAGGAACCATGAGACAGGTGAAAAGACCAAAGCCATTCTCTGGTTACACGGCTTTGATGTGCAATCTACTTGACTAAGAACCTACATGCTTTGAAGAAGCCATTCAGAGAAAAGAATAGGCATATACCATGACAGAGGAATACCAATCCATAATGAAGAACGAAGTATGGGAAATAGTTCCCAGATCGAAGAATAAAGATGGGGTATCCTACAGATGGCTCTTCAAAATAAAACATGCTGCTGATGGAAGTATTGAGAAATATAAAGCAAGATTTGTCGCTCGTGGATTTTCCCAGAAGGAAGGCATTGACTACGAAGAGACATTCGCTCTTGTGGCCAGATACACTTCGATCAGAACCATTATAGCTGTTGCTGCCAAGATGAAATGGAAGCTGCACTAGATGGACGTGAAGACAACTTTCCTAAATGGTGTTATCGAAGAGGACGTGTATATAGAGCAACCCCAAGGATTTGAGGTTGAAGACAGGAAGTCTCATGTCTGCCAATTGAAGAAAGCCTTATACGGATTGAAGCAAGCTCCTAGAGCTTGGTATGGCCATATAGATAGTTTCTTGATGAGATTAGGCTTTACCAAGAGTAAAGTAGATTTAAATATCTACTTCAAGATCATGGATAATGAACCAATAATACTATTGATGTATGTGGATGACTTATTCTTAACTGGAGAAGAAAATCCCATTGTTGAATGTAAACAGAGACTTGCCACATAATTTGAAATGAAAGAACTTGGCCTAATGCATTACTTCTTAGGCCTTGAGGTATGGCAGAGTCCAGAAAGAATCTTCCTTAACCAAGGGAAGTACATGGTCGAAATCTTAAAGAGATTCGACATGCTAGAATGCAAGTCCATGAATACTCCCATGGAAGCAAAGCGGAAGCTACTGGTTGATACATCGTCAGATTTGATAGATGTCACTCTGTATAGACAGATTATTGGATAGATGATGTACCTAACGAACACCAGACCAGACATCTATTTTGTAGTGAACACCTTGAGTCAGTTTCTGGTAGAGCCCAGACGTGTTCATCTAGTGGCTGCAAAACATGTGATGAGGTACCTTAAAGGTACAATGGATTATGGTCTCAGCTATGATGGAGATCATGACTTCACATTGAGTGGATATACGGATGCAGATTGGGAAGGAAGCGTTGCTGACAGAAAAAGCACTTCCAGATGTTGTTTCAGTTTGGGATCAGCTATGATCTCGTGGCAGCGTAGGAAGCAATCCAGTATTGCTCTCAGCACAGTGGAAGTAGAGTACATTGCCGCATGTTTTGCTAGCTGCAAAGCTATATGGCTTCGAAAGTTGCTGACATGCCTATTTGATTTGGAGATGAGAGAAACCGCGATTCTATGTGATAATCAAAGCTGCATTAAAATGACAGAGAATCCTGTGTTCCATGACAGGTCGAAGCACATAGAGATCCGCTATCATTTCATCCGTGACATGGTACAGAGAGGAGCCTTGAAGCTCTAATACATTAGCATGGATGAGCAGGTTGCTCATGTGTTGACCTAGCCTCTATCTCGTGTAAAGTTTGAACACTTTCGAGATAAGCTTGGTATTGTCCGAAAGGACTGTCCCTGAAAGGGGGAGTAGATGTATTCCTTGCTTCTGACCTCGCTATTAGACGTAAAGCAAGATGAGTCATGCTTCTGACCTCGTTGTTATATGTAAAGCATGACGCCCTGTGATCCTTTCTTTTGACCTCGCTGTTATATGTAAAGCAAGATGAGTCATGCTTCTGACCTCGTTGTTAGACGTAAAGCATGACGTTGTGTGATCCCTGCTTCTGACCTCGTTGTTAGACATAAAGCAAGATGAGATATGCTTCTAACCTAGTTGTTAGACGTAAAGCATAACACCACTGATTCCTTGCTTCTGACCTAGTTGTTAGACATAAAGCAAGATGATTCCTCGCTTCTGACCTCATTGTTAGATGTAAAGCAAGATGTTGATGTGTTCCTTTCTTCTGACCTCGTTGTTAGACGTAAATCAAGATGAGTCATGCTTCTGACCTAGTTGTTAGACGTAAAGAATGACACTGTGATTCCTCGCTTCTGACCTGGTTGTTAGACGTAAAGAGAGATGATGATATTACTTGCTTCTGACCTAGTTGTTAGACGTAAAGAAAGATGTGACTAACACTCAGCTACCAGCTTAACCGCTGTGACATTGAGCTAGTGTAGTACTGTGATGTGCCAGCCTAGTGCTGTGATGAGGTATCATTTTTACTGATACATATTTGATGTAGATGATGATAGAATTCTTTCAAGAACGATGATGTTGCTGATGAAGAAAACTTTCAATGACTCATAAATGTGCTAGACAATGTTTCAAGATGATATTGACGATACTATCCTCCAGATGTCACTGATGATGCTGACCTCTCTCACCTGATGCTGATGAAGAATACCCTTCTTGTTAAGGGGGAGTGTTGAAATAATGTAACTGTGAAGAGAATTCTTATTATTATTGGATTAAATCCCCATTACGAATTAATCATGTCATTATTATTATTATTATTATTATTGTTATTGGATTAATCCCCATTGTGGATTAATCATGTCGGTAATTGTATAAGGACCAAATCCCCTTTTGCGGATTGGTCATCAGAAAATTACAAAGGGTAGAATAAGAAGTCGGCCCCAACAGTTATTATGGAAGACCTAGAATTAATTAAAGGTGGGTTTACCCACCTAGAGTGAGAGGTCGGCCCTGCCAGTTGTGACCTTTCACACAAGCCAGTCTTGTATAAATAAGAGGCTAGCGCCTCACTTCAAACACACAACTCACTTGCTCATTCTCTTATGAGGCAAGCTGCAATTACCAGTTGGAGAGATGGCGAAGAGTGGTGCATCTCTTGGGGAGGAATTTCTGTATTGGTTTGAGTTATCTCTTGAACATTGTATAAGCTATTTATGATAAGGAAGTTTTTGCTTGGTTTTCTTCCCCTAGAGGGTTTCCCAGGATAAATGTTGTGTCTCTTGTGAATGTGTATTTCTGAGTGATCTTGTTCTTATTATGCTCTTATCTATTGAAATGCAAAGAACTATAATAATGTCATAAACATTAACATTGCTAATGTCCTGTCGAAGGTTTGGCCAATAAAAATGTTTCTGAAGAACAACCAAAATTTTCTCCATGCCAAAATTTCCTACCACCCGACTGTAGTGGGATTCCCAAATTGTCTTTGCATGATCTTTTGTAGGAACACAAAGATGGCCTAGGTGGTATAAGAGTCTGTTCTGAATGTGAAAATTGGTGACAGTTGCGCCTGTACCCAAGAGCTGATAAGGGGTGGAGAAGTCCAGATCTTGCTGATAAAGTTGGAGCCACTCAGATGCTTCATGTCCACATGAATGGAGCACATTGGTGAGTGCAGCCACAAGAGGTCGACTGAGGCAGCCAGCGACATGATTGGAGATACATGTCTTATAATTGATGTTGATATGGAACTGTTGTAGGTAGGTGGACCACTTCTGATGGTTGTTGTTATGAAATTTTCCTTGTGTCTGTATGAACTACAGAGGCTTGTGATAAATGTGTATGATCATATCTTTTCCTAGAATGTAATGTTTCCATTGACGACAGGCTTGTACAATGGAATACATTTCCTTATCATAAGTGGGGTATTTCTGGACAATATCATAGAGTGTCTCACTATGGTATGCCACCAGATGCCCGTGCTGAGTGAGAACTGCGGCCACAACATAGTTAGATGCATCAGTCTCAATATCGAATGATTGCTGCAGATCGAGAAAGGAGAGTAATGGAGCTGAGCACAAGCGATGCTTCAGATCATCGAATTCTCATTGATTCTCCTTACCCCACACAAACTTGGCCCTACCACCACCCTTGGTCACCTGGATGAGGGCCCATGCAATATGGGAGAATCCCAACACAAACCGTCAGTAGAAGTTGGATAGTCCCAAGAAGCTTCGAAGCTCAATCAGTGTGGTCGGGGATGGCTAGTCATGGATGACTTGGATATTAGCTGGATCAACATGTACCCCATTCTCATCAACAATGTAGCATAAGAATTGGACCATGTTCATGCCAAAAGAGCATTTTTCCAAGTTGGCATATAGCTTGTGCTACCGCAGAGTGCTCAAAACCTGTTGAATATGTCGCATGTGCTCCTCCCATGTTTTGCTGAATATGAGGATGTCATCCAAATATACCACCACAAAGGAGTTGGTGAAGGGTCTCAATACAACATATATCAACCTCATGAAAGTGGCTGGTGCATTTGTTAAGCGAAAGAGCATGACTAGCCATTCGAAGAGACCCTCCTTATATTTGAAGGATTTCTTCCATACATCAATTGGTTCGATGGGAACCTGGTCATAGCCATACTTTAGGTCAATATTGATAAAGAAATTTTCCCCCTTGAGTTGGTCAAGAAGGTCATCAATCCTAGGAATGGGGTACCGTTTCTTAACTATAATTTTGTTTAAGGCTCTGTAATCAATGAAGAGTTGCCACGTCTCATCCTTCTTCTACACTAGTACAATCGAGCTTCCACAAGGGAAGGAGATGCATCTGATGTACCCCTTTTGAAGCTGGTCTTCGATCTGTCGCCTGATTTCTTCATTTTCCATCAGTGAGAAATGATATACTGGTCCATAAGGTAGAGGTGCACCGGGGGTCAGATCAATTGGATGCTTGACTTGGTAGTGTGTTGGTACCCCTGTAGGTGAGGCGAATATGTCTTTGTATTCTTCCACAAACCCATCCACTTTCTTCTACTGCAAAGAGAGGCTCTGTGTAGAGGCCATGGATGTGGCGATGACCTTCCACTTACTGTGAGCATGGATCACAAATAAGACAAACTTCCCACTCTATGAGATGACCTTACTACATTACTTAACAGATATTAAAGAAATAACAGTAGGCGGCGCTACCTCTGGTATCCTGTACAATTGTCTACCCAAAGTAATAATAAGACTACGGGGTCTAGAGTCATACACAACATGACGCTTCCACAAATATGGTTGTCCTAAAAGAACATCACAAACTTCAAGGGGAGAAATATCACACAAAACCTCATCTTTGAAAGGCTTGATGTCATAGGGAAGATGACATTGTTGGCTGACACAAATATCTCTTCCTTGGCGAAGCCAACTGATGGTGTAGGGATGTGAGTACGGTGTCATTGGAAGGTCCAGCCGCTTGACAACCTCTTCTAAAATTAGGTTCTTTTGACTCATTCTATCGACAATGAAATGAAGTGGAGCCTCCTTTACCCACATCTGTGAGTGAAAGAGGTTTTCTCCTTGCTCTGTCTCTTCTGGTTCACTTGGTTGGACTTTGGTGGTAGAGACAATGGCACTAGGTTCAACATCGATAATCTGCTTCCCTTCTTCAGGATTTGATTCAGAATCAGAATCAACCTCTGACTCAGAAGCCTTCAGTTCGGCCATGAGTGACTGCTTGGAGCAACATTCTTCAGTGTTGTGCTAAGGGATTTTATGGTACTTGTTATCACCTTAACAATTTTCATATCGTGATCTAAAAATTTCAGAAATTTAGTGAAATGCTATACCACAGTAGAGGCGTGATAGTTTAGGGGGCCTGGCTATATCCCATGACATAAAGAAAAATATAGTGAAGGCAGGAAGGGATTAGCTCGGTGGACCGTCGATTTTGAAGAATCCCAGATCCACGGTTGAGGCCCACATCGGGCCGACAAATAGCATGGAACTTAATTTCATGAAGGAAGACCCGAGAAAACCATTATGGTTTTGATGGGGAATGCATGGCGCTCTTACACATGCATCGGGGTAGACATTGGATTGCATAAAACTACTTTTCCCATGACCCCGATGTCATGTGGTTTAAAATGTCACATCAATAACTTGTGGGAAGGATGGAATTTGGTCAAATCACCCCACATCACTGGTCCAGGTAATTTCCTAGATGATGTATCAAAAGGACGTCGTCACATAAATAACTCGAAGATCATCATTCGAAATGGATTGATGAAGTGTGGCACACCAATGTACTATGATAGTAATTCGTGATTAAAATGCAAAGACGATCAAATCTCAGATATGAAATCACTTTATCCCACTCTAGGAAATTTCCATCTTATGCATAAGAAAAACAAGCTCGACCTGTGTTGATTTCCTAAGTCCTATAAATTCAAAGGGTGGAAATATCACAGTCTCTGCAAAGTCTGAAAGGTATGGATAACACTCATCAAACTGTACCTGGCACGACTAGGCTCTCAACTAATGTGCCAAGCTGGTCAATAAGTAAGAAAGAAAGATGGGTCTTGCAGATACTGGCAACTAAATTTCATACCAAACTTGCAACTGAGACAGAGTCAGGGGTTATATTAAATCCCGTTATGAGGGATCTCGTCATAAATGAGCACGTGAAAAACACCTACAACCTAGACATGAAGAGTAAAAGGAGAAAAAGGCGGAGGACGGAGGCCAAAACTGAGATGATAGAGAGCGTTGGAGAAAATTTCGCTTGGTTGAGTACCCTGGAGGAGGAATTCGACAAGTTGAGGTAAATCCTCAGGTAAATTTAGGCGCATTTCAGAAATTTTTGGATAGATGGCGGCTTAAGAAAAAGGAGTCCTGATACGACAGACCGGTTACTAATGGTCCCTTTAAATAGTATAACTGTTCTTCCTCTTTTGTAACTTGTATCTATTTTAGAATTATGAGGAAGTCGGAACGTTTTAAATTCCACGAGAAATTCCTCTATATATGTTTGGTCTCAAGAGTATAAAAGGATGGAGAAAAGAGGAGCCTGTCCTCCGTGCAGGGAAACTTTGTAAATCTTTGGGGCTAGAATGAATACATGAATGCAAAGGCAGATTTTGGACTTTTTACGAAAAGATTCTAACTGGTGGTGTTATGAGTCTCGCTTTCTCTCATAGTGTGTGATTCTTGTTATTCTACATTTCATTTTTTCTCTCCTCTGTCTAAATTGAGAAATCAAAAGTCCATAATTCATTATTCAATGCTCTCGGCTTGGCGATTTAGACTGTGTTTATCTCTTCTAAACCATTTCAGAATTCATTACTATAATGCTCTGATAATAGTTGTGCGTTTCTTTTCTTTTGATACCACCTAAATTTTCAAGTATAAACTCAGAAGTCACTTCCTCATTTAGCCTTTTCCTCTTAATTGTTTTCATGATTTGGAAATGCATCCTACATTCTGACCCCATAGCCCAAAGGTCACCTTCAGTTCTTCAACAATTTTATTAAAAACCCCCAAAACAGACCAAACCTAGCCACCGAGTTCCATAGATATATCAAGTGACACGAGAGAGCCCTCTCTGAGTTGAGTAGGCTAGTGCCTCAGCTCTAAAGTTGTTTGAAACAATTACCTCTCTCATTTTTCTATTTAGTTGGACAGAATTTACAAAGTGCTAACAATACTCACACCATTTCCCCATGTCCTTCTTCCTCTTCTCGTTTCCCTTCTTGTGTTGTGGCTTGGATTGGTTTTCCCAAGGGTGGAAATATTGACTTGGTCCCTTTCTGTGTGGGTTGGGGACACCTTTTCCATGCTTCGACTGTGATGCATTTGCATATCCAAACTCTCACCTTTTCTGCTTAAATTTCTACTTGATCTTGACCGCGTATCTATAGGTTGTACCCAATGAGGCGATGTCCAGAAACTCCATTTATGTTTGAATGTATCTATGAAAAAAACCGTGATATTTGAGCACCAAATGATGCTCAGAGTATTTGATACCCAATTTGGTGCACACGATATGAAAAAGATTGGTGAAATCTAGTACTGTCTTGTCCCTTTCTTGACGTAGGGTGGTCCATTTGGTGTATTGGTCCTCGTAGCTTCCAACATGGTAGTATTATTCTTTGATGGAGTCCTGGAAGGAATCCCATTTAGGGGCCACCACAAACATTGAAGATTCCTCTACTGCCCTTTTCTCAAAGTAAGTATCCCACCAATATTTAACATGGGGAACAACCTTGAGGAGTGAAAAAATGATCTTTTCCCTATTGGAAAAATTGTGGACCAAAAAATACCCTTCGAGCAGATTAAACCATTTATCTACAACATCCACATCTATCAGTCCTTCAAATAATGGAATACCAAAATTTACGTGTACCTTGAAGGGTGTTGCATGGCCGCTTGATGAAGATGCTTCTCCTGTGGGAAGCCGTCGAAGGATTTGTGTGAAGTTGTCCATCATTTCGTTCCTTTTTCATGCAAGGGATTCCTAGAGAAACATTTTAATAGGATCTCTTGCTCCATCATATTTATTTTCATCTCCCATGGGTTGTTGTCGAGCTCGGCATGGCCTATCTTGCAATGGCTCAATTGCTTCAAGTCCCAACTTCTTGTACCCAGATATTGTCGGTGACATGCATGAAGAAAAATAAATGAAGAGTAGACTGCTCTGATACCACTAATCCATATTTAGGAGCAGAACAAACTGATTAACAGATTGAATACAGTAAGCACAAAGATATGAAGAATAACATAGATATCCAGGGAAAAATATCTTCTATTGAATAATGAAATAGGATGAAAATGTAAAACTGCAGAACTGAGAACACTTGCTCGAATGGTGGTAGCTATCTCTAAGAAGAGATGTGGTTGATGCATGCATCCATTAAGAAGAATCAATTACAATGAGGCTCCAAAGGCCTTTATTATATTACTCATGTCTTCCAAAACAAAAGAAATCCAAAAACCTAACCCTAGAAGGTGAAACGCCAAAAGTCACGTGGGCCCCTATGGGTAAGTTGGTGTAAGTTGGTATCACAACTTCCCAGGGTCATAACGTTTGCATACAGCCTCCGTTTTAGGCACATGATAGCTCGTTGAAAAGGTCTTTTAGAGAGATACACATTCTGTCATCAAAATTTGACTCTGTCTACATTTTGAATGTGGCAAGATAAAAAACAACGTTTAGGGCCCCAAAACGGCCCTGTAAGTACAACAAGATGTGTTGACATGAAAACATACAAGATAATCTAGTTGGATTAGGTGAGAGGCCACCAATATCCACCTGGAGGATGTGTGGGGATTTAGACAACCCCAGAAGTGTAGAACCCACAATTAAAAATAAGTACAGAAGAATGTGCTGATCAAAAATAGACAAGGGGAGTCAGTTGGAATAGGTGGGTGGCCACCAATTCCATCTGGATCATCTCCCTCCTTAAAATTATTCTTCTTAATATGTATTCATGCCAGAATTTGTCTCTTGATTTTTGTGCTTCTTGGTGAAATCCTGCCAGAATCTCGTCCTCTTCCATTTCCATTAGTTGACTTAACATTTCCTTTATTGTACATCTTTCTATCATGTTGGCAATTGCTGCTATGCACAGACTAGGTATAAGAAATTCTAATGGAAGTACTGCTTCCTTCCCATACACCAATCTGAATGGTTTCTGTCCTGTCAAATTCTTACATGTGGTCCTGTATTCCCATAGTACTTCTGGTATTTTCAAGTCCCAATCATCTCTGTTGACATTTTAGATCTTAGTCAAAGAATTTTCCAAGATCTTATTGAAATATTCTACCATTCCATTTTCCCGAGGATGGTATGGTGTGCTCTTCTGGTGATAGACTTCAAACTCCTTAGTCATAGACCTGATGGTATTGTTGATAAAGTGAGTTCCTTGGTCACTCATCAAAATCCTTGGACATCCAAATCTGGTGATCACTTGCTCAAACAAGAAGTGTGTTGTTGTCTCTGTGCTATAGTCTTTGACTGGTGCTACTTCTTCCCATCTTGTTAAGTATTCAGTCATAGTAATGATATATCTACCTCCTAACCATTTTGCTGGTGGATTGATTGGTCCAACAAAGTCTATTTCCCATTTTTCAAATACCTACAAGGTTAGTAGTGGTCTGAGAGGCATCTCATCCCTTTTGTTAGTTTTTCCAACCCTATGATAGATATCACATTTCTAGTAGTATTCCTTGGCATCTTTATGGACTGTTGGCCACCATAATCCTATGTGCAATACCTTCTGCGTGGTATCTTCTTCTGCATAGTTTCCTCCAACTGTACCTTCATGAGATTCTTCCAAAATTCTGGGCCTTTCATGTTCTAATACACACCTTCTCAAAATGATATATGTGCCCATATTGTATAAGTGTCCCGCAATAAGTTGATAGTATGCATATCTTACTACAACATTTTTCTTTTGTGCAGTGCTAAACTCCTGTGGTGCAATCCATGTACTTAAGTATTCAATAATATCAACAAAGTATTCATTAATTACTTGTACTGAAAATAAATGCACATAAGAGAAGTTGTCTTCCAAGTTGGTAGGTTCTTCTCCATTAGTTACCCTTGACAAGTGATCAGGCCCTGCATTCAAATTCCCTAGTTTGACTATCACTTTGAAATAAAATTCTTGGAATAAAAATAGCCATCTACAGATCCTTCCCTGCAACATTGGCTCGTTGACTAGATATTTGAGGGAATAATGGTCTGTGAGTATCCCCAGTAAGTAGTGCATGAACTTCTGAAGTGTATATACCATGTTTAGGCCTTCTCTTTCTATGGTGTTGTAATTCTACTCTGATTTTCACAATTTTATGCTTGCAAAGGCTATAGGATGGTATAAGTCCCCTACTCTTGGTTGTGCCATAATTTCTCCAAGTGTTATGGCTGATGCATCTACATGCACATGAAATGTCTTTTCCCAATCTGGGAATACTAGGATAGGTGTTGTGACCATCTTTTATTTTAAGGTGTCCAACCCTTGTTGACAATCCTCATTCCACTGAAATATGATATCCTTCTTTAACAATTTTTCCATTGGTGTAGTAATCTTCGCATACCCCTTTATAAATTTTCTGTAATAGCCTGTATGTCCTAGTGTTTCTCTCAACTGGCGCACTGATTTTGGTGGTGGTAAGTGTTGAGGAAAAGATATGAAATGATCTTACTCAAGAATTTTCAGATTCTATTTGGCTAAAGAAAAATAGATGGGAATGTCACCCTAGGTTTATAGCCATCAAAAATAAAATCCTAACTCACAAGTATCAATTAGAAGTGCTTAGGCTAGTATTTTTCACAAATAAAAGCTTGCTGGAAAATCCATTTTAATATGATTTTCTGAATATAATAGTTTCTGAAAACAAATGTAAAGACATAAGTAAAGAAACCAAGATGATAATCAAGACAGATGAGACATAAATAAATCCTTTATTTCATTCCAATTCACCAAAGAGTCATTCTCTTTACAAAATCTCATGCAAAAATTTTGGACCAAATTCAAACTTATACATCCCCGATGGAACATACAAAAGGATCTCTGACAGAAAATCAAAATTGAACTCTAAAATATGGATCAACTTGCCACAGATTTCTTCCCACTCGACTCTGCACAATAGCCTTTGTTAGTCATGAAAACCAATTCACAAACAAACAAGTCTACACAGACTATCAAAGATAGATCAACACCTCTGAAAAAAACAAGTGTCTGAATGATGTAATTCAACCCTTAATCTTGTTGTCTACAATAAGACCCTGCTATCATAAAAAATAATTAGGCTTGTGATAAATTAAGGAATGAATGAAAACTGAACTATCTCAAAATAAACTCAAGGAACAAACCTTAGTATGCTTCTCCTTCTATCCTCCTCTTGTTCCTCCCTTTCCTTTTGCATTTAAGAAAATTAGAATTGGTTGAAGTAGTTGAACTACCTCATTAGTTAAGTTAACTAAAGACTCAACCAACTTTTTAGTTAGGGGGAAAAATAATAATCATAATAAAGGTTATAAATAAATAATAACTAGTAGGTGGGACCCCTTGTGACTCCCTTTAGAATTCTTAACAATCATAACATAACTAGTTAATTAAGCAAAACACCCCTCCATGTGACTCCCATCATCACATTAACACTTGACAATTTAGCTCATTGATATTTGAAATTATTTTCAAAAAATATGTTACTCATATATCCAAAGAAAACATGTTGTCCAAAGCTTGTGTAGTCAACTGTCATCAACAATAATAACATAAAAACTCAAAAACCATATTTCCAACTCTGAGATGAAATCTTTCCTTGATTGTTTCTATCACCCTTCGATTTTTCTGAATTTTCCTTTGGCTGCGCTGAGCCTTTAGGCCTAATATTATTGATCACGTGGGAACAATCATCCCTCAAATGCATCTAGGAAGACATGGATTTATCAGATCCATTGGAGGCTGAGGAAGGGGCAATAATGGATTTTCCTTTGTCTAGGGAATGGTGGGCCTTGGTTTTCAACCTTTTTCTATCATGAGAGGACTGAACTGGTGAGTCGACAGGTGCATCTTGGGCAATCTGGTTAACAGGCGGCGGAGGAGGTAAGGAAAAATTGGGCCAGCCATGATGTTGGGGGACTGTCAGGTGGACAATCTCTTTCCATCTATCATTGTTAGGAACCTCGAGTTGCAATGAGACATGAGGGGGCACATGAATACCAGGGGCTTGTGGAGCTTGAAAGAGAGGCCTTTCAGGCCTAGGTTGGACCACTCCTTTTCCAATCCAATTGAAAAATATGGCCTGAAATAAATGGCCTAACTCTGGCGAGTCAGCATCAAAGTGTATGGAGAACCTTGGCCTTCTTGGGCCTCTGTTCCAATTACCTCTCTCTCGGTTTCCTCTGCCATGGCTACCTTAGCTGAAAAAATCATTCCTGCATGCATGATTGATTAGAAAATATTCCTTTTAACAACGATACATGATAACTCTTTAAAAATATGAAATAGATTTTGGCTCAACAACATATCAGGCTCATGCAATCCAATCCATATAAATTGTTTAATTGTTTTCAATGAGAAGGGGGTGAACAAAAGGTCCTGGGATATGCGAGGGGATTGTATCTGGCGAAAAATGATAAAATGAGGGGGAAAAGAAACACTGTTACTGCTCAAAGACCACAAACAATCAATTGTAATGCAAACCAAATAAAACATCATTGTAATCCAACTAAGAAAATGCAACTCTAAACTTCAATACATAATTCTTCTTCACTGTTATTAATTTTTATAACAGGGAGTTTAAAATGAATGCGGGAAGGCAAGGGGGTTGTAATTAGCGGAAAGCGAAATAATGGTAGGGAAAGAGAGTGATTATTGTTCATAAAATTAATTAAGTGATTCATAAAACCATTCTGTAAAAGGAAATACAACAACCATATGACCACTGAGACCCCAAAACAATTGTTGTGTACAGTTCAAGCAATCCTGTGCATTAACTTGCTCTCTATTTGTGATCAAAATATTTAACAAAATGTCATCAAAACAAGACAATATGCATTCCACAATATCCTGTAGGAGAGATTTGTTCATCTCACTGATCCATGTAATATTTTAAAACCCTTCTCAAATGAATAAACAATAAACCACTATGTTCAACATCAGAATCAACCACTACCCACGAATTATTTCAATCATCAAATACAAGCTCAAAGGTCGTGCTCGATTCTGTGTTTTAATTCATTTAATAATTAAATTTCAATGAGGTTATACTGTCACAGACCTTGTGTTTGTTTCTTATATGAAACATGATAATTATCAATACACATAACAGGTAGCCACATACAACCATACATATTTTAAATGCAAGATCTTGACTTGCCATTTAAACTCACAGACAACCATCAACATTCAACACATTCTATGATTTGGAATACACATACATCCAACAAAACACAAGAGAATTTCTGTGACTGTACAGGTTCAATCATTCTAAATCTAAACATCCACGATTCTAGGCTATCAATCCAATACAACGAGCACAACATACCCAATGTCATAACACAAGTCGATCGAATTGTAACAAAGCCATGTTTAAAAACATGTGGCGTTGTCTAATGGCGCAATAAAATAATATCGATAACAAATTCAGTGGATAAACATGCCATAATTAACACGATTGCAACATTCCCATTTGAAAATTTTAAAACACGTAGTCACAATATTATTAACTCAACCTACAGTGCTGAGCTATTGACCCAATACAAGGAGGCAACAACAATATTGCTCAAATTAATCAAATTGCAACAAAACCATATTGTGTAAAAACTTGTGCCCATCCTTGATGACACAATCAAATAACCATAACATATACCATGGATGGAAATTCCATAATCATCCTGATTGCAATAACCATTTGGCCTCTAAAAACACATAGTCACAGTAATCACTGACTCATGTTGTATGAACGCCACACATACCAATGCATCACGTGTGAAGCATCATTAATCAATTATAAACTAATGTTGAGTTAACATTTAGATAAACTCAATGCAAAAGACAGTGACTGTGTATTAACCCCAGTCTTCAATCAACCAATTTCAATGTTGAGCTTATCAATTAGATGGTCATAATAACCAATTGCAATGACTAAGTACCAATAAGAAAAACACTGTAAGGATAATCAATAGAGACAAGTTAACAATAGAACATTATCGATGATGCATCACCAATTCATAACCATCGACCATGTATCCAGCAAGACATAATGAGTTTCCTTTATCAAAACCGAGCTTTGAGTAATCAAGGATTGTCCCTGTGGACCGACACAGGGGGACATGGAGTCGCCCCCCAACATTGGGTGATAACCTCCGAGACCAATGGTGCACACACATGGTATACCATAATTGTCTTCACAGTCAGGGTGACAATTCCCATGATAGGAGAGGCTATGAATAGAGGAGCTAGGTTCCATTTTGACCTTGTAACAAGACTTATAACACGTAGGGTATAACCCTCATGTGTCTCCCAACCAACCTGAGACTGTTGAGATAGGACAGGGCTGAGAAATAAAAGTCACCTTAAGCAATCCCTTTGGAAATGACCATCACAACCCGCTGCACAACACTAATAACATGAACAAACTCATACCCAAATAAAGTAAACTGCAGTGACACAAGGTGTTCAAAATGAGTAAACCCCATAAAAACAAAAGACTGGGTATGGAATATGAAGGCGGGGAGACAACCAACACTCTAAACCAAATGAAACCCTCTAACTGAAACCAACAAGGATGACAGAGAGCCTTTATGGCTGCCAACACTTAGAACAACCAATAACTCTGTGACTTCAAAATTTATTGCAATGAAAACCACCAACAATTCATTGCAGAAAAATATCACTAATTAACACAGTTTCCCGACTCAAGAAAATCCCAAACCAATACATACCGAGCCACTACCTATTTCATAACCAGAGAAAATTCATGGATGGCCAAAAAGACATACCTGTAACCAAGAGCACCTTAAAATGCGAATTTTTTGGGCAGTTCTCCCTTTGCTTGAAAGTCGGAGCCTAACCACAACATACACATTTGAACAATATCTCAACTTGGGTGGCAGCTAGTGGAAAGAGTAAGGGTGATGTGTAGTAAATTCACGTTGCATCCACCCCAGTCAATTAATTTCTTAGTACACGCCAACCAACCTCCCATTAACTCTTTCAATTAAACCATGTATCGAAACCATCACCCACTAATTTCCAATAGTGCGACCCATAATCATATTCATCCATTTCCAACTTACAACATAGATCAACCATGTTCCATATAACTCAACAAACCGCATAAGTATTTGCTTATTGCTAGGGTTAACAAGCACCATTTAAATTTCAATGCTTGTAGCATAAGATATTAGTTTGATCTCTTCCTTTTGCATTTTTCTTAGGTAGCTTTTGTTTCTTTTCAGTTTCTCTTATGTGTTTTTTCTAACATGTTTATGGTGTATGTGTCACAGTAAGGAATCCATGAACATATAGCAATGATAAAAATGGATAACATAGGCCATCGTAACATGGAATTAGAGCCAAGAGCAGGATAAAAAACACATAACATGCCTTATCCACCATTAAATCGTCCCAATTAGAACAAACAGATAATAAGCCCAATCCATCGCCAATAAAAACAAGATCTCATCAACCATGTAAGCAGTGTCGAACAATGGCACAAACTTCAAATAAGAGCCAAATATTATCTCCCAATCTACAAGGGGTCCCATCTACTAGTATTATTTATATTGTTAGCTTATAATAATAGGCTTTAGCAATACTTTGCGGGAAAAACCTCATTGCGATTTTAATCGTCAACAAACTAGCGACTCCATAGGGAAATTTGTTTTCAACAGATTTAGAACTCAGAACTCATGGTTTCGTAGACCAAGAACAACAGGTCAGAAAGATATAAACAAGAAGATTATGCAATAGGGGGAAGTCAGTGGATTTAATGGAAAAATGACCGGAAATTTGGGAATAACTCAGGAAAAGTGTTAAGTATGAGGGGCTTTACCACTGTATGCATAATCATTCAACCAAAATCTTCTCTTTACTTCAAGGAGAAAAATTATGGATTTTTCTCTTTAAAATCTCAAATGGATGAAGAAATGGCAAGAAGAAGCGGGAAACAACCAATTCTTTATAAGACAGTAATGAAAATAGATAACAAATTCAAGTGTGCCTTCAGGGGAAACATCGTAACAACTGTGTAATCTTGATTGTTATTGACTAACAATGCTTTGCAGGAGTGTCAATGTGGCAGAACTGATCCAATCATCCTATTTTGACCAAATTAACTAGAAGATGGTAGGAAACAAAATCACGACAGAAGTAAAATTGCAAGAATTAAAACAACAACAATAAAATGACAGAAATGTAAGAGAAATAGGAAAACTTAAAACAGATAGCAGAAGTCAAACTACTGTAAGGAAGAAAAGAAAATATCACAAAAAAGAAAGCAGAGCTAGGTTACTAGTATACAGAAAATCCAAACAACATTAGAACTTTTCACATTGGTCCCTCACAATGTTTCAAGCAAGAACCATTAGTGCTATAGGAAAACAATTGTTCCTATAAATCCTTTAGAATGTAAGAGTTAATGTCCAATAAAAAATCAATTTTGAAAGGACCCAGAAATAACACTTGGAACTCCGAGGTAATTATCATCCTTTTAACGCGTATGATTAGATCGTTAAGGTAGATGTGGATGTTGATCAATTCATCAAGAGTTGTGTGGATAGGCCTTTTAAAAGTGGTACTTGCATCAGGTAAGACAAAAAACAGAAATTTATAAGTCATGGTACCTCGAATTGCGATAGGAGTGGTTTTATGAAAATCTGCCCCTTTTTCCATGATTTTATTGTAACCCAAGATTTCATCAAGTAAGGGTCTCATCTGTGACCTTACAAATTGTTGCAGAATCATTTCCATATTGAAAGGAGGAAAATGATTTCTCATAATAGGCTGACTTAAAGTGATAAAATGAATGATGTTTCTAATATGATCAATGATCTTCGAAATGGGTATCCAATTGGAAACCCATTCAGGATAGACTGGAAAAATAATCCCAGCCTTAAAGAAATTTTCCAACTCCTTTTGAAAAGTTGTTTTAAAAGAAGAGTTAACAGGCCCTTGTTTTTTCCTAGCTGGTTTCATGCGTTCCTTGATGGGGATAGCATGTTGTGTAAGACCAGGATCAAAACCATGAAGATCCTTATAGGACCAAGAAAAAACATTTTGGAATCCACCAAGTAGCTTGGAAAACTTCGTTTCTTCTTTATCAGAACATTGGGTAGTTATTTCAAGTGCCCCAATATTCCAGGAGATGGTTTCACCCACCTTCCTTCTTGAACCCTCTTCTCTTTTTTCCTCTTTATTGCCTACATTGATCGTTGCAAACAAACTCTCAAGAGGATTCAAGCCCTTATGAATTTTTCTATTTTCTATGGATGTCATTTCCTTGGGCTTAAGAGGTTCATCTTGAATGAAAGAACAAATGCTCTCATTGTTAGGGAAGACCTGCCAAGATTCTACATTGTTCGGGATATGTGAACGATATAGAGATTGAAAAGAACAATAAGTCTTGTGAGGCAAAGGTTGTTGATTAGGATAAGCTACAAAGACACCTAGCTGATCAACCATTGAATTCAACTCCCTCTTAACATGAGTGATGTTGAAATATAAAAGGTTCGAGATAAGCACCCAAACAGTTTGGGTGTATCGTTCCATCAACTTGTTGCTAGGAGGGCATATCTTACGTATCAGGTTCAAAGCAAGCTCAGAATATCCAAATAATGAAAGGTGACAACAACCAATATTAAGGGCACTTTCAATGCCTAATAATAAAGCTTTGAGTTTAGTGACATTGTTTGTGCAAGGAAAATCCAACCTGTAAGACAAATTATGAATTTTCCCTACAGGGGAAACCAAGATAATGCCAGCCCCATTATCTTCATTAGAGAGTGAAACATAAAAGTGCATGTGCCACATATCATCATCTAAATCAATTTGTTCCAAAGGAATATTATCCTCCTCAACAAAGATGGAATACACTCCTAGGTCCTCTTCGACATAGTTTAAACTAGGTTGAGGAACACTCTCTATGTAGGGTGAAATCCTTCCCTCTCTAAGGACTATAATGTTTTTACCATTCTAAGGCATGGATAAATGAGTCCCTTCGAGTGAGAGGTATGCACTTGTTAAGGCTTTCCAATATCTTCCCAAGATAATCGAGTAATTGCTTACAAACATATCCATTACCTGAATGCTGAGGGTTATCCTTATTTCAGGATGAGCGCATAAAACTAAGGTCACTTCCTTAATATTGCCTATGGTAGTTTGTTGTAAACTATTATAGAAGAGCATCTGATGCAGGAGAATCGTTAGTGATCATGCGGAGCAAGACCACTCAACACCCGGGAATGTTTTTGGAATCTCAACATTGGCAGTAATGACGAATATTTTGATGCACGCCTGAACTCAGCACTGAAAAATATTTTGAAGCAGGCTTGAACGATCGCGAGTGAAGTGGGAGCTTCCACTCCTTCTCTAGAATGTGACTGAACTAAGATATCCATTAGGTTAGGTTTTGGAGTACACAAGTAGTCGGGGGGAACCCTAAGGACCCTCTTAGATAAATAGAGGTTTTGTACACCCAAATGAGGTTGTTGCAAGTTAGTAGGAGATTGTTTGAGTTTTATTTGTTGTTTTGATTATAGATGTAGCCATTTTTACTTTTGAATGAAGATAACAGAGAAAAATTGACCCAATGCATGGTGTGGACATTGTTTGCAATTCCCTGTTATTGTGTTTTCATGAATGAATGAATTTCGTTACTTGTAGATGGAACTATGAATGTTAGTATAAGTTTCAATTGTTTCTCTTCTATCATATCAGTTCAAGGTGCACACACAGAACGCAAGGAGCGTATTGACGGGATTTGTTTCGGTTCTGAAGCTCAGAAGAGATAGCACAAAACTTCCCCTTTGCAAGGAGCACAAAGTGACTACTGTAATGCGTGCACATTCGTAAGAAAGAGCTCAAAAATTGCGTAAGAATCGGTTGCAAGGTGTGCATCAAGCAAATGGAGAACACCAAGAGGGTGAGAAGAATTTCTTTTGAAGAAATCCTTCGGGTTTGAGTTATTGAAAATCCCTGAAACAAAAGGAGTGCGAGGGAAGTTGAAGCCTTCACGAAGGCCAAGCTCAGGAGGGATAGCACTTCTCATAAGTGTAGTCGAGGTCCGAGAGACACACTTGTAGGAGGTTCAAAGGTAGAGGCCTTTGAATAATTAGAAAATATTCTAAGTTAGAAGAGATCAGAAGCTCAAGAGGAGGAGCGACGATGGCCATTGAATCATAGTGCAAGAGATCAACAACCATCTGATCGAAGAAAGGTGAATATGCCTTAGCGCTTCACACACTCGGGAGAGATAACTCACCAAGGTTTGAGAACTGAGATTTTTGAAGCCCGAAGAGGCAAAAATTTGAAGTCAACCTTAATCGTTCGATCAACCAAAGCATATTTGAGCCATCAGATCGTCTAAAGTAAAATTCAAGCATTGGATCACCAAGGTGAGCCATCAGATATCGTGAGTTCAAGAGGATTCAAGTTTGAGACTTGAGATTTTTGAAGCCTGAAGAGACGGAAATACGAAGTAAATATCAACCGTTCGATTAGCCGAAGAAGATCCAAGTCGTCATATCCTCCAAAGTAAATTTTAGGCATCGGATCACCCAAAGTGAATCTGAGCCATTGGAGATTAGGGGAGACATGGCATAAATCTGTGGAGTCTGGGTAAAGACCCTAATAAATCCTCGATCGTCAGATCAAGTGGACACATAGAAGGATTCTGCATACTTTGAGGAGAGAGAAAAGTTGAGAGTTGAGAATTTCAAAGTCCGGAGACGTCAAGGGATCACAACCATTGATCCGAGGAGGACATGCATCAGTGGATTATAACCTTAGGATAAAAGTCATTGGAGAAAGGGTGAAGTTTGATATTTGAAATCTATGAATTCCGAATATGGGAGGAGATATCAACCATTGATCGAGAAGAGGGTCCTAGGACTGTTGATCTGAGTTGAAAGGTAAAACACCCAAAGTGGAAGTAGGACCATTGATTGAGCAAGATAGTCTTAGAAAAACAGGACCATGGAGCAATAAAATAAAACAAATGCGGAAACAAAACACAGAAGATACACAATACAAGAGAGACATAGATTTACATGGTTCACCCAGTGTGGGCTACATACACCAGAGAAATTGCCAGGTCCTTTATTTATTATTATCCAAAAAAATAAAGGGATACAACCTACAACAAAACTCGTTGTAACTTCCTCTTCTTTCTCTCACAGTCTCTTCTCTCAGAATAAAATACTCGCCAACATACATAGCCACAATACATTTGCTTCATTAAATAGGGTTTCCTTCTAGGGAAAAAAACCCTAACATAATCTCTATTGTTAGATCTGCGACCTTATAATGAACAGTCCAGATTTACAATGAAATTACAATATACTTTTACAAGGCAATTTTTGCTTCGGGGGCTTCGCCCTCTAATTCCCCATCGCGGGATGCTACCCCTGAACCCCCGCTGGGGGCCCGCTTTCCCCCAGACCCCCCAGCCGGGGGGATATCCCCCCCGGACCTCGCAGAGGGGGTACCCCCCCTCTGCACTCCCCTGTGTGGAAGAGTGTACTTACTTCTGGGGTGTAAATACTTCATGGGGTATAAACACGACTGAAATTAAAAGACCTCTAAATCAGGAAGATAATCAGGCTCCACAACCAACAATCTCCCACTTGGAGACTGATCTCAACAACTCCACTGTTGTTGTATATGATGGACTCTGAACCTTCTTGGACCTGGAAAATTTCTCATCTTCATCTTCATTCTTGAAGACCAACTAAAACTGTGCAAGAAATCAATTTCTCCCTAGTTACTCCCTTTGTTAACATGTCTGCAGGATTTTGGCTAGTGTGTATCTTTTCCAGCTTCAATTGTCCATCTTCCAAGGCGGATCGTATGAAGTGGTACCTTAACTATATATGCTTATTCTTCAAATGGAAGGCTGAGTTCTTTGTAAGGTGAATGGCACTCTGACTATCACAGTACAACCTGTTGTTCTTCTGCTTCTTTCCCAATTCCTCCATAAACCTTTGTAACCAAATCATCTCTTTACTAGCCTTTGTAGCAACAACATACTCTGCCTCTGTTGTTGAAAGTGGAACAACCTTTTGTAGTTTTGAAATCCAACTTACTATTGTTCCACCTATAGTAAAAACATACCCTATGGTGCTCCTCCTACTGTCTTTATCACCTGCCATATCTGAATCAACATATCCCTGTAGAAAAGTGTCTGAACCTCCAAAACATAATGCATGTGTATTAGTACCTCTCAAATACCCGAGAATCCACTTTACTGCCTCCCAATGTTCTTTACCTGGATTGTTCATATACCTGCTCACAACTCCCACTGCATGTGCAATATCTGGTCTTGTGA
>ML780104.1:215095-225341 GCA_009831015.1 Picea engelmannii
ATTTGCTTCCTGATTTCTCTCCTGCTGTCCATCTCTTTGTTTCTTTGGAGCTCTGCAGTCTTTCTTCAGATGTCCTTTCTTCCCACAATTCCAACACTCTATCTTTCCAAGTCTAGATTTGGATCTTCCCTTCTTAGAATTCCCACAGTTCCCTGAGCCCTTTCCTCTATCCTTTTGTCTTCCATTGTTCTCCATGTTCAACGCATTACCTAATGTCTCACCTGTGCTTTTCCATTGCATTTCCTCACTAAGGATAACACCAACAACATTATCAAATTTTAAAGTATTTGAACCAGAGACAGAGTTACTTACAGCCATGACCAAACCATTCTAGCTTTCTGGCAACGAACACTAGATTAGAAGAGCCCTAACCTCATCATCAAAGTCCACTTTTACAGAACTTAGTTGATTAGTAACTGTATTAAATTCATTTAAATGATCTGCAATAGACCCACCTTCCGACATATTCATATTAAATAATCTCTTCATTAGAAATACCTTATTGGTCGTCGAGGGTTTTTCATACAATTTGGCCAACGCATCCATCAAACCCTTCGTTTTCTTTTCTTTTGAGATATTGAAAGCCACCAACGCTGCCAGGCTCAGCTGTATCGTTCCTAGATCCTTTCTGTCAAGAATCTCCCATTCTTCATCCTTCATGGCCACCAACTTCTTTGCTACTCTGCTCAATGGTAGGAATAGATCCTTTTGATATAAATAATCTTCCATCTGTATCTTCCATAACTGGTAGTTTTGGTCGTTAAATTTCTCAACCCTAAACTTTCCATCTTCTGACATTGCTCCCACTCGAACCAGGAACCCTCTTTTCCTATGAGTTACCTTACGCTCTGATACCAATTGTTAGAAAAACAGGACCGTGGAACAATAAAATAAAACAAATGCGGAAACAAAACACAGAAGATACACAATATAAGAGAGACACAGATTTACGTGGTTCACCCAATGTGGGCTATGTCCACCAGAGAAATTGCCAGGTCCTTTCTTTATTATTATCCAGCAAAATGAAGGGATACAACCTACAACAAAACTCATTGTAACTTCCTCTTCTTTCTCTCACAGTCTCCTCTCTCAGAATACAATACTCACCAACATACATAGACACAATACATTTCCCTCATAAAAGAGGGTTGCCTTCTAGGGCCAAAAACCCTAACATAATCTCTATCGTTAGATCTGTGACCTTATAATGAATGGTCTAGATTTACAATGAAATTACAATATACTTTTACAAGGCAATTTTTGCTTCGGGGGCTTTTCCCTCGAACTCCTGCTTGCCCCTAGACCCCCCAGCTGGAAGGATAGCCCCCCCGGACCCCGCAGAGGGGTTACCCCCCCTCTGCACTCCCCCACGTGGAAGAGTGTACATACTTCTGGGGTGTAAATACTTCATGGGGTATAAACACAATTGAAAGTAAAAGACCTCTAAATCAGGAAGATAATCAGGCTCCACAACCAACAGATAGGTGTCTGCAGATCGTCAGCTCTGGAAGATTAAAGTATGGAAGAAAGTAGGGTTTGATATTTCAAAACCCTGAAGTCTGGAATCATGAATAGATCACATTCGTTGATTTAGGAGGGACAGATCTGGTCTGTGGATTGGGAAAGGGCTGATCTGAACCGTCAGTTCAGAAAACACCGTCAATATCATGATATCGACGGTCATCTCGCATTGCGGGGATAGAAAGTGCTCGATCTTTAGGAGATTGAGGGCAGGCCACAAGTGAGACCATGTTTTTAGAGAAAAAACACATGGAGGCTCAGGGTGAACTGCGGGGTGAAAAGTGGTTTGACCCCAACCCACTCTCGAGTGCACCTGCAGTCGCATGTAGGCATGAGGTCATCACCTAAGGTCACATTTGAGGAGGGGGCGAGAGAAAAGGCCTTAATGCCAACTCTGAGATTTTGCAGAACGTGAAAGGGAAGGCCGTGGGTATTGTGAAGCTTGCATAGGGAGCCGAGAGGAACTGTGTTTAATACAGAACGAGACCAACAAGGTTTTGGAGAGTCGTTCGACTCCATAATCGAAGATCCTAACCGGGAGGTCATGCAACCCTTAGGAGAGAAAGGGGACTGCATCAAGTGGTATCATAGATGAAGTTTTTCTTGTAGACAACAGGAAAAGGAGAAGAGACAAAAGAACTCAAATTTGTACTCTGTGCATGACATACAATCAACACAATACCACCGAGGAGATGAGTGGAGCCACCTTTATCCAATATGGATGTAGAAAGGGAGATGCAAGAACTTTGTGAAAGATTAGAGGCAATGGAGGCAACGCAGAGAAGAGAACCTGATGTTGGAGACATCGGCGATGTATAGAGTGAAGAAGTTGAAGTTGAAGAAGCTACAAGAGAGGATGTTTCCAAAGAACGCTTGCTGAGATCAATTGTTAGATTGGGAGACAGAGCCAAGATAGAGGTCCCAGTGTATGAAGGCAATTTAGATGCTGAAGAGGTGCTAGATTGGATAAGATCCATGGACAAACATTTCGACTATGAATATGTCAATGAATATAAAAGCGTGAAACATGTTGTCACCAAGATAAAAGTACATGCAACACTGTGGTGGGATGAACTGTAGGCTGAGAGGAGAAGTAAAGGAAAACATAAGATAAAGAATTGGGAAAAAATGGTAGCCAAACTGAAGGCTAAGTTCATGCCCAAATATTATCAGATCAATATGTTCAAGAAGTTGTAGAACCTGAGACAAAAGGGTATGGCAGTTAAGGAGTACACAAAGGAGTTCTACAGGCTGGACATCATAACTTGACAAAGAGAGAAAGATGAAGAAAAATTTTCCAGGTATATAAATGGCCTGAGGTATGAAATCCAAGACGAGATCAACATGATGCCAGTAAGGATAGTGGAGGATGCTTATCAGTTTTCACTAAAGGCAGAGGAGAAGTTGGCCAGAAAACAAAGCCAGTGAGGAAGAGATAAAATCCCAAACCCAAACAAAGGCAGGGGAGTTAACCATGGTAAGGCACATAAGTATAAGGATGAGACTGAGAAACCACATAGTCACTCAGAAAGAGGAGGAAGTTCCTGAGGAAGAAGTTCTTCTAGAGGAAGAGGAATAAGTAGAGGAGGACAAGTAAGATATGCTTGTGGAAAGACATGGCACATGTCTTGGGAATGTTTTGAGAAAAATAAAGAAGGAGGAGGTGGAGCTCACATTTCAGAAGCACAGAGAAGGAATGTTGAAGCAGAAGGAGCAGAGTATGGAACATCCCTGATGTTGAGAAAGGTTCTCTTTAAACCAGAGGTAGAAGTTGTAAGGCCAGTGCAAAGGAACAGTCTCTTCAGGACAACTTACAAGACTAAAGACAGAGTATGCAAGGTGATAATTTACAGTGGGAGCACTGATAACTTAGTATCCACAAAGATGGTGGAGAAATTGGAGCTGGAGACAACTGCACATCTGAAGCCATATAAAGTCTCATGGTTGCATAAAGGATACCAGATAATGGTTACAAAACAATCCTTGGTTGAATTTAAGATAGGAGGATATAGAGATGAAATTCTATGTGATGTAATTCCCATGGATGTATGCTATATTTTGTTGGGAAGACCATGACAGTTTGACAGGAATGTCATTCATGATGGGAGGAAGAATACATACACCTTGGATAAGAATGGTATAACACACATGTTGTTTCCAATAGAGGAGAAGAATGTGAAAGAGGAAGTCAGTGCAAACATACTTCTCATGAGCAGGAAGGAACTCTTGAAATAAGTCAAGAAAGAATAGGAGATGCAGTTCATTGTGGTGAGGAAACCCATAGTTATCCTCACAAGTACTTCGATGGATGATTTTCCTCAAGAAGTTTAGGAATTGTTGGATAGTTTTGCTGACATAGTGGTGGATGAGCTACCTAGCTCATTGCCACCCATCAGAAGTATCATCCACCATATTGACTTGATATTGGGAGCAAGTCTGCCAAACAAAGAAACATACAGATTGACACCTCAAGAGAATGAGGAAGTGAAGAACCAAGTCTAAGAATTGTTAGACAAGGGTTTGGTCAAAGAGAGCTTGAGTCCATGCATAGTACCAACTGTGTTGAGTCCAAAGAAGGATAGAGGATGGAGAATGTGTACAAACTCAAGAGCCATTAACAAGATCACCATCATGTATAGATTTCCTTTACCAAGAATGGATGATTTAATGGACTGTTTAAGTGGATAAATTTTCTTTTCTAAAATAGATTTGAAAAGTGGATATCACCAGATTAGAATGAGAGAAGGTGATGAGTGGAAGAGACCTTTAAGACAAATGAAGGTTTGTATGAGTGTCTTGTTATTCCATTTGGCTTAACAAATGCACTAGTACTTTTATGAGGTTGATGAATGAAATACTGAAAGATTTCATTGGCAAGTTTGTGGTTGTATATCTGGATGATATACTGATCTTTAGCAGGACTAAAGAGGAACAATTGAGACACCTGACACTAGTGATGAGGAGACTACCACAGGAGAAGTTGTTGATAAATATGAAGAAGTCCTCTTTTATGAAGACATAACTCATTTACTTGGGTTTTGTGATCTCTTCAAATGAATAGAAGATGGATCCAAAGAAGGTGAAAGAAATCAAAGAATGGTCGTCACCAAAGAGTATGTTCGAGGTAAGGAGCTTCCATGGATTAGCAAGCTTCTATAGGAAGTTCATCAGAGACTTCAGTGGAATTTGTGCACCAATGATGGATACGGTGAAGAAGAATCACAAGTCTTTTAAACGGACAGAGGAGGCCAAGAGGAGATTCAATATAATGAAGGAGAAAATAACAGAATGACCAATTCTAGTCTTGCCGAATTTTGAAAAGACATTTCAGGTGAGATGTGATGCAAGTGGAGTTGCAATTGGAGTAGTTTTCATCCAGGATAATAGACTTGCTGCCTATTTCAATGAGAAGTTGAATGAGACTAAGAGAAAATAATCCACATATGATAAGGAGTTTTATGTCATAATCCAAGCCTTGAAGAAATGGAGACATTACCTTGTCCCACAGGAATTTGTCTTATATAGCGATAACCAAGCTTTACAATTCATAACCAGACAATAAATTGAATCAGAGGCATGCAAACTGGGTTGAGTTTATACATAATTTTACTTTTGTCATCAAACATATTGTTGGGAATGCTAACAAAGTTGTTGATGCATTAAGCATGAGATGTTTGATTCTGCATGAATTTCAAGTGAAGACCTTGGGGTTTGAACACCTTAAGGATATGTATTGTGATGATCCAGATTTCAAGGAAGAATACAAAGCATGTGAAACTCCTGTGCTAGGAGACAAAAGCCAGTGGATAGAGTATATGATTGAAGAGGGATTGTTGTTCAAAGGAAATCAGTTGTGCATACCAAAATTCTCAATGAGGGATAAACTTTTGAAGGAAAAGCATAGTGGAGGATTGGCTAGACATTTCGGCCATGATAAAACATTTGCACAATTGAGAAGTTCATACTATTGGCCAGGTCTGAGAAAATAAGTGATAAAGTTTGTGAACAGATGTAGAATCTGCCAACATGCAAAAGGAAAAAGACAGAACACTGGATTGTATCAACCATTTCCAATACCAAAGAGGCCTTGGGATGCAATAAACAAGGATTTTTTGTTGGGACT
This sequence comes from Picea engelmannii, assembly GCA_009831015.1. Lineage (NCBI taxonomy): Eukaryota > Viridiplantae > Streptophyta > Pinopsida > Pinales > Pinaceae > Picea > Picea engelmannii. The sequence goes on from ML780104.1 coordinate 220,740, forward strand.
GCCAATAACACAAAGAGGATTTGATTCCATATTTGTGGTGGTGGATAAATTTTCAAAGATGGCACACTTTATCCCATGCCAGAAGACCAATTGTTATCAGACTAATCAGTAGGTGCGGACACTAACAAATCTCCCTAGATCCACTTGGATCTAGAACAAAACAGGACAGGACATGACTCTTTCCCTAAGTTTTGACCATTGAATTAGCTAGTAGGGAGGAACAAGTAACATACCTTTGTATCACTTCCTAGGGTCTTTATTTCTCCCGCTTCACTCCGATGTTCTCGTGAGGTCAAGACCAAGACAACACAAGCCAACCAAAGTGAAGATAGCAAAATATATTCAATCGTCAACTTATGTGTATGATCAAGGAATTACACAATAAAGTAAGAATGACTTTATGGGAAAAGGACATGCCAATGTATCATATTAATCGAAAGTAGAAGATAAAACATGATTGCCTTGATGTCGCAAGCTTCCTTTCAGTGGCTCTTGGCTCCAACACACATACACTTTCTAGAGTCCCTCTTGATAGACTTGCTAGAGTCTCCAAGCTCCTGTTCAAGCTAAGTCCTTCACACAATTCTTTCACCAATTCTCCAATGAATCTTTCTTAACATTTTCCATGATAATTCCATCAATATATAGGAGAGGATGAGATGGTTACTTGGATAATAACGATCCCACAATATTAGGGAAACCAGTAAAAGGATAACCATTCGAATGCCAACCCATTCTTCTAGAAGATTCCCTTCTAGAAGCATCGATACTTCATCTTTTTCCAATCTTTAGAACAAGTTCGCACCCTAGCTATGTAGCACAGTGCGAGAAGTTCGCACCCTAGCTGAAGGCAGCCTGCGAGAATGGGTCATTATCGCACCCTAGGATATGAGCAACCTGCAAACTCTCTTCAAAAGTATGTTTTCTGGGAAGAGATGAATGTCAATTTTCTCAGGAGAAAGTTCTTATGAGGAGCTTGAGTACACCATCAAGATTGACCAAAATCATCGGTAACACCAATGATGCAACACATGTTGCAAATCTGTTTTTCAAGGAAGTTGTGAGACTTCATAGACTACCTAGAAGCATTGGCTCAGACAGGGACACTAAATTTGTTGGTCATTTTTGGAGACGTTGTGGAAGAATGGGGACAAATTTGTCCTTCAACTCAACTTATCACCCTCAAAAATATGGGCAGACTGAAGTGGTAAACATAAGTTTGGGAAACTTATTGAGGAGTCTGGTCACTAAGCATCATAATCAGTGGGATCGAATTTTTCCACAAGAAGAATTTGCATACAATGACTCACCAAATAGGAGAAATGGAAAGAGCCCATTCCAAATATTGTATGGAATGCAATCTGGGGGAGTATTTGATTTGAGAGACTTGGAACATAGTGAGATCAGGAGTGCTGGAGTAGAATATTTTGCTGCAGAAATGCAAAAGCGCCATAGCCAGATCAAAGGAAAGTTGCATATTTCTAACCAAGAGTACAAGCATAGAGTTGATCAACATCACAGGGAACTTCAATTTGAAATAGGAGATCAGGTTCTGGCACATCTCAGGGAAGAAAGGTTCCCTAGGGGAACATATAAAAAATTAAAGATGAAGAAGATAGGACCATGTTATATCTTGAGGAAGTTTGATGCAAATGTCTATGATATTAAACTGTCAGATGATGTGGGCATATCACCCATATTTAATGTTTCAGACCTGTATCCTTACAGGAAATATAACACAGAGGGATCATAAGATAAAGAGAAGATTCAGTGGGAGAAACAAATGCCTATATCAGAAAAAACACAGATGGAGAAGATTTTTGATTAGATGATTGCAAAAAGACCAGGAGGAAGACCTATTTTGAATTTCTGGTCAAGTGGAAGGGGCACCCAATAGAAGATGCTAGTTGGGAAAATGAAGCTGATATCCAGAAGCATGGAAAGTCATTTCAGGAGCTCATGGAAAAGAGTCCATGAATTTTTGTCAAGGGGAGTATGATGCAGGAGCATCGTTAACAAGCATGCAGAGCAGGACCACTCATCACCTAGGAATATTTTCAGAATCTTAGCACTGGCAGTTACGGCGAATATTTTGATGCACTCCTAAAATCAGCATCGAAAAATCTTTTGAAGCACGCTTGAACGATCGAGAGAAAAGTGGGAGTTTCTAATCCTGCTCTGGAATGTGACTGAACTAAGATAGTCGTTAGGTTAGTTTTTGCAGTAGACAAGTAGTTGGGAGGAACCCTAAGGACTCTCTAAGATAAATAGAGGTTTTGTATGCCCAAATGAGGCTGTTGGAAGTTAGTAGGAGATTTTCTAAGTTTTAATTGTTGTTTTGATTATAGCTGTAGCCATTTTTACTTTTGAATGAATATAATAGAGGAAAATTGACCCAATTCATGGTGTGGATATTGTTTGCAATTCCATGTTATTGTGTTTTCATGAATGAATGAATTTCGTTACGAGTAGATGAAACTGTGAATGTTAGTATAAGTTTCAATTGTTTCTCTTCTATCGAATCGGTGTAAGGTGTGCACACAGAACATAAGGAGTGTGTTAATGAGATCTGTTTCGGTTCTAAGGCTTAGAAGAGATAGCACAAAACTTCCCCTTTGCAAGGAGTGCAAAGTGACGGCTGCAAGGCGTGCACAGTCGTCCGCAAAAACTCAAACCTTGCGTAAGAATCGATTGCAAGGTGTGCATAGAGAAAAAGGAGAATGCCAGGAGGGTGAGAAGAATTTCTTTTCAAGAAATCATTCGGGTATAAGTTATCGAAAATCCCTGAAACGCAAGGAGTGTGCGGGAAGTCGAAACCTTCACGAAGGCCAAGATCAGGAGGGATAGCACTTATTAGAAGTGTATTCGAGGTCCAAGAGACAGACTCACAGGAGGTTCAAAGGTAGATGCCTTTGAAGACTTAGAAAATATTCTAAGTTAGAAGAGATTAGAAGCTTAGGAGGAGGAGAGACGGTGGTTGTTGGATCACAGTGCAAGAGATCAACAACCATCTAACCGAAGCAAGGTTCACGAGCCTTACCGCTTCGCACACTCAGGAGAGAGAACTCACCAAGGTTTGAGAACTGAGATTTCCAAAGCCTGAAGAGCCAGAAATATTAAGTCAACCTCAATCATTCGATCAGTCGAAGCAGATCTGAGCCATCAGATCGTCCGAAGTAAACTTCAAGCGTTGGATCGCCAAGGTGAATATGAGCCATTATATACCATGAGTTGAGGAGTAGTCAAGTTTGATACTTGAGATTTATGAAGCCCGAAGAGATGAAAATCTAAAGTAAATCTCAACCATTTGATCAGCCGAAGCATATCTGAGCTGTCAAATCGTCCGAAGTAAATTTCAGGCTTCAGATCACCCGAAGTGAATCTGAGCTGCCAGAGATTAGGGGAGATGTGGCACAAATCTGTGGACTCTGGGTAAAGACTCGAAGAAATCCTTGATCGTCAGATCAAGTGGACATGCGGTAGGATTCCGCATACTTTGAGGAGAGAGAAAAGTTAAGAGTTGAGAATTCCGAAGTTCGGAGACACGAAGGTATTGCATCTGTTGATCCGAGGAGGACACGCGTCAGTGGATTATAACTTTCGAATAAAATTCATTGGAGAAAGGGTGAAGTTTTATATATGAAATCTTTGAAGTCCGAAGACCGGAGGAGATGTTGACTGTTTATCGAGAAGAGGGTCCCATGATCGTTGATCTGAGTTGAAAGGTCAAATGCCCGAAGTGGTAGCAGGACCGTTGATTGAGAAAGACAGGTGTTTGCAGATCGTCAACTCTGGAAGATTGAAGTATGGAAGAAAGAAGGGTTTGATATTTAAAAACCTAGAAGTATGGAATCACGAATAGATCACATACGTTGATTTAGGAGGGGCAGATCTAGTCCATGGATTGGGAAAGGGCCGATTTGAACCGTCAATTCAGAAAACACCGTCATGCTCGTGAGATCGACGTGTTGATTAAAGTTGGTTTTCATTGATGTCAACCCTTGAAGAAATCCCTGCAACACAAAGGTTTGGGTAATGGACCTAATATTTTTTGATGTAAATATGACTCATTATTATCTTGTCATGGTTGATAAGAAGTAAATATGGATGAACTCCAAAGTGGTCCCCTTATGGTGAAAGCCCTCACGGGAAGACGCTTTGCGGAGTAAGAGAACCCATGATTAATTGTGGAATAATGAGATGAGGGAAAATAAATTTTTTAGGTAAAATATCCTAGATGGATAGTTCTTATCATTACATTTCCAGTGGTATGTGGAACGTCACATAACTCCTCACGGTTAGAGAGTTATGGCCATGAGAAATTGGAGACCCCAAGTTTGGGTAATGGACCCAATTTTTTTTTATGGATAATGGTATGAGTTGTGATATATTTTCAGATAATACTATTCTATATGGATAGTACATTTCATTCCATTTCTGGTGGGATGTGGAACGTCATATAACTCCTCACGGTTTGATAGTTATGGCCTTACGAAGTTGGAGGACCCTCATATGTCATCTAGAAGCCCCAAAAGGTCAAAGTAGTCAAAGTGGTTTAAGAGATTTTAAAAGGTAAATAATAAAGTGAAGTAATGAGTGTAT
>ML780104.1:243497-265238 GCA_009831015.1 Picea engelmannii
ATCCTAGAATTGTAGGGGTTTTGGCAGTAGAATAAAGGAAGAAGCCCTCAAGGATATAATCAAAATGTCAAAGACCGAGATCCTTCTAATCCAGGATACCAAGATGGAGGAACAAGACTTTCTCCAAGCAACAAAATCCCTCTGGAAGAAATTCCAAGGAATAGTAGTAAGCGCAAGAGGCTCCTCAGAAGGTCTGGGAATCCTCTAGGACACCATGAAGTATGACCTAATCAGAACAAAAACATGCATGCACTGGATCTACACTAGTCTATTACACAAAGAAATAGGTCGACTGGTAAGCCTCTTCAACCTCTATGTCCCGGTCATTTTGAATGAAAAAAGGAACTGTTGGGATTCGATTAAATATTTTCTACTCTCAAACGACCTAGACAACATCATTATTGGGGGGGATATCAATGTAACACAAGTAGCGGTCGAGAAGAAAGGTGGTTCCATTGTGCGAGACCCATCAAGAGAATGGGTAGAAGACATCATGTCATAATGGGAGTTGGAGGATGCCAAACCAACTAAGGGGAAATACACGTGGTCAAACAAGAGAGTAGGACCGGGGCATATTGCTGCCAGGCTAGACAAGTTTTTAGTCCAAAGCTCCTTTATGCTTTTGGGCCTCATGCCCTCAACTTCTATCCTCCCACATAGTGTGTCAGATCATAAGAAAATCTTGTTAGAGGTTTCACATAACAAGAATCTTGGGCCTATCCCATTCAGATTTATCCCAGCCTGGCTACAATATGAAGGATTCCAGGACATGGTTACCAAAATTTGGAATGATAAAGTTATAGCATCAAACTTTTTTGTTTGGGAAGAAAAACATAGGAGGCTCAAGGTGGTGCTCAAATCTTGGGCAAAAACCCAAAAGAATCCAATTACTAAACATCAAGAAGCCCAAAAGAAGCTCGAAAATCACCAACTGGAAATGGAAGAACATGAGACAACTCAAGAAACTCTGCACCAAGAGGACCATCTCCAAAGGAAATGGCACCAAGCATGTAGGGAGGAGGAAAGCTACTGGCAACAAAAACCTAGAAGATTTTGGCTGGAAGCAGGAGACAAAAGCACCAGTTACTTCCACAAACAAGCTGAGGCAAGAAAGCAGTTCAAGACATTCAATGAAATACATGTTCAAGATCAAATTATATCAGACTTTGAAGGCATAAAAGCAGCTGCGACATAAGCCTTTGAAAATCTTTACACGAAGACTCAAATGACCCAAATAGACTCCAAAGCCTACCCGCTCTCTCTGGTTCCGAATGTCATTCAAGAAGACGCCAACACCAAACTGGTAAAGGAAGTAAACCAACAAGAAATAAAAGAGGCCCTTGACCAAATGTGCCCAGATAAGACACCGGGACCAGATGGCTTTACAACAAGATTTTATCAAAATTGTTGGGATATTATAAAAGCAGACCTTACAAAACTAATAAGGAAATCTCATAACTACACCAAGATAGGAGGAGGAACAAACTCGTCCTTCCTAGCCCTTATCCTGAAAGAAAAAGGAGCATTCAGTTTTGGAAGATTTTGACCAATCTCTCTCTCCAACACAAGCTACAAGATCCTCACAAAAATAATAGCCAACCGAATTAAAAAATTTCTCCCTGTAATCATCCCGGAGAACCAAGTCGGGTTCATTAAAGGAAGGCATATAGTGGACAACATAATCCTAGTCCAGGAAGCCCTGCACTCAATCATTCGACGAAAAGACAAAGGTATGATCATAAAGCTCGATCTTGCAAATGCATTTGATAGAGTTAGGCATAATTTTCTATTCAAAGTCATGGAAAATTTTGGATTTGCCCCAACATTTATAAAATGGATCAAAGCTTGCATTGGATCCCCCTAGATCGCCCCACTAGTAAACGATTGAGCATCTAATTTCTTTCAAGCTTCTAGGGGCCTATGACAAGGCTGTTCTCTCTCTCCGCTCCTCTATGCAATTCAAGCCTCAGTGCTCAGCTTCCATTTGGATCATGCCCAGATTCAAAACAATCTCTTGGGCTTGAGAATAGCCCTAGGGGTAACATACATAAACCATGCCCAATTCACGAATGACATGCTGCTGCTGGGAGGAGAAAGTGTACAGACAACGAAGAAATTTAAAACAGAGCTAGACATTTACAAAGAGATCTCAAGAAGTGAAGTAAGCCTTCCAAAAAGCAAAATCTATGGATGGAACATCCTGCCAAGGGCAATGATGGAGATATCAAGAGTCTTGGGAATGGAAGGCTATACCAATTGGGATGCGTTTAAATACCTGGGAGTACCAATTTTCAGAACAAATCCAAAGGCGTCTCAATGGCTCCCGCTGATAGACAAGTTAAAAGAAAGAATCAATTCCTGGGGAGAAAACTGGATAAACATTGTTGGTAAAGTGGTCCTTATTAAAGTAGTGTTGGAAAGCATCTCGATCTACCAAAGTTGTTTGTTACTAGCCCCTTCCACCACAATCCAGAAAATTGAATCTCTTTTCAGAAGGTTCTTATGGGAAGGAGGGAAGCAAAAATGGAGGAAATTGCATCTAATTCGCTGGGAAAAAGTAACAAATCCCTTTTTAGAAGGTGGCCTCCAATTCAAGGACATCCATTCCCAAAACTTAGCCTTAGGAGCCAAGCTTCTTTGGAATCTTGTTACGAGGAAACCCTCTTGGAGAAAAAAAATGATATGGAGGAAGTACTTCCGAGGCCCAAGGAAAAAATGCCTAGATCGCCCAACAACTGTGGAGAAAGGTTCACCTATCTTCAATTTGTGTCTAAAGGAAATTAAGCTCTTCAGACCTCACCTCACTTGGATACCAGGGAATGGTAAGGAAATCAATGTTTGGGATGACTTAATCTTGGGAGACCCGACGTTAAGTTCAATGGAAGGACTAGGCAGGCTAAAAGTTTGGATGAAATCTCAGAACTTAAACAACCTGTGGGACATTTCGATTTGGAGAGAATATGAGGAAAAATAATGGCTCAGGTAGGAGGTCATCAACAAACCTCCAGATATTGAGGGGGAATGGAACATTATGATGGACTATTTTCAAGGGAAATCCCCTTTAAAAGCAGGGAAAAAAGACAAGAGATGTTGGGGAGCACTCTCTGGAGCCTACACAACAACATCAGGGTATAAAAATCTTACAACAATCCCCCATGTCCTACTAGACCCATCAATATGGCGATCCATCTGGACTTCCAAATCCATATGAAAGATAGATCTGTTTGTATGGACCTTGGCACATAGGGGTATCCTAACAAGAGAAAACCTGAGAAGAAGAGGTTGGGAAGGCTCGTACATATGTCCTCTCTGTTCACAAGAGGAGGAAACCTCAGACCACTTGCTCCTACAATGCGCATACTCCAAGGAGGTATGGAAGTTGGTCCTTGGGTTGAAACCAGGAATGTTTGCTCTACCTCAAGAGACCTCCACCCTACTACGAAATTGGAGCTCCCAATGTCCCTTTCAGGCAACGAAAAAGGGCCAACTCTCCACCCTCTGGAGAGCACTGCCAAAATTCATCCTTTGGAAGATTTGGCTGGAGTGGAATAACAGGATTTTCAAGGAGACCACAAGTAACCCAACACAAGTAGAAACAAGGATAAATGCCTACTTTGGTGAAAGTGCCCCTTACTTCTGCAAAGCAAAGATCTAGGGACCCCTAGAGACGGAAGAGGAACAATGGATTAAAAGCTTCAAAATCGGGGACCACTCACAACAAACAAGCAACAAGGGAAAAAAGGAAACTTGGGAAATTTGGAAGGAAGAGGAGGACTTCGAGGAATGGAAACAAAAGAGCAACCAACATATATTGTTCTTTGACGGGGCCTCCAAAGGGAATCCCGGAGTGGTAGGTGGAGGAGGGGTACTAGTAAGCCCCAACAGACTTCTAGAAATTACCTACGCTTGGGGTTTAGGAACAGAAACAAAAAATAGAGTTGAAGCATCAACACTTTGGCAAGGGATGACTCAAGATATCGACCAAAATGTCCAATACCTGGTGATTGTAGGGGACTCCAGACTCATAATACAAGCATTGATTCTTTGAAACATGATCAAGCATGTAAAACTCCAACACATACTCGAAAAATTCCAGCTACTTCTGGGAAGACTAAGATCGTATCAGCTATTCCATGTTCTCTGGAAGCTGAACGCATTAGCAGATGATGAAGCCAACAAAGGAGCCCTCTTAAGCAATGGAACCACGACCAACATGCAAATCCCATAGGACCGGGGCACGCAGACTAGGACCATAGTGGGACAAAAGGTATGGTAAGAATGTAAGGACACAAGGTGGCAAAGAGGTACGTCATAGGCTCAGGCACTTCACAGGGGTGAATTTTCTACAACCAAAGATAATACTAGTGTCAGGCCTGAGAGGAATATCAATCATTCAATCACTGAATATTCAGTAAAATCTATAAGTTCATCACGCGACCCATACGCTGATCCAGAGGACGCGAAACGACTGGGTGCATTGGATCGTTCATTGGAAGGAGGATAAAAGATCGGGTTGGGCAAGTCTATTTCATCCCCTGAGCATTTTGATTTTAGGAAGTCGACCACGTAGAGGCACAACTCCAGTAGAGGAAGGAAGTCACCCACGCACAAGAAGGCAAAGAGGAGAAGAAGGAAAGGAAATGGCGTCCATCTCAGGGAGAAAACCATCTATGGAGGAAAGGCTAAAATTAGGGGAAGAAGAACTGAAGAGGCTCAAACAATTTCCGCAAAACCATAATGATTTTCTCTAGAACCTGGACATTGAAGCAATACTATGACTAGAAATGATAGAAGTCGACATTACATCGACAAAAATCAGGTTCTCAGAGGATCTAGAATAGACTTGCAATGAAGTCAAAGACCCACAGAAGGAATTCGAGGAACAAGTCAACAAGCTAGAATTCCAAATGGAGAAGCTAAATAAAGACTGGCATCTGGAGCGGGACTTGCCCAAGAACGAGGGCCCAAGGAAATTCGGCCAGTAACTCTTAGGCCAAGCAAGTACTCTACAAATAACTCTGCGAGCAAGGCATTTTGTATAGAAGCCTTCGCATATTGCGAGCCTATAGATTAGGATAGAATTCTAGCTCCAAGAACTATACCCAGGTAGGAGGGTATATTCTCCTAGTCTTGTAATAGTTCAGTTGAACCTGAATCAACTAAAATGTAAAAGCTCCAGTGGCTTTTCCACTGCTATCTTATAATAAAGATCCATTGCCCGTTCTTTAAAAAAAAAAAAAAACATGGAATTAGAGCCTAGAGCAGAAGAAACAACACATAACATGCCTTATCCACCATTCAATTCTCACAATTAGAACCAACACATAATAATCCCAATCCATCGCCAATAAAAACAAGATCTCATCAACCATGTAATCAGTGTCAAACAATGACACAAACATCAAATAAGAGACACATATTATCTCCCAATATACAAGGGGGTCCCACCTACTAGTATTATTTATATTGTTAGCTTATAATAATAGGCTTTAGCAATACTTTGTGGGCAAAACCTCATTGCGATTTTAATTTTCAACAATAAGTTTACAATGACTGCAATCTTAGCAGGATCCACCAATAAACCTTGTTTACACACTATATGTCCCAACAATATTCCAAAAGGTGTCCCAAAAATGCATTTATTGATATTCAATGATATCTGACATTGTCTGCATCTTTCCAACATTAGTCTTAACACTTCTACATGATATTTTAATAGACTATGTACAGTCCAGTCATCTAGATATACTTCTAGAAAATGATGTATCAATTCCTTCAAAGCTACTATGAGTACTCTTGAAAATATGTCTGGTGCATTCTTCAGCCCAAAAGGCATGACTGTATATTGGTAGGATCCCCAGTCTGTAGAAAAAGTAGTCTTATACATGTCCTCTGGAGCTATTTTGATATGATGGTAGCCTGGGAATCCATCTGTAAATGAATATGCTTCCTAGCCTCCCACATTCTATAAGACCTCATCTGTAAAAGGGGTAGGAAAAGGGTCATGTAAGAAAGCATCATTAAGTTTGATCAAATATACACAAATCCTTATCCCCCCTTATTTCTTTTCTTGGACTACCATAGGACTTATCCATTCAGTTTCCTCTACTATTTCTATGATACTAGCATCCAACATTATGTCAATTTTTGCTTTCACTTTTTGCTTATATACTGGATTCAGTCTATAAGGTCTTTTCCTGACAGGTCTTTCTTAAGGTTTGAGAGGTATTTCATCTCTCCTATCTCTTCTTATATACCTTTCATCTCTGTAAAGGTTGTTTGGAACAGGTCACTGTATTCACGCAGTAACTCTGTTATTCTTTCTACTGTTTGTTCATACTAATAATCTCCAATTCTTGCCATTTTAGGATTGTCAATTGTCCCAATGTTGACTTTATTAACTTTGATTGGTGAAAAAAATACTTATGACTCCATAGATGGACCTTCCACCTCTCTTTCTCCTCCAGTTTATGTAATTTGAATGTTGCGCAGATCATCTTCATCTAGTGCTTCCTCTTCAACATGATAGCATGAAAATAGTTCTTTGAATGTTTGTCTATTCTGTTGTTGATATTGTGTCATGAGTTAAACCTCTGGTTCATCAATAAATATCACTCCTCATATCTTATTCAGTGATAAATCAATGTTGGGGTTCTCATGTTCAAATGAGAAAGTTACTACAAAGTTGTGTTGTAATGTTGTCCATCATGTAGTGCCTCTGCGCATCTCCTGGTCTATATATCAGTTCTCTAGAATTCCTTCCAATGTATGGATAAAGTGATGAGGCCATTATTCTAGTGGTTTCATCCTACATTTTGTTCTGCACTTTTCCAAGTGTTCTGCTAGTGTTCCATGCCCATCATACCTCTGCATTTTATTGCTTCCATGTTTTGTGCCAAATCTAATGCGCAATAATTATTTACATTGGTACCAGTCCTGGATTGTTTCTTTGTGCGCACCCCACCATATTGCAGGTGTGGAATTGAGTGAAATATCTAGGGATAAGAATCTCTAATTTTATAACACTTCCTCTTCATATTTTGTCAGAAATTACTCTAAGTCATTTACCCCATGAAAATTGGGAGGTTCTCTTATCTCTGTACCAACCCATATTATTGCGCATTCTATTATTGCACACCTTCTTGTGGAAACATCATGTAATCTCTTTTTCCAATTCTCCAAACCTATATCTGAGTTAGAAGCACATGATGTGATGCTTCTCCAACTGAGTAATCCATATGCATTTCGGTTAACATAATCATGTTCTCGTGTGGGGGTTCTATACAACTGGTTTATTTCTTCTAGATCCAAACAAGTGGGTTCTACAAACATTTCTCCTTCTGGAGGATCTAATGGTGCAATGACTCTATATTCACATGATTCAAACACCATTTTCCTTGTCTTCAGGTTGATTATGACCTAGTTATCAAATTCCCAATCCAATCAAAGCAATGATGGATAAGGTGTTGTGCCATCTACTATCTCTATTACTTCAAAATTTTCCATAGTGCACACTCCATCAAAATCTACTGTCACACCTTTAAGCCTTCTTATTCGTAAAACTCTGTGTTGATTTTCTAATTTCCACTAGACAAGTGAATAACCTAGTGTGGGTTATCCCATACACTTCCATGTCTTCTTAGGTAATACATTTACTTCATAGCCCAATTCCAGTATAATATCACCCATGTTGAAGTCCCCAATGTTAGCATTTAGTCTGAACTCACTGCTTATCCTTCTTCTTGTATGGAGATGATTGACTATTTTCTGCTCTAATTTCCTTTCTACCTCTGTGTTACATCTTTCTAGAAGATTTTGTAAGATCTTGACAAATGATGGATCCTTTAATAACTTAACATGAGATTGCAAAAAATGTTTATGTTACTTACTTTCTCTAAAGTTTGTGCTTCACTGGTGTGGTCCATTCAGGAGGGAATTTCATGCATTTGTACGTTATGAGTGTGCTACACAGTTGATGTAGACACCACATTTTTCTTGAGAAACTCTTGTCTTGCCTTCTTGAATGTTTCCTTTTATTTCCATGCATCAAACGACTTATGTGGTTCAATATTATTCTTCACCCATTGATGTTGAATTGGATCTTGTCTTACTGTGTCAGTTCCTATCTTATCTCCTCCTTGTGTGACTATGTCGGTGTTTCTTCCATCATCCTTGGCATCTGTAGAAGTCCATTGTTCATTCTGGTTGTTTTGGTTTCTCTTTTCCTGTATTTTTCCCAAGAGTGTTGGACAATCTTCTGTATCATGGTCTGTTGCGATACAGTACATACATGTTGCTGGTGGAAGTGGGCATTCCCTTGCATAATGTCCTGGTTGTTGGAAGTTGTGGCACACTACTGGGCCTCTGCCTCATCCAAATCCTCCTCTACCTCGTCTGCCATCTCTGTATCAAACCCGATCTCCTCGCGATGCATTGTACTGAGGTATCTGGCTATACTACATGGGGTTATACTGTGGCTGTGCATTGTTGTACAACAGTTTCTTATTGTTATACTGTTGCTGCACATTATTGTACTGTGGTTGCTTATTGTTATACTGCTACTGCACATTGTTGTATGGAGGTGGTACCTGGTTGAATTAAGGTGCAACTTTCATCATTTCTTCTTGCACCCTATAAGTATCTAAATTTATTTCTCTCATCAGCTCCATCATCCTACAATCTTTATCATCATGTCCCACTAACCTGCAAAAATTGCAGTATGAACTTTTGGGTACTTTCTTATACTTATGCATCATTGGACAATGATATGGATCATGCCCATGTGTTTTACAAATCTCACACTATGTTCCTCCTGTTGGCAAAGGGGTTGGTACTCCTGTTACCATGTATTGCGTGAAATTTGGACATTCATTCTTATGGTGTCCTTTTGTTCCAAATGTGGTACACCAAACAACTTCTCTTTTCTCTTTCCCTTATTCTCGTTAAGTTGAAATGTTAGGTTCTTTAGATCCTCCTTCAACTCCTCTATTTTTGGATTTGTCTTCTGATACTGGTTATCTTCCAGTTGTAAGGCTTCATACAGAGCCTCTGCCTGAGTTTGGAACTTCTGTTGTCTTAATGGTTATTTCAAATGTGGTAACAGTGAGTTCACAAATAAGTGCTTATGTTGCATGTTAGTAATTGTGTACTTCAACTTACCTTTCAAATGTTTAAACCTTTGATCAATATCCCAAACATACTCACCTGGTTTTTCCCTGATTTCAATCATTTCATTTATATACTGATCTTCTGAGCTAGGCTTATGAAATTCATTTATCAATAGTTTTTTCATGTCTGCAATAGTCCTTGTTATTCCTGGTGGACTATTTACATCTAGGCTCATGTACCAGTCCAATGCCCAGTATCTTAGCATGATATATAACTAGACGAGTTTTGTATCCTCATCTATGATCTTCTTTGCTTCCCAAATCTTCTCGCATATGAATAAGTGATTTTCAGGGTCCTCTAATTCCTCTCCCCAAAATTATGGTAAACTTATCGTGGGATCGTGTCATGCCATTCTGAACTATGTTGAAATAATACCTCCGCGTGGTGTAGATATTTGACTATTACTTCCTGAAATGGCTCCCCAGGTTGATGTGCCTTGGCTGGATCATTTTCCTCTCATTATTCTTCCACTAAAATTTGGTTGTCTAGATGTTGGTGTTCTTTCTGGTGTACTAGTCGCACATGGGGTTGTAGGTTCCACACTGACGGTGATCTGGATTGGAGTTATGCATTCTAGTCCTTCCCTTGGACCTCCTATTTTCCTTTCATATGTTGCACGCAGTATTTTCTCAATCTTCTCCACAGCACGAAGATCCTCTATCTCTTCTTCACCACTTTCATATCCCTCTCTATCAGATATGGCTCTATTCTTGTTATTCATCTTATATTGGTAGGGTGCGCCACTACGCATCTTTCCAGTTGATTCCATTATCTTATTTATCTGGTCTTCCTCCATCATGATTGGTTCCATGGCCTCCTTCTTCTTTTCCTTATCCATGTCTTCCTCCATTTCTCCACCTCTTGTCAATGTTTCCCCCCTTCCCCCATGCATGTAGGGAAGTTTAGCTGTCTGATTCCATGGTCATCACATCATTGTTATACAATAAAATATTGATTGAAGTATACAATGATTTGATATACCTACCTCTGGGTCCTTTTAGAAAATCCTACTTTGCTGTGTTGTAAGACTTCACGGTATCTACTATGAATTTTGTGATAAACCCTGCAACAACACTGTCTAACCAGAAATATATTGCGCATGTAAATTTTTTATTAACTTGTTGTAATTGCACAATCTCCACATGATTCCACTCCAGATGTATGATTAAATTTGTGGGGTGGTTGTCTTTTAACCTCAATAACCACTCCTGCAACAAATGTGGGAAATCACAGAAAATTACCTCATGCAAGTTGCTAAACACGTATTTGTCAAGATATTTGTGTGGTGTTAGCTTAGGGTTTTTGTTATCCTTCTATGTAAACTCAATTTCCTTTCTTTTCAACCATATTTTGATCTCTTCCTTCATTGGATTCCACGGCCTGAACATTCCCTTCTATACCTTCATTCTCTATGTGATTCTTCCATGGATGCCATCCACTCAATCCTATGTAGTTCCAACCGGAAACATAACCATTTTTTTGGTTATGTTTCTCTTTCTCTTCTTGGGCTGACCCAGGTTTAGATCTCAACAATTTTCCAACAAAACCCTCTAAAAATATTGGCCCTCCTGGTAACCCAGAAGGCAACACAGCGCATATAGTGTACTGCACAGTCTCACCCGAGATAACTTTATGGGTGACTGCAATTCTCAAGTGATTGCATTCTATGAATGAATGGGGATCTCAGGGTGTATTCCATTTTCTTCATGCATTAATCTTACTAATGATTTAAGTATTACTAGGATTCATTCATCTTTTTCCTCATGCATGCAGTCTAATACATCTAGTTAAACATTCATTCATAATATAACCATTAAAATGAAGTAAGCATTCAATAAGCATCACATATAACACATGTTTTACCATGGTTCACCCCCTCCTGGGCTATGTCCACAAATATTTGGCTTCTCTGTTCTTTTATTTAGTCTGTTGCAAAATCTAGCGTTGCGTGCATTGCATATTCCATCATACAATCATGACGAGGTTCAAGAATCTTTGTGAGGTAGACTAGATCACACCAGTCTCCTCATCCTGTGACCTAACCCTCAAAATATAGCTTACTTGACTCTTCTACTACCTTATTACAATCATAATAACCATCATCAACTCACCGAACTTCTTCAACAATGATCTTACAACCATTGAACCCCTAACCTAGACCTCCTAGGTTCTTATTTATACTATTTTGCAGGCTAATAGCCATTACAATATTTATAAAAAATCCTAACCCTATCATGGTTAGTATTTCCTTCCTGCGCCTCACATTTCTTTTCCTCTTACATGTTGTTTTTCCTTCTTTTTCTGCATGTTGTTTTCTTGCCATCTATTGCGCATGCTCCAAAATTAGGTGTTCTTTCCAAAATTAAGTCTTTCCCAAAATAAACCTATTCTCCAAAAATATGCATGTGCCCAAAGTAGCCTTCCTTATCAAAATAAGCCTCCACCCAACACATAATCATTGGTTCTTCAACCTTTTCGTCAAGTCTTCTAATGGTGTTGACAATTTCAACCACTTGAAGGAAATAAGCTGCAACATTTTTTCCATCTTTAATTTTCAAACTCTCAAAATCTCTTCTATGAGTTTGGAGCTTTTCCTTCTTCATCTTGTCATTTCCTTCATAGATGTTTGATGTTTTTCATAAATATCTTTTTCTGATTCGCAATGCATCACCTTAACAAATTATTATTCCAATAGACCACACAAGATAACATTCATGTATTTTTCATTATGTTCACTAGCCTTCTTCCTAGTGTTATCTGTTGGTGTATTTTTTTAGATTGTATACCCAATCATGACTGATTTTCAAATATCAAACCCAAGATCCATTAGATAAGTCTACATCCTTATACTCCATAATGCATAGTTTGTTTCGTAAAACAATGAAGCCATGTTTGTGGAGAAACGTTCTTGACTAGAGATGTGTACTACTGAGATATAACTTCTAGTGATTAGACTATTTCTAAAGGAATCCGCTCTAATACCGATTGTTGGACCATGTTTTTTCGTTAAACCAAAATTGGGGCCTCTTATTTTCTAATACAACCACCAGAGTTAAAGAATCCAAGGGAGGTTGTTAAACCATGTCACTAGTCCCGAAGGAAGTGTTGACCACCAAGTCAAAAGTATGTCTCTTTTAAGCCTATAATGGGGTGTTGTCTTGATGACCTATTTATGAACTTCTTCTATTCCTTCCACCAATTCCCTAAGATTCTATTGGTGTCATTGTTCTGATAGAAAGATATTACAAAGTCCTTGTTCAGAGATTGTTTCGGTTCATGGAACTTGTGATATCTATTGACATCTTGTGGAAGAAAAGAGCCAATACACTCTCCTTTATCATTATTGATTAAACAAGTATTGCAATTTGTGAGAATGAAAATCCATTCCATTAACTTGACACAAGGGAAGACCGGAGCCCTAGCTGTAATAGAACGTAATCTAGAGCGCTTGATGATTGGGAAACCTCATCATCCACATCTTGTTTTATAAAAGAGTCTCTCTTGGAGTCCCTCTTGTTTTATAAAAGAGGAAACTCAATTGAAAGAGGGTTTTTGGATCTGTATTGTATAGGAACAATATTTTTTCTTTATGATTTAAAGAGAAAGAGTCAGTTTTGGAAATTTTTGAATATGAAAATGTGATTATTCTTTTCGTAAATGTGTATGGATTATGGTTTAATGAATTTCTTTTTTATTGTGCTATGTATGTTTATATTGTTTGAATTTCCTTATGAGTACAACAATGTTGTAATAAGTAGGTTAAACAATTAATTGTTGCTATGCTTACTTCACTTTCATATTAAGCTATTATTTGCATAAATGAATTTATTATTTTGTAGAGAGTATCATTTTTACTGTACCCATTTTCGTTAGTTTTCTCCTGATCAGGATATTTTAGAACAACTTAGTATGTGATGCTAGGAGATAGATATCCATAGAGAGATTTAAATTCATAAATATTAGTAGATGTGTAATAGGTGGTATCATAAAACCATTCCACTAGAAGAAGCCACTTTACCCATTGACATTGTTTGTCTGAAGAATAACAACGAAGATAGCCTTCTAAATATTTGTTAACAATTTTTGTTTGAACATCTTTTTATTGGAATCACTGAATAACAAGTTCAATCTTCTTTCCACAAACAAAAACACAACACCTTGGGCATGGAAGGAATTTGCAAGGATTCCTCCAACTATATGGGATGATTTTAAACATCAAAGTTGTTGAAATATTCTAACTTCGAAGAATATTCTAATTATATTTGAGTTATTATCTTATAGATCATATCCCCTTTTTCAGATTGATCATGTCGGGTCTTGTATAAGATCAAATCCCCTTTTGTGGATTGGTCAAACCATATTTATATGGTGGTATTTGTAAAGTCGCCCACTAGTGTTCGAAAAATTATTATTATAAAATACTGATTTATTATTACTTGTGATTTTTGAAAAAAACAACAACTCAAGACAAAGGATGTTATGGTGACAAGACTATTTATTATTTGTTGCATGAAAAAACTTGTCTCTAATAACATAATAAGATTTAAATTGTAGAAGCATTATCATATAAAAGATATTTTTTTATCTAAAAATTAAAGAGATTTAAGTTGTAGAAAAATTATCATATAAAAGATGTTTTTTATCTAAAAATTTAAGTGTTGTAAAATTGTAGTTATGTTGAAAATAAAAATTGTGGTGTTCAAAAAATTGTAATTTGAAATGAAAATAAAAATTGTGGTGTTCAAAAATTTGTAATTATGTTGAAAATAAAAACCATAGTGTTCAAAAAAAAATTGTCAAAAAATAGTACAGAGAATTTCATAATGTAAATAGTCCCTCTTGTTTTATAAAAGAGGAGACTCAATCGAAAGAGGGTTTTTGGATCTGTATTGTATAGGAACAATATTTTTACTTTATGATTTAAAGAGAAAGAGTCAGTTTTGGAAATTTTGGAATATGAAAATGAGATTATTCTTTTTTGTAAATGTGTATGGATTATGGTTTAATGAATTTCTTTTTTACTATGCTATGTATGTTTATATTGTTTGAATTTCCTTAAGAGTACAACAATGGTGTAATACGTAGGCTAAACAATTAATTGTTGCTATGCTTACTTCACTTTCATATTAAGCTATTATTTGCATAAATGAACTTATTATTTTGTAGAGAGTATCATTTTTACTGTACCCATTTTCGTTAGTTTTCTCCTGATCAGGATATGTTAGAACAACTTAGTATGTGATGCTAGGAGATAGTTATCCATAAAGATATTTAAATGCATAAATCTTAGTAGATGTGTGATAGGTGGTATCATAAAACCATTCCGCTAGAAGAAGCCACTTTACCCATTGATATTGCTTTTCTGAAGAACAACAACGAAGATAACCTTCTAAATATTTGTTAACAATTTTTGTTTGAACATCTTTTTATTGGAATCACTGAATAACAAGTTCCATATTCTTTCCACAAACAAAAACAAAACACCTTGAGCATGGAAGGAAGTTTCAAGGATTCCTCCAACTATATGGGATGATTTTAAACGTCAAAGGTGTTGAGATATTGTAACTTCGAAGAATATTCTAATTATATTTGAGTTATTATCTTATAGATCATATCCCCTTTTTCAGATTGATCATGTCAGGTCTTGTATAAGATCAAATCCCCTTTTGTGGATTGGTCAAGCCATATTTATATGGTGGTATTTGTAAAGTCGCCCCCTAGTGTTTATAAAGTGGTTTTAACCAATTCTAGAAGAAGTTGGCCCTACCATGTGAAGATACATCACCGTAGCGCCCCCTAAACTAGTATTTATATGTGAGGATGGTGCCTCACTAATATTTATATGTGTGCATATCTTGAAGGCAGTTGCAGTTGTAGGAGGAAGGAGAAGAGAGGCGCATGCTCAATCTTAGTTTATTCTTGGTGTTTTAGTCTTAGTCTTGGAATTGTATTGACAATCTATTAATGACGAAGTTTCATTGGGTTTTCTCCCCCATGAGGGTTTTGTTTTGTATCTTGTGATTGTGTTTATTTTAGTGATCCTCTTTATGTCGTTGTTTTGGAAATGCATTGAATTTGGAAATAACCTAATAGAAACATTAAAAAATTAGCATGGTATCAGAGCCTAACTGAATAAAGAACCTTTCACTAGGTATCTAAAAACATCATTATTGACGTACAAGGAAATTAGGGATTTTTACTGAAGAGGAATTTTTGACCAAAAACTATCTTGGGAAGTGTGCCTTGCCCTAGCGCATCTTTTGGTAGCTTGAGCAAACTTTTTCAATGGAAAGATTCTCCAGAACATCAAACCCTAGTTTTGACCAGTACCAAAAAAATGGAAAACCAGTAAACTAGAGCTAGTACCAGAAGTACCAGTCCATATTTTCGCAAGTCAAGTTTCAAGGGGTAAAACTTGGAATTTTCCAAAACAATCAGCTCCAACAAACTCACCTCAGCCAAGTGCATCTCCTAGTAAGCTGGGTTTCAATTTTTGAGCACTTTCATTTTCTAGTCATTTTATTAGCTCCAGGTTAAGATGTTTGGAAGCACCAAGCTTGTTGACAAGATAGAAGGTGTGGAAATGTTTTGTTCTTGGAAGTACAAAATTGGACTTATTCTTGAAGAGAATAACCTTGCAAAATTCATAAAAGAAAATGTACCGGAACCTGAAGAAGATGCAGCCAAAGAGAAGTAAAAGAAGAATATGGTTAAGGCCAAAATAATAATTGAATATTTCATTAAAGGCCCCTTGATCCCTCAAGTGAATTCTAATAATAATCCAAAAGATATGTTTGATTCCCTAACTAGAATGTATGAAGGAAAGAACATCAACCAGAAGATGAACTTGAGAACCCAACTCAAAAACACGAAGATGCAAAAAGGAGAAATAGTTCAAGACTATTTCTCTAGGGTTTCTCAATTCAAGAGATAGTTAGAGGCAATCAGAGATAACCTAGATGAATATGAACTCATAATGACAACTCTTAATGGTCTCACAAGACCTTGGGATGCCTTCATCCAAACTATTTTTACAAGAAAAGAGAAACTCCAATTTGGCAGTTTATGGGAAGAATGTGTTCAAGAAGAAGCAAGAGTGGTTGACCGTGAAGCCATCCTATTAAGATATGAAGATCAATCCCTATATGATCATGCTAAGGGTGGAAGGAAAAAGTCTCATTTTCAAAAGGAGACCCACCTTCATAAAGAATCTCACTTTCCAAAGAGATTCTATAAATATCATAAGGGTCAAAGAAAGTGAAAATATTTCTCCTCTTATCAATGCTATCATTGTGATAAGATGGGACACATTGCTAAGAAATATCCTACTAGAAGGGAAGAATACAAGAGGGGAAATAAAAAAATACAGCATGCCCATGCAATTGAAGATGATGAGCCACCCAAGAAGTTAACTAAAGAAGAGATTCAAGATTATGTTTTGTTTTCTGCCCTCTCAGGATCTGTGACACCTGGAGAGGATACTTGTCTCATAGATAGTGGTGCATATAAACACATGACAAGTCAAAAATATATTCTCTCTAGCCTTATATAAAATGACTTCACCCATAAAGTTTAACTTGGAGATTATTATTAGTACCATGTCAAACGAATATGAGAATCCACCTACAAACTTGATTCAGGAACTCCGATGAGAATGGAGGATGTACTCTATGTAATAGGTTTGAAAAATAACTTACTCTTTATTTCAGCCCTAGATAAGAAAGGTTTCAGGGTTGCGTTCATGGATGGTGAAGCTCTTATGTGTCCTAAAGGAAAAACTATTGAATATGCAGTTTTTATTGGAACAGAAGAAGGTGGTTTATACAAGTTAAAAGGTTACTCAGAAATGCTTCACTTGGATTCAAAACTCTCGAAGAAATGCTCACCAGAAAGAAGCCAGAAGTAAGCCATCTCAAAATATTTGGTTTTCTAGTATTTGTACACATTCCAAAAGAAAAGATAACCAGGTTGGATCCTTTAGGAAAGAAGGGAATATTTTTTGGATACTGTGAGGTCTCTAAGACCTTCAGAATTTACATACTACTTTACCATCATATTGAGATCAACAGGGATGTAAACTTTGATGAAGATGGAACACTCAAAAGATCAAGGAAATTCTAGCTTGAAGAAGTATATGAAGAAGAATCCGTGGCTCCCAAAGTTACATAACCCATAAAGGAAGTTACAATTACCCTTGATGATGAGATTCCAGTAGATCATGATATGATAGAATCTCAAGAACCTCTGTGTATGACGATCTCTCACAAGAGAAAGCCATCTTGGACAAGAGAACTTATTCAATATGCAAAGAAGTGTGGTGCCCCAGAAGGAACCATGAGACAAAGCAAGAATACTAAGCCATGTTTCATAAGAGTATGTGAAATGAAAAAGAGTATAGAATTGGTTGTGTACAATTTAAGCACATGTTTATGGAGTCCGCTTCCATGGATGGACAATTATTGCATGGATGGTTATCTTATAATGGCCATGCACACAGTTCCAATAAAGCAAAGATAAAAAATAGTCAAAATAGTTTTGTATTCATTATATTTATCTAATGAAAAGGATATTTTATGTTGGAAACTATGTAAAAAAATTTCAATACTTCAATCCTACCAACATTAATATATAAAAATAAATTTAAAAAAAAAAACGTTGTAAAATTCAATCTTACCAACATTAATATATAAAAGATAAGATTTCAAAATGAAGCATTGTAAATTTGTAATTATATTGAAAATAAAAACTATCTGGTGTTCAAAAAACTAATAAAAATTTAAATTAATTGGAATTAGAATGGATTAAAAGTGTAAGTAAAACAAAATTGTATTAAATAACAAATTAAAAAAAAATAAATTAATTGGAATTAGAATGGGTTAAAAGTGTAAGTAAAACAAAATGGTATTAAATAACAAATTAAATTAATTGAAAGCAGAGAATGTGTAAATAAGGGTTAGCAAAAAAACTTAGTATTAGAAAAGAGTGATTTATTATTACTTGTGTTTTTTGAAAAAAAACAAATAGCTCAAAACAAAGGATGTTATGGTAACAAGACTAAGGATGTTATGGTAACATGACTATTTATTATTTATTGCATTAAAAAAACTCGTCTCCAACAATAAAATAGACTTAAATTGTAGAAACATTTTAAAGCGTTGTAAAATTGTAGTGTTCAAAATATTATATAAAAATTTAAACTAACTGAAAGTAAAGAGTGAAAATAAGGGTTAACCAGACTGAATTCATATTAAAAGATAGTGATTTATTATTATTAATGTTTTTGGAAAAAATCAATTTAAGATAAAGGATGTTATGGTCGCAAGACTATTTATTGTTGCTTACATGTAAAAACCGTTTTCAAAAAGATAATAGAGACTTTAATCCTACAAACATTAACATAACATATAAAAGATAAATTTTATCTAGAAAAATAAGCATTGTAAAATTGTAGTTACCAAATTAAATATAATATTTTGAACAAAGATAATTTTTAAATATTTAAAATTTTTAACATACACTTCAAAAATATTTATTTTGTAATTAGTTACATTTTATCTTAATTTTTTTAGTTATATAATATTAGAAACTAACTTTAAAATAATCAATGAATAAGTATCCAATTTTAATGGGAAAACTTCTTTTAGAATATATCTCATTTTCAAGATAAAATGAGATGTTTGTACAAATTATTCTTTTTTATTATAAATAGAAATTTATTACAAATAAAAAATAAAGTGAGTATAATGTAACTTATCACCAACCTAATAATAACTAATAAACTAATAATAAATTATTGTTAGGGATTTATTGGCCTTAACATATAATTATTAAATTATTAGAAGTTTAAAATTTGGAGAAATAAGTGGTAGAATTTAGTTAAAACCGTTTTGTATTAATTATATTTCTCTAATGAGAAGTGTGTGTAAAACTTTTTATCGAGGATTAAAAATCAAAACCATTTGATTGGTAAAATTTAGTTAAAATAGTTTTGTATTAATTATATTTTTCTAATAAAAAGGTCGTGAAGTAAATTAATGATTATCTAGTTAAAAGAGATTTTATGGTGAAAATCATGTAAAAATTTGTTTAATCCTACCAACATTAATATATAAAAAATAAGTTTAAAAAAATTCAATCCTACCAACATTAATATATAAAAGATAAGTTTTCAAAATGAAACATTGTAAAATTGTAATTATATTGAAAATAAAAACCATGTAATGTTAAAAAAATAATAAAAATTTAAATTAAGTGGAATTAGAATGTGTAAAAAAGTGTTAGCAAAACAAAATGATATTAAATAACAAATTAAATTAATTAAAAGCAGAGAATGTGTAAATAAGGGTTAAGGGTTAGGTATTAGAAAAGAGTGATTATTACTTGTGTTTTTTCTTTTTTTTTTTAAACAAATATATGAGGACAAAGGATGTTATGCTGAAAAGATTATTTATTATTTGTTATATAAAAAAACTTTTCTCCAATAATAAAATAGGTTTAAATTGTAGAAACATTTTATGTAAAAATTTAAGTGTTGTAAAATTGTAGTGTAGTAAATAAAAGTTATTTGTAGCTTTATAAAGAAATAATCTTGTAAATGAAAGTGATCTCATATCCTAGAAAGAGAAGCACAAAAAAGTTTGTGAGATAAAATGTGAATCAATAAGAAGGTGGACCTACCTCTTAATTCATTTCTCCAATGTTTTGAAGAATTTTGTAGGGTCCATAAAATTTTGGAGCTAGTTTCTAATCTTTCTCTTTTTCGAGAGTATTTCTTATAAGGTTGTAGTCTCAAAAATATCCAATCACCTTCCCGTTGTGCCCCCCAAAACAACCCACTAAAATTTTATAATCTAGAGAATTTCAATGGATATCCCCTATCAAAATTTTGGCAAGGTACTCTATCACTTCTTATTTGATTTGATACTAACACAAGATGCTACTATTTTTCTTATACAATCTCAATTCTAGCCATACAATCAACTATATGAATCAAACACCTCATGCTCTTTCACTTATTTCCAACTAACTCTTACCTGAAAATACTAAATGATAGATTAGGTTAGACCTCAAAGCACACCTTCACCTATTTGATCATGCATGAAATTCATTGAACCATTTCCTACCCAGTAATGCTCTTTGTAATAAACTGATAAAAAGAACTAAATTATATTCCAATAGAACCTTTCTGATAGTATTATTAGAAAGTGTTATGTCAAAATCATTACTTTAAGAGAACCTTTTCTCTCTAATAAAATTATACCTAGACAAAGTCCTTTTCGATAATT
Organism: Picea engelmannii; assembly: GCA_009831015.1. Lineage (NCBI taxonomy): Eukaryota > Viridiplantae > Streptophyta > Pinopsida > Pinales > Pinaceae > Picea > Picea engelmannii. The sequence continues at coordinate 263,951 of ML780104.1, forward strand.
CTTTTTCTTCTGAAGCATACATTCATGCTAAGTCTTAGAACAATTATTCTACCCATGTTTCAACAAGTTATTGGTTTACAAAGCTCATCTAAATAAAAAAAGTTCAACGCATAAGTGGGTCCCTCACAAGACTAATGATAGTAATTGGCAAGTGCGAATTAGATGATTAATTATTTTTATCCATGGGATTAAATATTCCCCACGAATTAAAATGTTGATAAGTTTTGTTGGAAGATTGGTTGTTGTCATTGATGTCAACCCTAGCCATTGGCTTTTGGACCCCACAATTGATCAAAGTATATAGACATGAAGGAAATTACATATGAAGATAAAAACCCATGGATGGATAGTATAAGCCATTCCTCTTTTGGTGGTATGTGTCACGTCACATTGATCCTCACGATTGAGGAGAAATGAATTTTCGAAGATGACATTGTGAATTGAAGTAGAAACTACATGTCGGCCCTAATGTTAAAAGGAAGTGACATAAAGGGTATACATACATCTTATTATACATTCATTTTTCACACACACAAGTTTTTTAATGAAAAAGGAGATATAATTCGAATTTCAGAGGAAATCTGAAGTAAAGAAGGCCGAATTTCAAGGGAGGATGATGTCTTTTGGTGATGTGTTCCAAGGTATGTTATTTACAGACCATCTTGCCATTTTCGCTATAATGTTTTTTTCTAGATTGATTCAAATGGTGAAATTTGCATGCTATTGAGAAGATATATCTAGGTACTTGTGGTAAAAACTTGAGCTCTTTATTCACTATAATTTTGGAGATACATTCTGTGGAAGATAGGGTTTTTGACTAGTCCTAAAGCTAGTCATAAACACATGTTCTAGGTAAAATAGTCATAACGTCTTCATAGAGAATGCAAATGAAGTGAGACCAATTTCTTTAGAAAGAGAATGGGATGTAGTTTCCTGTGTGCGAATTTTAAAATCTTATGTTAAATATTGAGCACGGGGGATGTTGTACAAGTTAACTCTCCTGAATAAACCAGAATTGAATAAGGTCTACCATTTTCTCTATAACTCCTTTTCTAGGAGGATTCAAGGAGTGAAACTTGGAGGAGTTTTAGAGAATACATTGAGTTATATTATATACAGGATCAGAGTATTCTAAAAAGTGAAGAATTGTAGAATTTGAATAAGTCTCAGGAAGCATTATCAGGTTCTATGTGATGGTTGGTTGATGGTGATAATTTAATGTAACGTTTTATTATATCTCATATATTGTTGGGTGGAAGGAAGGGGCAAGGATGGAGAGGTAAACCCT
>ML780104.1:265338-313339 GCA_009831015.1 Picea engelmannii
TGACCTAACCCTCAAAATATAGCTTACTTGACTCTTCTACTACCTTATTACAATCATAATAACCATCATCAACTCACCGAACTTCTTCAACAATGATCTTACAACCATTGAACCCCTAACCTAGACCTCCTAGGTTCTTATTTATACTATTTTGCAGGCTAATAGCCATTACAATATTTATAAAAAATCCTAACCCTATCATGGTTAGTATTTCCTTCCTGCGCCTCACATTTCTTTTCCTCTTACATGTTGTTTTTCCTTCTTTTTCTGCATGTTGTTTTCTTGCCATCTATTGCGCATGCTCCAAAATTAGGTGTTCTTTCCAAAATTAAGTCTTTCCCAAAATAAACCTATTCTCCAAAAATATGCATGTGCCCAAAGTAGCCTTCCTTATCAAAATAAGCCTCCACCCAACACATAATCATTGGTTCTTCAACCTTTTCGTCAAGTCTTCTAATGGTGTTGACAATTTCAACCACTTGAAGGAAATAAGCTGCAACATTTTTTCCATCTTTAATTTTCAAACTCTCAAAATCTCTTCTATGAGTTTGGAGCTTTTCCTTCTTCATCTTGTCATTTCCTTCATAGATGTTTGATGTTTTTCATAAATATCTTTTTCTGATTCGCAATGCATCACCTTAACAAATTATTATTCCAATAGACCACACAAGATAACATTCATGTATTTTTCATTATGTTCACTAGCCTTCTTCCTAGTGTTATCTGTTGGTGTATTTTTTTAGATTGTATACCCAATCATGACTGATTTTCAAATATCAAACCCAAGATCCATTAGATAAGTCTACATCCTTATACTCCATAATGCATAGTTTGTTTCGTAAAACAATGAAGCCATGTTTGTGGAGAAACGTTCTTGACTAGAGATGTGTACTACTGAGATATAACTTCTAGTGATTAGACTATTTCTAAAGGAATCCGCTCTAATACCGATTGTTGGACCATGTTTTTTCGTTAAACCAAAATTGGGGCCTCTTATTTTCTAATACAACCACCAGAGTTAAAGAATCCAAGGGAGGTTGTTAAACCATGTCACTAGTCCCGAAGGAAGTGTTGACCACCAAGTCAAAAGTATGTCTCTTTTAAGCCTATAATGGGGTGTTGTCTTGATGACCTATTTATGAACTTCTTCTATTCCTTCCACCAATTCCCTAAGATTCTATTGGTGTCATTGTTCTGATAGAAAGATATTACAAAGTCCTTGTTCAGAGATTGTTTCGGTTCATGGAACTTGTGATATCTATTGACATCTTGTGGAAGAAAAGAGCCAATACACTCTCCTTTATCATTATTGATTAAACAAGTATTGCAATTTGTGAGAATGAAAATCCATTCCATTAACTTGACACAAGGGAAGACCGGAGCCCTAGCTGTAATAGAACGTAATCTAGAGCGCTTGATGATTGGGAAACCTCATCATCCACATCTTGTTTTATAAAAGAGTCTCTCTTGGAGTCCCTCTTGTTTTATAAAAGAGGAAACTCAATTGAAAGAGGGTTTTTGGATCTGTATTGTATAGGAACAATATTTTTTCTTTATGATTTAAAGAGAAAGAGTCAGTTTTGGAAATTTTTGAATATGAAAATGTGATTATTCTTTTCGTAAATGTGTATGGATTATGGTTTAATGAATTTCTTTTTTATTGTGCTATGTATGTTTATATTGTTTGAATTTCCTTATGAGTACAACAATGTTGTAATAAGTAGGTTAAACAATTAATTGTTGCTATGCTTACTTCACTTTCATATTAAGCTATTATTTGCATAAATGAATTTATTATTTTGTAGAGAGTATCATTTTTACTGTACCCATTTTCGTTAGTTTTCTCCTGATCAGGATATTTTAGAACAACTTAGTATGTGATGCTAGGAGATAGATATCCATAGAGAGATTTAAATTCATAAATATTAGTAGATGTGTAATAGGTGGTATCATAAAACCATTCCACTAGAAGAAGCCACTTTACCCATTGACATTGTTTGTCTGAAGAATAACAACGAAGATAGCCTTCTAAATATTTGTTAACAATTTTTGTTTGAACATCTTTTTATTGGAATCACTGAATAACAAGTTCAATCTTCTTTCCACAAACAAAAACACAACACCTTGGGCATGGAAGGAATTTGCAAGGATTCCTCCAACTATATGGGATGATTTTAAACATCAAAGTTGTTGAAATATTCTAACTTCGAAGAATATTCTAATTATATTTGAGTTATTATCTTATAGATCATATCCCCTTTTTCAGATTGATCATGTCGGGTCTTGTATAAGATCAAATCCCCTTTTGTGGATTGGTCAAACCATATTTATATGGTGGTATTTGTAAAGTCGCCCACTAGTGTTCGAAAAATTATTATTATAAAATACTGATTTATTATTACTTGTGATTTTTGAAAAAAACAACAACTCAAGACAAAGGATGTTATGGTGACAAGACTATTTATTATTTGTTGCATGAAAAAACTTGTCTCTAATAACATAATAAGATTTAAATTGTAGAAGCATTATCATATAAAAGATATTTTTTTATCTAAAAATTAAAGAGATTTAAGTTGTAGAAAAATTATCATATAAAAGATGTTTTTTATCTAAAAATTTAAGTGTTGTAAAATTGTAGTTATGTTGAAAATAAAAATTGTGGTGTTCAAAAAATTGTAATTTGAAATGAAAATAAAAATTGTGGTGTTCAAAAATTTGTAATTATGTTGAAAATAAAAACCATAGTGTTCAAAAAAAAATTGTCAAAAAATAGTACAGAGAATTTCATAATGTAAATAGTCCCTCTTGTTTTATAAAAGAGGAGACTCAATCGAAAGAGGGTTTTTGGATCTGTATTGTATAGGAACAATATTTTTACTTTATGATTTAAAGAGAAAGAGTCAGTTTTGGAAATTTTGGAATATGAAAATGAGATTATTCTTTTTTGTAAATGTGTATGGATTATGGTTTAATGAATTTCTTTTTTACTATGCTATGTATGTTTATATTGTTTGAATTTCCTTAAGAGTACAACAATGGTGTAATACGTAGGCTAAACAATTAATTGTTGCTATGCTTACTTCACTTTCATATTAAGCTATTATTTGCATAAATGAACTTATTATTTTGTAGAGAGTATCATTTTTACTGTACCCATTTTCGTTAGTTTTCTCCTGATCAGGATATGTTAGAACAACTTAGTATGTGATGCTAGGAGATAGTTATCCATAAAGATATTTAAATGCATAAATCTTAGTAGATGTGTGATAGGTGGTATCATAAAACCATTCCGCTAGAAGAAGCCACTTTACCCATTGATATTGCTTTTCTGAAGAACAACAACGAAGATAACCTTCTAAATATTTGTTAACAATTTTTGTTTGAACATCTTTTTATTGGAATCACTGAATAACAAGTTCCATATTCTTTCCACAAACAAAAACAAAACACCTTGAGCATGGAAGGAAGTTTCAAGGATTCCTCCAACTATATGGGATGATTTTAAACGTCAAAGGTGTTGAGATATTGTAACTTCGAAGAATATTCTAATTATATTTGAGTTATTATCTTATAGATCATATCCCCTTTTTCAGATTGATCATGTCAGGTCTTGTATAAGATCAAATCCCCTTTTGTGGATTGGTCAAGCCATATTTATATGGTGGTATTTGTAAAGTCGCCCCCTAGTGTTTATAAAGTGGTTTTAACCAATTCTAGAAGAAGTTGGCCCTACCATGTGAAGATACATCACCGTAGCGCCCCCTAAACTAGTATTTATATGTGAGGATGGTGCCTCACTAATATTTATATGTGTGCATATCTTGAAGGCAGTTGCAGTTGTAGGAGGAAGGAGAAGAGAGGCGCATGCTCAATCTTAGTTTATTCTTGGTGTTTTAGTCTTAGTCTTGGAATTGTATTGACAATCTATTAATGACGAAGTTTCATTGGGTTTTCTCCCCCATGAGGGTTTTGTTTTGTATCTTGTGATTGTGTTTATTTTAGTGATCCTCTTTATGTCGTTGTTTTGGAAATGCATTGAATTTGGAAATAACCTAATAGAAACATTAAAAAATTAGCATGGTATCAGAGCCTAACTGAATAAAGAACCTTTCACTAGGTATCTAAAAACATCATTATTGACGTACAAGGAAATTAGGGATTTTTACTGAAGAGGAATTTTTGACCAAAAACTATCTTGGGAAGTGTGCCTTGCCCTAGCGCATCTTTTGGTAGCTTGAGCAAACTTTTTCAATGGAAAGATTCTCCAGAACATCAAACCCTAGTTTTGACCAGTACCAAAAAAATGGAAAACCAGTAAACTAGAGCTAGTACCAGAAGTACCAGTCCATATTTTCGCAAGTCAAGTTTCAAGGGGTAAAACTTGGAATTTTCCAAAACAATCAGCTCCAACAAACTCACCTCAGCCAAGTGCATCTCCTAGTAAGCTGGGTTTCAATTTTTGAGCACTTTCATTTTCTAGTCATTTTATTAGCTCCAGGTTAAGATGTTTGGAAGCACCAAGCTTGTTGACAAGATAGAAGGTGTGGAAATGTTTTGTTCTTGGAAGTACAAAATTGGACTTATTCTTGAAGAGAATAACCTTGCAAAATTCATAAAAGAAAATGTACCGGAACCTGAAGAAGATGCAGCCAAAGAGAAGTAAAAGAAGAATATGGTTAAGGCCAAAATAATAATTGAATATTTCATTAAAGGCCCCTTGATCCCTCAAGTGAATTCTAATAATAATCCAAAAGATATGTTTGATTCCCTAACTAGAATGTATGAAGGAAAGAACATCAACCAGAAGATGAACTTGAGAACCCAACTCAAAAACACGAAGATGCAAAAAGGAGAAATAGTTCAAGACTATTTCTCTAGGGTTTCTCAATTCAAGAGATAGTTAGAGGCAATCAGAGATAACCTAGATGAATATGAACTCATAATGACAACTCTTAATGGTCTCACAAGACCTTGGGATGCCTTCATCCAAACTATTTTTACAAGAAAAGAGAAACTCCAATTTGGCAGTTTATGGGAAGAATGTGTTCAAGAAGAAGCAAGAGTGGTTGACCGTGAAGCCATCCTATTAAGATATGAAGATCAATCCCTATATGATCATGCTAAGGGTGGAAGGAAAAAGTCTCATTTTCAAAAGGAGACCCACCTTCATAAAGAATCTCACTTTCCAAAGAGATTCTATAAATATCATAAGGGTCAAAGAAAGTGAAAATATTTCTCCTCTTATCAATGCTATCATTGTGATAAGATGGGACACATTGCTAAGAAATATCCTACTAGAAGGGAAGAATACAAGAGGGGAAATAAAAAAATACAGCATGCCCATGCAATTGAAGATGATGAGCCACCCAAGAAGTTAACTAAAGAAGAGATTCAAGATTATGTTTTGTTTTCTGCCCTCTCAGGATCTGTGACACCTGGAGAGGATACTTGTCTCATAGATAGTGGTGCATATAAACACATGACAAGTCAAAAATATATTCTCTCTAGCCTTATATAAAATGACTTCACCCATAAAGTTTAACTTGGAGATTATTATTAGTACCATGTCAAACGAATATGAGAATCCACCTACAAACTTGATTCAGGAACTCCGATGAGAATGGAGGATGTACTCTATGTAATAGGTTTGAAAAATAACTTACTCTTTATTTCAGCCCTAGATAAGAAAGGTTTCAGGGTTGCGTTCATGGATGGTGAAGCTCTTATGTGTCCTAAAGGAAAAACTATTGAATATGCAGTTTTTATTGGAACAGAAGAAGGTGGTTTATACAAGTTAAAAGGTTACTCAGAAATGCTTCACTTGGATTCAAAACTCTCGAAGAAATGCTCACCAGAAAGAAGCCAGAAGTAAGCCATCTCAAAATATTTGGTTTTCTAGTATTTGTACACATTCCAAAAGAAAAGATAACCAGGTTGGATCCTTTAGGAAAGAAGGGAATATTTTTTGGATACTGTGAGGTCTCTAAGACCTTCAGAATTTACATACTACTTTACCATCATATTGAGATCAACAGGGATGTAAACTTTGATGAAGATGGAACACTCAAAAGATCAAGGAAATTCTAGCTTGAAGAAGTATATGAAGAAGAATCCGTGGCTCCCAAAGTTACATAACCCATAAAGGAAGTTACAATTACCCTTGATGATGAGATTCCAGTAGATCATGATATGATAGAATCTCAAGAACCTCTGTGTATGACGATCTCTCACAAGAGAAAGCCATCTTGGACAAGAGAACTTATTCAATATGCAAAGAAGTGTGGTGCCCCAGAAGGAACCATGAGACAAAGCAAGAATACTAAGCCATGTTTCATAAGAGTATGTGAAATGAAAAAGAGTATAGAATTGGTTGTGTACAATTTAAGCACATGTTTATGGAGTCCGCTTCCATGGATGGACAATTATTGCATGGATGGTTATCTTATAATGGCCATGCACACAGTTCCAATAAAGCAAAGATAAAAAATAGTCAAAATAGTTTTGTATTCATTATATTTATCTAATGAAAAGGATATTTTATGTTGGAAACTATGTAAAAAAATTTCAATACTTCAATCCTACCAACATTAATATATAAAAATAAATTTAAAAAAAAAAACGTTGTAAAATTCAATCTTACCAACATTAATATATAAAAGATAAGATTTCAAAATGAAGCATTGTAAATTTGTAATTATATTGAAAATAAAAACTATCTGGTGTTCAAAAAACTAATAAAAATTTAAATTAATTGGAATTAGAATGGATTAAAAGTGTAAGTAAAACAAAATTGTATTAAATAACAAATTAAAAAAAAATAAATTAATTGGAATTAGAATGGGTTAAAAGTGTAAGTAAAACAAAATGGTATTAAATAACAAATTAAATTAATTGAAAGCAGAGAATGTGTAAATAAGGGTTAGCAAAAAAACTTAGTATTAGAAAAGAGTGATTTATTATTACTTGTGTTTTTTGAAAAAAAACAAATAGCTCAAAACAAAGGATGTTATGGTAACAAGACTAAGGATGTTATGGTAACATGACTATTTATTATTTATTGCATTAAAAAAACTCGTCTCCAACAATAAAATAGACTTAAATTGTAGAAACATTTTAAAGCGTTGTAAAATTGTAGTGTTCAAAATATTATATAAAAATTTAAACTAACTGAAAGTAAAGAGTGAAAATAAGGGTTAACCAGACTGAATTCATATTAAAAGATAGTGATTTATTATTATTAATGTTTTTGGAAAAAATCAATTTAAGATAAAGGATGTTATGGTCGCAAGACTATTTATTGTTGCTTACATGTAAAAACCGTTTTCAAAAAGATAATAGAGACTTTAATCCTACAAACATTAACATAACATATAAAAGATAAATTTTATCTAGAAAAATAAGCATTGTAAAATTGTAGTTACCAAATTAAATATAATATTTTGAACAAAGATAATTTTTAAATATTTAAAATTTTTAACATACACTTCAAAAATATTTATTTTGTAATTAGTTACATTTTATCTTAATTTTTTTAGTTATATAATATTAGAAACTAACTTTAAAATAATCAATGAATAAGTATCCAATTTTAATGGGAAAACTTCTTTTAGAATATATCTCATTTTCAAGATAAAATGAGATGTTTGTACAAATTATTCTTTTTTATTATAAATAGAAATTTATTACAAATAAAAAATAAAGTGAGTATAATGTAACTTATCACCAACCTAATAATAACTAATAAACTAATAATAAATTATTGTTAGGGATTTATTGGCCTTAACATATAATTATTAAATTATTAGAAGTTTAAAATTTGGAGAAATAAGTGGTAGAATTTAGTTAAAACCGTTTTGTATTAATTATATTTCTCTAATGAGAAGTGTGTGTAAAACTTTTTATCGAGGATTAAAAATCAAAACCATTTGATTGGTAAAATTTAGTTAAAATAGTTTTGTATTAATTATATTTTTCTAATAAAAAGGTCGTGAAGTAAATTAATGATTATCTAGTTAAAAGAGATTTTATGGTGAAAATCATGTAAAAATTTGTTTAATCCTACCAACATTAATATATAAAAAATAAGTTTAAAAAAATTCAATCCTACCAACATTAATATATAAAAGATAAGTTTTCAAAATGAAACATTGTAAAATTGTAATTATATTGAAAATAAAAACCATGTAATGTTAAAAAAATAATAAAAATTTAAATTAAGTGGAATTAGAATGTGTAAAAAAGTGTTAGCAAAACAAAATGATATTAAATAACAAATTAAATTAATTAAAAGCAGAGAATGTGTAAATAAGGGTTAAGGGTTAGGTATTAGAAAAGAGTGATTATTACTTGTGTTTTTTCTTTTTTTTTTTAAACAAATATATGAGGACAAAGGATGTTATGCTGAAAAGATTATTTATTATTTGTTATATAAAAAAACTTTTCTCCAATAATAAAATAGGTTTAAATTGTAGAAACATTTTATGTAAAAATTTAAGTGTTGTAAAATTGTAGTGTAGTAAATAAAAGTTATTTGTAGCTTTATAAAGAAATAATCTTGTAAATGAAAGTGATCTCATATCCTAGAAAGAGAAGCACAAAAAAGTTTGTGAGATAAAATGTGAATCAATAAGAAGGTGGACCTACCTCTTAATTCATTTCTCCAATGTTTTGAAGAATTTTGTAGGGTCCATAAAATTTTGGAGCTAGTTTCTAATCTTTCTCTTTTTCGAGAGTATTTCTTATAAGGTTGTAGTCTCAAAAATATCCAATCACCTTCCCGTTGTGCCCCCCAAAACAACCCACTAAAATTTTATAATCTAGAGAATTTCAATGGATATCCCCTATCAAAATTTTGGCAAGGTACTCTATCACTTCTTATTTGATTTGATACTAACACAAGATGCTACTATTTTTCTTATACAATCTCAATTCTAGCCATACAATCAACTATATGAATCAAACACCTCATGCTCTTTCACTTATTTCCAACTAACTCTTACCTGAAAATACTAAATGATAGATTAGGTTAGACCTCAAAGCACACCTTCACCTATTTGATCATGCATGAAATTCATTGAACCATTTCCTACCCAGTAATGCTCTTTGTAATAAACTGATAAAAAGAACTAAATTATATTCCAATAGAACCTTTCTGATAGTATTATTAGAAAGTGTTATGTCAAAATCATTACTTTAAGAGAACCTTTTCTCTCTAATAAAATTATACCTAGACAAAGTCCTTTTCGATAATTCTTTTTCTTCTGAAGCATACATTCATGCTAAGTCTTAGAACAATTATTCTACCCATGTTTCAACAAGTTATTGGTTTACAAAGCTCATCTAAATAAAAAAAGTTCAACGCATAAGTGGGTCCCTCACAAGACTAATGATAGTAATTGGCAAGTGCGAATTAGATGATTAATTATTTTTATCCATGGGATTAAATATTCCCCACGAATTAAAATGTTGATAAGTTTTGTTGGAAGATTGGTTGTTGTCATTGATGTCAACCCTAGCCATTGGCTTTTGGACCCCACAATTGATCAAAGTATATAGACATGAAGGAAATTACATATGAAGATAAAAACCCATGGATGGATAGTATAAGCCATTCCTCTTTTGGTGGTATGTGTCACGTCACATTGATCCTCACGATTGAGGAGAAATGAATTTTCGAAGATGACATTGTGAATTGAAGTAGAAACTACATGTCGGCCCTAATGTTAAAAGGAAGTGACATAAAGGGTATACATACATCTTATTATACATTCATTTTTCACACACACAAGTTTTTTAATGAAAAAGGAGATATAATTCGAATTTCAGAGGAAATCTGAAGTAAAGAAGGCCGAATTTCAAGGGAGGATGATGTCTTTTGGTGATGTGTTCCAAGGTATGTTATTTACAGACCATCTTGCCATTTTCGCTATAATGTTTTTTTCTAGATTGATTCAAATGGTGAAATTTGCATGCTATTGAGAAGATATATCTAGGTACTTGTGGTAAAAACTTGAGCTCTTTATTCACTATAATTTTGGAGATACATTCTGTGGAAGATAGGGTTTTTGACTAGTCCTAAAGCTAGTCATAAACACATGTTCTAGGTAAAATAGTCATAACGTCTTCATAGAGAATGCAAATGAAGTGAGACCAATTTCTTTAGAAAGAGAATGGGATGTAGTTTCCTGTGTGCGAATTTTAAAATCTTATGTTAAATATTGAGCACGGGGGATGTTGTACAAGTTAACTCTCCTGAATAAACCAGAATTGAATAAGGTCTACCATTTTCTCTATAACTCCTTTTCTAGGAGGATTCAAGGAGTGAAACTTGGAGGAGTTTTAGAGAATACATTGAGTTATATTATATACAGGATCAGAGTATTCTAAAAAGTGAAGAATTGTAGAATTTGAATAAGTCTCAGGAAGCATTATCAGGTTCTATGTGATGGTTGGTTGATGGTGATAATTTAATGTAACGTTTTATTATATCTCATATATTGTTGGGTGGAAGGAAGGGGCAAGGATGGAGAGGTAAACCCTATCTTGATATTGGAGGATTGTATCTTCCTTTTGGAGGTTTATCCCTCCCTTTATATTTGGAAGTTGTAGCTACCTTTGGAAGTCATTATTTCCCTTGAACAATAACTATTGGTTATTTCTCATATATTGTGCATGGTGTACTCTGGTGTATTGGTGTAACTCTTCTACTATTATTCATTGCTCATTGGATATAATTAAATATATAATATGGTTGAAGTATAAGTTGAAAAAGTTTTTAAATTGTACTTGATACTGATTGAACCCCCTCTCAGTATCATCAGTTGGTATTAGAGCCAGTTTCCTTAAGAACAATTGAACCACTAGAAGGAAAATCCCGAGCAGAGATGGATGACCATGAGCACATTCCAAATGGGATTAAACGATTTTATGGAAGAAATTATGCGTACTGGAGTGATAGAGTGGAAACTTACCTAACAGCTTTGGGAGTAGACATTTGGTACTCAGTTGTAAATGGCTATGTAATCGCAAAGAATGCTCCAACCGATCCAAATGAGAAGAAGCATATGAGTTGTAATTCAAAATCTAGACATGTTATTCTAGGAGCATTGGCACCAACCATTGCCAGCAAAGTGATGGGATACAACACTATTAAAGAGGTATGGGACAAGCTCAAGAGTATCTATGAAGGTGATTCGAAAGTTAAGCAGGTCAAGCTTCAACGACATAGAGTGGAATTTGAAAATTTGAAGATGAATGAAAAGGAAGATATTGCGACCTATTTTATTAGAGTTGATGAATTTGTTAATTCTATAAGAGGATTAGGTGAAGAGCTCAATGAATCCTTGGTGGTAAAAAAAGTGTTGAGATCACTTCTCTTGAAGTATGATGCTAAGTCTCCGCCATTGAAGAAACTAGGGACTTGACCAAAATGATAATGGATGAATTACATGGGTCTCTTATAGCATATGAAATGAGAACATGTACAGAAAGTGACCAACCAAACAATGAAGCATCCTTTAATTCCATAAGGAAGACAAAAGACAAGGATAACGAACTTGATGAAGAAACAAAAAAATTCGTAAGAAGGTTCCAGAAGGGAACTGGAAGATACAAACATAAGTATCATCTCAAATGCTTTAACTGTGGTAGAATATGACATATTGTTGAAAACTGCTACTATAAAAAGAGAAGTCTCAATAATAAAAAGAGATTCTACTTCAAGGATGATGACATCTCCTCATATGAGAGTGATGAAGAAGATAATGATGGAGGAGAAGTCCTCTTCAGAACCCAAGAAACCCAGGATGATCATCACAAGAGTTCTAAAGAAGAAGAAATCATTTTTGAAGAAGATTCAGATGAAGAAACCAACATTAACTGCTACTATAGAAAGAGAAGTCTCAACAATAAAAAGATCTTCTACTCCAAGGATGATGACATCTCCTTAGATGAGAGTGATGAAGAAGATAATGATGGAGGAGAAGTCCTCTTCATAACCCAAGAAACCCAGGATGATGATCACAAGAGTTCTAAAGAAGAAGAAATCATTTTTGAAGAAGATTCAGATGAATAAACTAACATTGATTCCTTTTGGGGATACAAAGACAACATAGAGAGTGAACAATAAGATGAGAATCTTAAAAATTTGAAGCATGTTGAAACTAAAAATAACAAGCTTAGAAACACAAACATAATACTAAAAGGTGAATTGGGTAGTTGTGAAGAAGAGAATTACAAGTTTGAAAAGACCATTGGTAGCTTGAAGGAACAATTAGAATATTATGAGAAATTGAAAGAAGAATTGGATCACACAAAAGGGGAGCTACTATTGACAATAGAAAAGTTGAAGAAGTTCGAAAAAAGAAATGAAAAATTAGATGAGATCCTTAGGAGTCAAAGATCTCCAAACGAAAATGCCAGAGATCCTTAGCACTGAAAAAAATTATAGCGAAAATGCCAAGGTGTCTCATATGTAGCAGCGAAACCCCAAGACCTTGAGCTCTGATACCATAGGTTAAGAACCAAATATCAATATAGCATAGAAAAACCTCAGAATAAGTACTCAACACCTTGAAAAAGAGAGAATTTCAGATAATAAGCCTCTTCGAGGGGGCAACCTCCTTTTACACCACATAAATGTTAAAGTACCAAATGATTCCAAATGAAAATGTCTCCTTGGTATATATAGGAGACTAGGAGGTACAATTACAACTAATGGACCCAAGCCGACATAAATAAAATAACATTACTAATCTAATATTTCCTAATTAAGGGGTAATGTGCCACTATTTAGAGCTTAACACTGTTTATGAGTATATCAAAGTTACCTCAAGGGAGACGTCCCCAGTGACCTAAAGGGATGATAAAAATAAGACAAGGATGGAAGAAAATACCTCTTTCACTGGTCACTCAAGTCAAAATGTTCTTAAGATCTCTAATGGATGAAGCAATGGTAAAAATGGAGTGTACCTTCCTAGAACAAGACAACAAAGAAAATATGGCAACTTTCAAGTACAAAAATGATGTTAGTGCTTCATAGGACCATGAACCTTTGAAAAATAATCTAGCTGAAACAAAATTGCAGCAATGTAATAGTTTACAACAACAATAAGTATTTTGTAACATCTGCAATAAATATGCCTTGGAATTGCTTGAAAAGACAATGAAAAGATAGATTTAACTAGGCAGAATGACAATCAATTGTCACAAACAATTTTATCAATGTCTAGCTATCATTAAATGTCAATTTTGCAGTGAATTTGTTGCAGTTAGATGGCTGTAGCAATATTTTGTAACAATAGCAAGTATTAGTGCTCAGAATTACAAAAAAACACTGTGTAAACTTAGCCTTTATCAAGTAGATTGTTTGGAAATTGTCACAAGAAATTTCTGAGTGAGTTGAATACATGTTATGTAAGTGTATTCAACAAATTAATGTAGATTAGTATGTTTGTAGAAAAGGTTTGCAACAGAAGCAAGTTAACTAGTGAAATAGTCAAGTTTAGGGTTAGTAGAAGTTAGCAAAAGATTCAAGGAAGAGAGTTTGAGTGTTTGTTTGATCAATCATTCACTAAAGCAAGTGGACTAGTGCCTTTAAGGGGTAATGGAGTCTATAGGTGATGGTTTTCTCTTGGAAGTAATAACAAAATGATTATACTTGTCTAAGGAGAAGAGATGGATGGAGGAGGTCTTGGCACTTCAAGGCCTCAAACATCCAAACCCAAAAGACAAATTCACTAGAGAGTAAGCAATTTTAGGCCCTAACGAATCTTCCTTCCTTAGACTATTGAAAGGTATTAAGAGAAACAATAACTAGATAATGGATTCTAAAGAGCTATCATTTGGGGCTTTAGAAGTTTATCTAGGTCAAATCACCTTAGTAAAAGTCTAGCAAATGAAGAGCAAAGAAGTAGTATCTTAAGTCCTTTACTCCTAGGGTTTTTCAAGCAAGAAATTTTATAATATTTAACTTGAATAAGAAAATATACCATAACCATTCAAATGAAATAAAAAATTGTAGATTTACTTACTTCACCAAGAATAATCAAGCAATAAAACCCTAGATTGCTAAGTAACTTCACCAAGAAATGATCTAAGTTGCAAATTTTAGCATCCAAGACAAGTGCACCTCCCTATTTCAGCCAATAACTCCCAAAAAGGGCACAAATTTTAGACCACACTTAGTGTGTGATGATTTTTTATGAAAAAATGAGAGTACTTTATCTCTATTTATACAAAACTTTGACCTTTAATTAAAATTAGGTCAAATAAAAGGACGACCTAGACAATTTACATCAAAATCTAGTTTTTGCATAAATAAAAGTAATTAACACGTAAAATCATCCCCGAGGGTGACGTCATGCCATTCTAGGGTGATGTTGAGCCCCTAAGGTGGAACATTGGGCTCCAGATGTTGGACGTTTTGCCTCCAAAGGCCCTGAATGATGCCCACACCTTCCAACTAGCTCACAACTGTTGATATTATGGTAGTTGCGGGAGGTTTTTACCTCCAAGTGTAAACCTGACAATGATAGAATACTTTGGGAAGAAAGAAGAAAACCTAATAAGTTGGCTAATAACCCTAGATGACTTGTTGGCTCAAGAAGATAATTTATATTAGGTTATTAGCCTCCAAGAGAAGAAGACAGCCATAAATAATAATATATACTGAATAGATAGATACCCAGAATAAGAAGTCGTCCCAAACAGTTAGCCAAAATTAGTATAAATACAAGAGGTCAATTCTCATTCTGGGAGGCAGTCTCAGTATTACAGAGCAGCACTTGTGCACACTGCAGTTGCCAAGTTTCTACACAGGTTTGGAGGAGAGTTGTCGTTGCAGCTGTTGCAGCTAGCAATTATGCTTGGACTATCTCTTGGCTAGGGTTTGGATTATCTGATCAACTCTTATTGGTGCTCTATCCTTGGGGAAATGTGTGCTACCCTTTGTTTGGCTATATAGCCTAGGGTTTGCTTCCAGAATGATTCTCTTTCAAGGTTAAGGTGCTCGGAGGGTGGCTTCAGCCTATGGTTGGGCGACAAGGGTATTGCCAATGGTAAAACAAGAACATCCCATTATATTCTAACAGGTTATGGGTGCACACCTCCTTCATTTAGTATAACCGTTGGAAGGAAACATAGCCATAAGGATATTGAGCTCGTTGAAGAACTGTCGCTAGGGTTTCTAGCAGGAGCAGTCACCATAGAACTGCCGCTAGGGTTACTAGCAGGTGTAGTTGCAGAAACCCTAATGCTCTTGTTGAGGCACCTTAAATCAAGGGATTGACCTAATCTCTGGATAGATCAGTGCGCCCTAGCCTAGCGCATCTCCTAGTACTCTCAGAAAGCCAAGATGTAAAGTTTGAGCTTTTGGTCAAATCTAGGGTTGATCAAGTCAAAGCAGCCATGACTTACTCTATGAAGTCAGAGAACAAGTTAGATGGAGGTTCTAACTTTAGAGCGTAGAAGACTAGGATTGAACTCATCCTTTCCAAGAATAAAGTGATGGATATCGTGAAAGGAAAGATCGTAAAACTAGAGTTTGAAGAAGGGAAAGACAAGGAACCACAGAATGTTGCAGTTATGGAGAAGTTCAAAGACGATGACAACAATGCCATGAGTATCATAGTGGAATCTATAAAATACCGCTTGATACCCTACATCTCCCATATTGACTCATCGAAGAATATGTACGATGCCCTAACAAATCTCTTCTCGGTCAGAAACATTGGAAAAGTTATGAGTCTGAAGAATGAGCTCCGTGACATGAAGATGAATGATGAGGACAAAATAACATCATACTTTGTGAGGATCTCCCAATTAAGAGATCAAGTACAAGCTATTGAAGAGATCATTTCAGAGAAGGAATTGGTAAACATAGTACTCAATGGTCTTCCCAAGATGTGGGATGCATTTTCCGCAAGCATGAACAAAAGAAAGGAGTATCCTACATTTGAATAACTTTGGACTTGATGTGCTCAAGATGAATCCAGGATCAGTGCAAAAGAGAAACCCCAAAATAAGTACGATGATCAGGGCTTCACAACAAGATTCAATAGTTTTAGGAACAAAAGGAAGTTTGGCTCAAGGAGGAAGCCAAATCAAGAGAAAGACATTTCAGAAATACAATGCTTCAATTGTCAAAAGTATGGTCACTACAAGAATCATTGTCCCAAGCTAAAGAAAAGGAACGAGAAACACGAAGCATCAGTTGCCGAGGAAAAAGAACCTACAAAGAAGACTAAGCAGGATGAAAGAGACTTCTTCTTCTAAAGGTAACACTACTCTTCTTATTTCTTGTACATATCTTGTTTGCATCATCTTTGTACATATCTTGTATATCTATCTCCTGGAAGATAATGTATTCCAAGAAGAACTATACCTATGGAAGAACAACAAGATAAGGATTGATATCATTAGATAATACACATGAAAGGATGAAATACACCGAATCAATCATGAAGAGACCTAGAAGAAGCAAAGACAAAAAGAAGCTAGCAATCAAGAGGAAATTGGAGAAAGACTCATGAAATTTTGTAGAAGACAACAAGACGGACGCGTGGAATCTGTTAGACAGAGAGAGCCAATTATATATTGCAGAAGACAATAAGGATGCAAACAGAAATGTGGACTCTATTAGACGGAGGGAGCCGATTATATGCACTTATACATGAAGGAAGGATTAGGAGGGAGCTAATCCTATGATCCATTAAATATGATGAAATATATATTCATGGTAGCAATTGTGAAAGACAATACATGTTTAGCTCAACCGTAGAAGAAGACTTCAAAGAAGAAGCCTTAAAATATCCCTGGTTGTCCATTCACATCCGTGATCCTATAATGAAAAGAAGAAGTGGAATCTATAGGGCATGGAATCTATAAGAAACTCCATTGACCCAAGAGATAAAGGAAAAACATGAGGAAGAACATGAAGATTCCAAGAAACAAGAGAAGCCAGAACAACCAATCATTATATCACAAGATTACCAGCCTGACATGACCTCACTAAAAGCAATAAGGAAGAGGAACTGAAAATTGTGATGAAGAATAGTTACGCAAGAATTATGAATGAAAGCATTGCAAGATCCAGAACTAGAGATTCTCCCAGATGGAGGGAGAAGACTATGATGATTACTCGTTTTGGTAAACCAAACATATCTTTACATGAATCAATATTCATGAGTTGGAGTTCTACTTCAGATAAATGCAAAGAATGTTCTCCAGAGCAATTGAGAAAAGAGAATATGAAGAGAAATCTCAAGACTTTGAGGCATACCAAAAAGAGACCCTTGTATGCAGATGGAAGAAAATAACTTGGTGGAGAACCTCCAGTGCACAGCAGAAGCATGGTGAAGATTTCCTATAACAGAGATATTGTATCAAGATGATTACTCAGTAGATCAGATATCATGATGAAAGAAGAAGTGCCACATGGATATGTTCCAGTTTTCCAACAATGATATACTCTATTGATCAGAGCTACATGAAGCCTTCAAGAGAAAACCAGTGTTCCAGAACGAAGTACATTTGAAATCAAGCATTACATTATCCGTGATGAAGTCTAGAAAGGAGAAAGTGGTTCTCCAATACATATCTCCACAGATGAGCAGATAAGCAGACATTTTGGTAAAGCTTCTATCCAAGACGAAAGAGTTTGCGTACTCAAGCTAGAGCTCGTGGAGACAACTTCCTTATTGAAAAAGGAAGAGATGACTCCTAGGTTGGGAGGGAGCACTGATATGTATTGATTTATGGACAATCATTTTTCAGTTTGAAAAATGGTCCAGGATGAGAAGTTTCTTTTCTAGTTCGGAAAGTGGATTGAGATTTCTGATTGACAACAATTTCCCATTGTTGTTAACATGGGAAATGGTACAGATTTCTGATGTATCATAGACAACGACTTCCCATTGTGGTTAACATGGGGAGTGGTCTAGGGAAGTCTCTCTTATTGAGGGTTACTCAAGAAGACTGGCCCGCCTCGCCGGACAACAATTTCTCATTGTGGTTAACATGAGGAATGGTCTGTTTTGGAGGTTGATACAAGACATTCTTTTGTTCTTGTGGTTAACAGAGGAAATGGTCCAGACAGTCATTCCTTAGGGTTTATACATTCTCTCTAGGGTGCACTTTGATTAGTGTAGGAGGAATGGCCCAGGGTGGGGAATGGTCCAGGCTGAGAAATCATGGACAGACATTCCTTAGGGTTTATACATTCTCTCCAGGGTGCACTTTGATTAGTGTAGGAAGAATGGCACAGGGTGGGGAATGGTCCAGGTTCAAAAGACATGACAGTTATTCTTCCTTGCTTGAGAAGAATAGTGCAGATATCTCATTGTTCTACTCTAAGGGTATATATTCTTTTAGATCTCACAGATGTGAGTGAAATATTGGCCCAGATGATTCAGTTTATATCATAACATTGTTTCTGTGTAGGTTGATATCATATGATTGTTATGAAGACTGTATGCTAGTAGATGTATACTACTATGGTGGATGTGTTCCACTGCTCGTGACTATACGTTGTTGATCAAGTACTTGTGTGTTACTTGGTGTGGTAGTGTACCACTGGATTGTAGTTATGTACTACTATGGATAGACACAGTAGTGTTCTATTTTGTTTCGATTGCCTTGAAGACTATCAATAGTATTGGAAATGATTATCAGTTAGATGGATAATCAAAGGACAGAGATTTCCTAGACGGAAAATGGTTTAGAGCATTTACTCTTCTAGATTAGAAGAATGGCTCTTGTATCACTCTGTGGAGTGAACGTCATGTCTGATTACTCATATAGAGTATGGTTTCGAGAGATGATGCAACTGATGACATTGATGATGATGATGGTGCTCATGATCTAGTCCTGATCTAGTCTATACAACTATGTTGATGCTATCGGGTGAATGGTATGTTTTTGTGCTCAAGACCATTACCTATAATACCTCCCTAACTAGGAGGGAGTGTTGATATTATGGTAGCTGCAGGAGGTATTTACCTCCATGTGTAAACCTGACGATGATAGAATACTCCGGGAAGCAAGAAGAAACCCTAATGAGTTGGCTAATAACCCTAGAAGACTTTTCAGCTCAAGAAGATAATTTATATTAGGTTATTAGCCTCCCAGAGAAGAATTTAGCTAGAAATAATAATATATACTGAATAGACAGATACGTAGAACAAGAAGTTGGCCCAGGCAGTTAGCCAGAATTAGTATAAATACAGGAGGTCAGTTCTCATTTTGGCAGGCAGTCTCAGTATTGCAAAGCAACACTTGTGCGCACTGCAGTTGCCCAGTTTCTGCACAGATTTGGAGGAGAGCTGTCGTTGCAGCTGCTGCAGCTAGCAGTTACACTTGGACTATCTCTTGGCTAGGGTTTGGACTATCTGATCAGCTCTTATTGGTGCGCTATCCTTAGGGAAAGGTGTGCTACCCTTTGTTTGGCTATCTATCCTAGGGTTTTATTCTGGAGTGATTCTCTATCAAGTTTAAGGTGCTCGAAGGGTGGCTTCAGCCTATGTTGTGGTGACAAGGGTATTGTCAATGGTAAAACGAGCCCATACCATTATATTCTAACAATAACTTCCCTCATAATGAAAACCCTAACTATGGATGACGTCTAGGGTCATGATGGTGACATCATGGGCTATAAATATCAATGTATATGTGGAAGAGTAAGACCCCCCTAGGTCTAGGTTTACCAGGGTGTCCCCTAGGGTAACGCCCTTCTTTCTTCTTGTTGCAAATCTATGATGTCTTCTTTCCCCTGGTGTGATGTCCCGTCCCCAAGATTAGGCCAGCAGGGAGTGACTTAGTAGTCTATATGTTCCCGTAGACTATAGTTAGGCACAAACAGGGAACCAGATGGAGAAATAAGGAGGAATTAAGGCTAACCGATGAATTAAGCCAAAATACTTAGGAAAAGTCACTTAAGTCTAAGTCAACGGAGAATTAGAATGAAAAGGTGATAAGGGGGGGAGTTAATTGACAAATAAATCACTTAGGAGGAAAGGCGCCTAGGTTAAGTGATGTCAACGAAGAATTAGGTCGAGAAAGATATAAAGGAAGGAATTTGACCTAATTCCTCATTATGCATTGTTATGATTTGATGTTGAGAGCTTCCAGAGGAGGAGGAGAGCCAACCTTACTGTTTTGTGGATTTCTGGAGGAAACCACCACCCTTGATCGGTTTTGGTGTTGAGAGACACACCCTAGCCCATTGGAGATACCATCCAGGTATTTCACCGTTCATTTTAGGAGTATTCAGTGTGGAGGGTGTAGCTCAGCCAAGGAGGGCGCAAGCTATTTTGAGGATTCAGAGATCTGCAGTAGACCTGTGTCCCGATTGCAGATTTATTCCGACCCAGTAGAGATCCATCCAGGGTGCTTCCATTGAGCCATTTATCATCAGATTCCGACGGTGGAATCTTGCAGATCGATCCATCCAGCAATTTTGGGCGCAGTCATTCCAGACAGACATTTGGCGTTGCATGCAGGTGTTCCAGAGTAGATCCGGCCAAACCCTTCTGACCCATTTCATCATTTGATGAGACGATTGTTTTGAACCATATAGCAGCCGATTCCGACGGTGGAATATTTTGGGGTGCATTTAGTGTCCAAGGAGGGGCGCAAACCCCCCAGGGGTCCAGATCCGGTGTCGTAGAGGTCCGATTCGAGTTCCGACAGACGTCCATTCTAGTATAGAGACCAGGGCACATCTATTGGAGAAGTTCCAAGCACATTCTGACGGTGGATTCTTCAGATCGAGTTTTCCAGCTGGTAGTGGTTACCGTATTTCGTCGAAATCGCACATTTATTCCGATCTATTCGTGCATGCATCAGATCTGCTATCTTCTTATGATCACGGGTATTTTTGTTATTTGATTATATTCCAGTACAGATCCAGGAGATCTGACTGACGTCTAGATTCTATTTTTCCAGTAGGCTATTGTATTTCCATGCTTGAACCGTTATTATTCATGATATTGAGCAGTTGACATTCTATACTCTTGCATGCATCCTTTTATGATTGTTAAACACTAAATACGCAACATGCACATGTAATAACCCACATGCACCTGCAATAACCAACATGCAACCACAATAACCAAAGAACATCTCACATACACGGCTAAAACGCATCCAGAAACCCCCAGTGTATCAGATCTTCACATCAGAGCATTAGAACAGTAGCGAATATCTTGATCAGCCAGATCAGGGATATTTCAGTGGTATCAGAGCTTTAGTCCTGCTAGCCTGTGACTAAAGACCATGAATCCAGCAGAAGAACCAGATGGCCGTGAGCACGAAGGTGACGAATATGTCATGTACAATCGACGCAGGGGAAGAAGGGACAGACCTAACTTTCCTCCCTTCCCTCCCAGTTCAGAGGAAGAGGAAGAGGCACTTAGAGAAGCAGAGGGACGAGCAAAGCGCGAGGCTGAGCACGAAGCAGAGAAGAGGCTAGGTGACAGGTATGAGTGACCAGAGGGCAGTGGTAAGGCCCCAGTGGATGCAGACGTAGCCTTCATGCAGATGATCAGTGACATGCTAGCTAGCCAGCGGACCATGTCTTAGTCTTTGGCTCAGGTAGCAGATAGACTGGCTATGATAGATATTTCGGGCACTCAAGGCACACATGCAGCGCATGGGAACTCAGGGGCAGGCAGTAGACCCCAGTCACCCACTCACACATATACCTTTGCAAGTAGGATTCCACGTCCGTTGTTTCCCAGTTTCCAGAGGGAAACCCCAGTAGCAGCACAGATACCGATAGCACAGAGACCGGCCACACATGCAGAGGACATTGCAGAGTATCAGAGAGAATATGCGGCCTTGGGCCATGACTTTCACTAGGACACGAACTTAGTCGAGTATTGTGGACTTAGACTCAGGAACCGTCCCAGAGAGCCACAGAGGGGAGGGCAGCAGCAACAGCAGCAGCAGGGGAATAACATTGACTTCATCCGAAAAGTTGGTAAACTCACCATACCTTCTTTTGACGGATCATCGAGATGCACTGCCAGAGCTTGGGTACAGAAACTAGATACCTACTACAAGCTCAACCAGATGACAGAGGCAGAGGCCATCAGTTTCGCCACCCTACACTTGGAGGGTGAGGCACACAAGTGGTGGTATCATGGATTGGTGACATTGGGTCACAATCAAATCACCTCCTACAGATAGTTCACAGAGAGACTCATGAATAGATTTGATAGGAGGGATCCTAAGATCCACTTCAGAGATTTAGCCCAGTTGAGACAAACTGGCACAACAAAGGCATTCATTTCGGAATTTCAGAGAGTAGCAGTGGCAGTGACAGACATATCTGAGCCGCGATTGGTCATGCTATTCACAGAAGGGCTCACAGAACCCTTGAGAGGTTGGGTGAAGGCATACCGCCCTCATTCCTTGCAGGATGTCGTCCGACGCACTAGAGATTTGGCGGATTCGGTGCCAAAAAATAAACCTTTCACTAAACCCTTTGTACCACAGAGAGACAAGGATTCGAAGAATCCTCCAAGGGAGTGGAAGGGCAAGCCCAAGTTGGATGATGATACACGACGGGAGTTGATGAGGAAGAAGCTTTTCTTATCCTGTAGAGATCCTTGGGTCCTCGGGCATAGATGCATGGGGAAGGGACAGATCCACTATATTGAGGTGGAATCAGGCAGTGAGGAGGAGGATGAGGATATTCAGGCACTGACAAACAGTGATTCAGAGACTGAGACCACACATGAGCCAGAACAACAGCCGAAGAAACCTCAGATATCGGTCAGGGCCAAGCCCCAGGAAGAGGCCAAACCTCGTAGAGAGGTGAAAGGGGGAACCATAGCCACCCTTTTAGGAGTACCCAGGTACAACACTCTCAGGCTCAAGGGCCTTGTACAAGGGCAATGCATGATAGCTTTAGTTGATGGGGGGGGCACCCACAACTTCATAGATGCATCCTTGGTAGCCAGGAGAGGGTTACACACAGAGGAGTTTGAGGGATTCCATGTGGCAGTGGCTGATGGATACACAATGTCAAACTTGGCAACTACACCCTGAATGACACGTTTTATGTGGTTGACCTATCAGATACAGATGTCGTATTGGGGGTACAGTGGTTATATTCATTAAGGGAGATTGGGTTCAACTATGAGACGTTGACCGTGAGCTTCAGAGATGCCAGTGGATCAAGAGTTGTACTGAGAGGCATGTCTACAGGGGCACCTCAGGGAGTATCGGAAAAGAGGATGGAGTGGATTTTTCGTCATGGTGATGTGGCTTACGCAGCAGAGTGTTGGATCACCACGCGAAAAGAATCAGAGGGTAGGGAGCAGTACCATCCACAGATCAGAGAGCTTCTGGGATGTTATGAGCCAGTATTTGGGCCGATACCACCAGGGAGACCACCAGACAGAGGTTTTGAGCACGTGATTGAGTTAGAGGCAAGGGCCACACCGGTGATTACAGCACCCTATAGACACCCCAAGAAATTTAAGGACGAAATTGAGAAAGCAATCAAAGAATTGCTCGCTATGGGGCATATCAGGCCCAACATGAGTCCTTTTGCATCTTCAGTAGTACTGGTACTGAAGAAGGATGGCACATTACAGATGTGCATCGATTACAGAGCGCTCAATAAGAAAACGATCAAGAATCGTTACCCTATTCCACACATAGATGAGTTGATGGATGAGTTGCATGGGGCAGTCTTCTTCAGCAAGATTGATCTACGTTCAGGATACCATTAGATCAACATCAGGGAGCAGGATATTGAGAAGACAACATTCTGATGCCATTTCGGACATTTTGAGTTCTTGGTCATGCCATTTGGACTGACCAATGCACCAGCCACTTTCCAGTATTGCATGAACCATATGTTTAGAGGACACTTGAGGAAGTACCTTCTGGTATTCTTCGACGATATATTGATCTACAGCAAGACATGGGATGAGCATTTAACACATTTGGAGAAGGTTTTGGATACTATGAAGACCCAGTCTTTATATGCCAAGGAATACAAATGTGAATTTGGCATGAGGGAACTACTGTACTTAGGGCATATCATCAGTGGGCAGGGAGTACAGGTTCATCAGGAAAAGATCAGAGCCATTGTGGATTGGCCAACGCCCAAGAATATCACGGAGCTGAGAGGATTCTTTGGGTTATGCAGTTACTACAGGCGGTTTGTCAAGGGTTTTTCACAGTTGGGAGCACCACTCACAAACTTGACAAAGAAGGGTGCTTTTCATTGGACAGAGGATTCACAACAGACCTTCGACAAAATGAAGGAGGTTATGAGCACATTCCTTGTTCTAGCCCTCCTAGACTTTTCTCAGCCATTCGTCTTAGAGTGCGACGCATCAGGGGTGGGGATTGGAGCAGTATTGATGCAGGGGGGCCACCCCATTGTGTTTGAGATCAAGAAGCTCAACGAGTCAAAGAGACTCTATCCTATTTACGACAAGGATATGCTAGCAATCATGCATGCTTTAACCAAATTCAGGCAGTATCTGGTTGGCAACAGGTTTGTAGTGAAGACTGATCA
This sequence comes from Picea engelmannii, assembly GCA_009831015.1. Classification (NCBI taxonomy): domain Eukaryota; kingdom Viridiplantae; phylum Streptophyta; class Pinopsida; order Pinales; family Pinaceae; genus Picea; species Picea engelmannii. The sequence continues at coordinate 289,874 of ML780104.1, forward strand.
TAACAGTCTCAAGTATTTCCTTGACCAGAAAGATCTCAGCGAGAGGCAACAAAAGTGGGTCTCAAAGATCCAAGCATTCAACTTTGATATCGAGTATGTCAAGGGAAAAAGGAATGTTGTGGTGGATGCATTGTCCAGGAGACTAGCAGGATGTTCGATGATGGATATATGTACAGATTGGAAAGCTCATTTGTTGGTGGAATACTCCAAAAACAAATTTTCTTGTGAGGTGATGGATGGGCAAGTGATTGATGATAGGTTTCGGGTTCTTGATGACATCATTTTCTACAAGGACCGGATCTACTTGGTTCCAGAATCCACCCTGAAAGGGAATATTCTGAAGGTGTGTCATGATTCACCAATAGCAGGGCATCAGGGATACTTCAAAACTTATAGGCAAATCAGGGAGAGATTCTCATGGAAGGGTCTCAAGGATGACGTGCTGAAACACATATGAGAGTGCACGACTTGTCAGCAGAACAAGTCCGAGCAGACACATCCCGCAGGGTTACTTCAGCCTCTACCCATTCCAGAGCAGAAATGGGAGAGCATTTCCATGGATTTCATTACAGGCCTCCCTAGAGTGCAGGGAAGGGACTGTATATTTGTAGTGGTCGACAGACTGACCAAGTTCGCACATTTCTTCACCATACCCATAGACTACAAGGCCATACAAGTAGCATAGTTTTTCTTCAGGGAGGTATTCTGGTTGCACGGGTTACCCAGGTAGATAGTCAGTGATAGGGATGGACGCTTCATCAATGCATTTTGGCAGGAGCTTTTCAGATTGACAGGCACAGTGTTAGCTACGAGTACCAGCTACCACCCACAGACAGATGGGCAGACAAAGATCATCAACAAATGGGTGGAAGGGTATCTGAGAAACTATGTGGGGGGACAACAACGCACTTGGGTGAGATGGTTACATATGGGTGAGTATTGCTACAACACAACTTACCATATGTCCATCAGGATGTCACCATTCAGGGCATTGTATGGATACGATGCACCCTCCTTTATAGATACTGTATTTGGGGACAGCAGAGTCCCGGGGGCCAAGGATTGGGTGGAGGAGATTCAAAGGATGCTACAATGAGCAAAGGAGAACTTGCAGTCAGCTCAGAATCAACAGAAGATATATGCAGATCGACACAGAGTTGAGCGCAATTTTGAGGTAGGAGACTTGGTTTTCTTGCGATTACAGCCATACTGACAGTCTTCCTTGAAGAGGAGCGGAGCAGAGAAACTGAAGCCAAAGTTCTATGTGCCATACAAAGTCATCAGGAGGATAGGCGAGGTGGCATATGAGCTAGAGCTACCAGAGGGTAGCAAGATTCATAACGTATTTCACGTCTCTTGCCTTAAAAAGGTGGTGGGGCAACAGATTAACATTTCACAGGAGTTGCCACCCTTGGATGAGGAGGGTCAGCTTGAACTAGTGCTAGAGGAGGTACTAGAGCAGAGAGAACGCAGATTGAGGAGCAGGATCATCAAAGAGTGCTTGGTTTGATGGAGGGGTCTTCCAGTGGAGGATGCCACATGGGAGGGAGAGCATATTTTGCAGCACCCAGGATTGATGTTGCTTGAGGACAAGCAATCTCGGGAAGGGAGGACTGTGATGTCCCGTCCCCAAGATTAGGCTAGCAGGGAGTGACTTAGTAGTCTATATGTTCCCGTAGACTATAGTCAGGCACAAACAGGGAACCAGATGGAGAAATAAGGAGGAATTAAGGCTAAATGATGAATTAAGCCAAAATACTTAGGAAAAGTCACTTAAGCCTAAGTCAGCGGAGAATTAGAATGAAAATGTGATAAGGGGGGGACTTAATTGACAAATAAATCACTTAGGAAGAAAGGCGCCTAGGTTAAGTGATGTCAAAGAAGAATTAGGTCGGGAAAGATATAAAGGAAGGAATTTGACCTAATTCCTCATTATGCATTGTTATGATTTGATGTTGAGAGCTTCCAGAGGAGGAGGAGAGCCGACCTTACTGTTTTGTAGATTTCTGGAGGAAACCACCACCTTTGATCGGTTTCGGTGTTGAGAGACACACCCTATCCCATCGGAGATACCATCCAGGTATTTCACCGTTCATTTAAGGAGTATTCAATGTGGAGGGCGTAACTCAGCCAAGGAGGGCACAAGCTATTTTGAGGATTCAGAGATCTGCAGTAGACCTATGTCCTGATTGCAGATTTATTTCGACCCAGTAGAGATCCAGCCAGGCCACTTCCATTGAGCCATTTATCATCAAATTCCGACGGTGGAATCTTGCATATCGATCCATCCAGCCATTTTGGGCGCAATCATTCCGGACAGACGTTTGGCGTTGCATGTAGGTGTTCCAGAGTAGATCCGGCCAAACCCTTCCGACCCATTTCATCATTTGATGAGACAATTGTTTTGATCCATATAGCAGTCGATTTCGACGGTGGAATCTTTTGGGGCGCATTCAGTGTCCAAGGAGGGGTGCAACCCCCCCAGGGGTCCAGATCCGATGCCGTAGAGGTCTGATTCGAGTTCCGACAGACGTCCATTCCAGTATAGAGACTAGGGCGCATCTATTGGAGCAGTTCCGAGCACATTCTGATGATGGATTCTTCATATCGAGTTTTCCAGCTGGTAGCGGTTACCGTATTTCGCTGGAATCGCACATTTTTGCCGATCTATCCGTGCATGCATCAAATCTGCTATCTTCTTATGATCATGGGTATTTTTGTTATTTGATTGTATTCTAGTACAGATCCAGGAGATCTGACTGACGTCTAGATTCTATTTTTCCAGTAGGCTATTGTATTTCCATGCTTGAACCGTTATTATTCATGATATTGAGCAGTTGACATTCTATACTCTTGCATGCATCCTTTTATGATTTTTAAACACTAAATATGCAACATGAACATGTAATAACCCACATGCACCTGCAATAACCAACATGCAACCACAATAACCAAAGAACATCTCACATACACGGCTAAAACGCATCTAGAAACCCCCAATGTATCAGATCTGCACATCAGAGCATTAGAACAGTAGCGAATATCTTGATCAGCTGGATCAGGAATATTTCACCTCGCTGGGGTTACAACATCCATATGTGGGCTTTCATCCCCATGAAGGTCCGAGCTAATAATTCCCCCATGTGTACCTATCCACTAGGCAAGGCCCTGGAATAACAACAAGTATGCCCTCCAGGGGTTCATAAGTCATAGGGATCATAACATGTAAATTACATCCAATAATTAAATTACCCAAAAATGTGCATCAAACCCCCCTTTACCCAGACAAATGCTCGAAGACATTATGTAATTTAACAAGTCAGGTTTGGAGAAGGTCTCAGGGTGTCCTATTGGGCTAATCCTCTTTAAGTTTGGGGTGTTTCCTAGGTAAGAACCAATCCAAGTCATGCGAGTGTTTGAGGCGGTATGGGGTAGTGTTTGGGAATGGGGTGAAATGATAACAGGGAAGCACAAATCTTAACTGTGGGTGCCTTTGTAGAGGGAGAGTTGCACCTTTTCATAGATGAAATTGTTTCCTAGCCTGTTCATTACCTTTTATTCTTAGCTTCATCGCTTTTGATCTTTTGTTCTTATGCTTCAAGGGACAAGTTGAGGGACAATGTCCTCACTTGGTGACCAGAGGTGACAACATCATCCATAAACATTTCACGGAGATGAGAAGACTGGATCGTGATGAGGCACCCTTTCTCTTGGCTATGTCACCAAGAGACACTACCCTGATGTTATGACCAGGTAGATGGTAGTGTCATACCATGACATTCCCATGGTCATAATAGGCTTTCTCGTGATGAAACCTCCAATCCACCAACTAATACCTTGAGTGTTTATTTATCTTATAGCTTCCCCTTTCTTACTGAGAAGCCTTTTACTGCTTCCTCGAGAATCCATGGGAGAAGCATCTCAAATATTTTTGTCTTTGGATTTTAACTCTTGCCTGCTACTTTTACCCTCTGGGCCCTTATCCCCTTCTTCCCACAAGAAAATGTACAACCCTTCCTAGTGTGGCAAATCCCAATACTAGAACAAAGGTAGGGGGAAGATGAGAGGAGTAAAGACGAAAAGTGGTAAGTATGTAGGGAACAAATGATGACCTGTCACAGACCCACCCAGTGGAAACCCATCCTAAAGGGAGATCAACTTACTAGGGCATCATGTCACCCTTCCAAGTATGAACAAGTCAAAGAGCATAATTTCCAAGAAAACGTTATGAAATGAAGGAGAATTCAATGCAAAATATTCAAGTGCTTCAAGAATCAGAGTGACACATACCATGCTATTTGGACTCATTATCTCATGGAGCAAGACTTACTACTACTTCAATACCATGCTAGTGGGATGGATATTGTTGCTGCTAATAAATAGGTTGCACTAAAGAAAAGAGGGGCCCTTCGGGGCCATGCTCAAGTCATTCGGTTCTAGACACTCCATGTCTAGGAGCTATGGGACTTGAGACATGATTTCCTTATTTATCCATAGGGTAGGGGATAACACTACCACTATAACCTCCAGGTGCCATACGTATGCCCCTTCCACAGGCACGGGTAAATAAGGGGGATTTGAACTCGGAACCTCATAAAAAATAACACTTCATATCACAAGACTTGCCAATTGAGTTGCCCCTCGAGGGCTAATGTGACAAGCGATGTTTATTTGATATAGCCCTAAGAAATGGATATGGTGCACACTGAGGGTTTCTACAACCAAGATCTATTCTCACCCATAATCGAATGACCAAGATTCATTCATTAGAAAAAGCTTCATTGGGATTGAAGATAATTCATGGGCTATTAAACATTAATATCATATAAAATGAGTCAACGCTAATGGTTTAATCAACATTGGTGAAAATTACAGGTTTCAAGCTATTCCTTTGGCTTTTTTTTTTTTTTACTTTTTTATACAAATATGACAATTCCTTTTTAATATTTTCTTATTCTTTATCCATGAAATAGAAATGAAAAAACAAAAAAGAACATAAATAAAACCAAAATGTAGCTTTAAAAAGTAAAACTCAAGAAAATGAAACAAGTCACAAGGAACAAAAAAGGTACCCCACCATTGCCTAAAATAACATAAATAAAACCAAAATAGAAATGAAAAAACAAAAAAGAACATAAATAAAAACCAAAATGTAGCTTTAAAAAGTAAAACTCAAGATTACACATTTCAGAACTAAGGGAGAGTACATTGTGGTCTCAAAGACTTCATTGTGGTTTCAAAAACTTCTAAGCAAGTTATTGGGTTACAACAATTGTGCAATTGAATTTGAATCGTTGACCTATACTTATTTGTTATGATAATCATAATGCAATTCTTATTTGTTATGAGAATCTTAAAAAAATTTATTAAAATTAATTTCTATTCTCTTAAAGAAGTGGTGGAGTCTAATGAAGCAACTATACTGAAAGTTTAGACTCAGACTCGGGAGTAATATAATAATTTCTTAACCTAAAAGCAAAGTGGGGAGTTAACAGTGGTCTATGAATGTTAAAAATCAATTAACAATATGTAAAGTCGGGTATATTGGTTACATGCGTGATACGATACGATACCAATATAGGATGTAAATATAAATTTGCTATTAACACCATTTCTCATTGATCCTCTCGACTGGTGGAGTCTGGTTGAGTCAGCGGAGGCCGAAGGAAAACTGAAGAACGAAAATCGGGCTGAGTCAGAGGGAAAACTGTAGAACGAAAATGGTAAGAGGCAGAGGGAAAACTGGAAAACGAAAAGCAGTAGATGTTGCTGATGATTGGTGGAAGGAATTTCCAGCAGATTGGTGGAAGGAATTGGGAGATCATTTGGAAACGGAGATATTGGGCCGATTACCAGCGGAAGATGTGTACAGATATCGTGGCGTTTGCGACGAATGGAACGTTCTGCTCTCATCCAATTATTTCATAACCCAAGTATGGCCAGAAGCCACTATCAACAAGCAACCATTGCTACTGCTGTGCGATCCATTTCCCAATAATCCTTCTATGGCCTTCTGCTTCTACACACAGACCTGGAATCGCTGCTTCTCCCTTTCTTTGCCCGATGGAGAACGATCAGTGACATGTAGAGGATCTGCGGGAGGCCTTTTGTTGTTCGATAGAGGATATGAAGGAGGCAATGTGCATATACATAGAGACATTTCGCCGCCCTATGTCTGTAATCCTTATACTGGAAAGTTCATCCAACTTCCTGGCATTATAGGCGAAACTTTGATAATTCTCAGATGCATCGCGGAAGATAATAATGGCGCCTGCAAAGTGGTGCTGATTGGTCTTATTGACGACGGAGAATGGGTAATGGAAATATACGATTGCTCTCAACACACGCGGAAGATTTTGCGACCAATTCCGAAAGATGTAAGTCTTTATTGTTTGGATGAATTCGTTTGCTGCAACGGTTCATACTACTGTATAACGACCTCTCCTCTGAGAATTTTTTGTTTTACCCCGAGCACATTAAACGAAGGACTGGAACCAGCGTTGGTTGTTCCCATCCAGGAACCAAAGCTTAGACACGTAATAGAGCTTCAGCTAGTGATTTGCGGATCACGGTTATTGGTTGTGGCGCCCATAGACGAAAAGTTGGAAGTGTTAATCATATGGGAATTGGAATCACTGAATCTTTCCACAAACAACGACACAACCCCAGCGAAATTGAAGGAAATTGCGAGGATGCCTCCAACTATGTGGCACTATCTTAAATATAATAGTCGGTACCCACGGTTTAAGTGTACAGGTGCAGGAGATAATGTGTGTTTCATAACAGTATGTGAAATGGAAATGAGGATAGAAGTGGTTGTGTACAATTTAAGCACAGGTTTATGGAGTCAGCTTCCTAATTGTCCATGGATGGACAATTATTCCATGGACGATTATCTTATAATGGCCATGGAGTTTCAACCAAGGCTTGACACACACTTCCAGTAAAGCAAAGCAGCCTATTGTAAAACTGATTAAAAAGTCAAAACCACTTTGTAAAAATTAGTCAAAATAGTTTTGTATTCATTATATTTATCTAATGAAAAGGCAGTGAACTAAATAAATGATAAAAAAAGATTTTATGGTGGAAACTATTTGTTACTATTATTGGTTGTTGCATGTAAAAATTTGTATCCAACAAAATAATAGATAGTACACGCCTAAAAACATTGATAAGTTTTCTTTATAAAAATAAAAATGGTAAAATTGTGCTTATATTGAAAACAAAAGGAGCTGTATAGCAGAAGTCCCTGCCATTAGGGCAGGGAGGGCATTGCTTCAAGCTACCAGGGAATGTCATTGCTTTTAGGACAACTATTGAATGGTCTTTACTGCCATAAGCTACATGCTATTGCTTCAACTGAATCTTGAGTGGGAGGATTCTTTGGACGTGGTGCACTTCAACTGAATCTTGAATGACGTGGTGCACTTCAACTGAATCTTGAATGGGAGGATTCTTTGGACGTTGTTTTTAATATACTAACAAATTAGTAATGTTGAATAATTGTTTAATCAGAAGTTTTTTTAACAAATTAGTAATGTTGAATAATTGTTTAATCAGAAGTTTTTTTTAGAGTTAACAATTGCTTTCTTTTCAGTTCATGGATAACTTTAATTTCTATATGAATTACCTCTCTCTATAATAGTAAATTTGCTGTTTGGCAACGTGCATGGATGAGCAAACTTCTTATTCGTTGAGGTTTTAGTCAATAAAGAAAAATAAATTGATTAAATTTTAGTAAATAATGAAAAACACTAATATGAATATTAAAGGATTTTCTTTAGTTAGAATTAGATTTAGTTTGAGTGGGCCTAAAGGTTAAGAACATGTGTTTCCTCTTAAGAGGTCATAGGTTCAAATCTAGAGTGGGGTAGGGTATGTATACCTTCGTAGACTTTACCAGTCAAATAGCTGGGCGGAGGGGGGTCCCTTGTCCCACAAACAAGAAGGTCTTATACACCAATTTGGTGTGCTGGCTTGGCTGTGACCTTAAAAGATTATTATTATTATTATTATAATATTACTTTGGTTTAGTCAATCCACATAAAAAGGTAATGTTACTTTGGTTTAATCAATCCACATAGCCTTTCCTGTTCAAAACACATCATAGCCTGTTCCAGATCCTTCAGTGAGAGTTCAAGATCGAAACCCCGAAATGGGAGCCGGAGCAGAGCCTGTTCGAAAGCCAGTTGACCAAGCAAAAGCACTCGTAGCACAGGGGCAAAGGAAGCACTCATAGGGAGGGTGGAGACAGGAACATAGACAATCCACATAGAGAGGAGACAATACATAGATTTCTGAATCACTTATATAAATATGACAGACAACATATACTTAACAAATATAAAAATGCATTCTGTAAATAATATACCAAAACTGATAATGGATGCATTGCTTTAGAGGTTTTTTCCTCTTAATGAGAAACAAAACAACATTTCTCAAACATAAATATTGTTTCTCTTTAATTCTTTGATCTGATAATGATACTTGTTGAAACTTAGTCATTCTCTATTTATAAATTTTTTTCAAAAAAGACCCTTGTTTTGTCTAACGAGCAGGATCCTTGAGCAAATCGATAGAAATGATGGTTAAGTTTCATTCTTGAATGGCAGTGCAACCCTTTTCAATCACTGGATGGATACAAAATTCACCATTCTTCAGATATACAAATAGCTTATTGCATCCAGGCTTAGAATTTGGATTTTCAGTTATTTCCTACATTCAAATTTCAAATTATTTCAGTCTAGAAATTACTATTTTCATTTTCACACTGAATCTCTAAAACTATCAAGACTGAGAATTAATTTTATATGTTCGATAATGAAATAATTCTACTTATAAAACAATATTGATATTGGCTATGTGTTCAGATTTAATAGAATTTCTGAAACACCTTACTCAACTCATTTCAATCTTGCAAGAAATAGGGGGAGTAGAGTCGGGTGGCTGAGCATACGGCAGAAATGCAGCATAAGGAAGAATGGTAACTAAGCACAAGGGGGTTGTTGAGCATAAGGCATATACTCAACTAAGAATAAAGGGAAAATGCAGCTGGGTAACAAATTAATTGACTCACCTCTGTTAGTCCTTCAATATGTAATATTTGGAGCGCACTTTCACCAGATGACAGTGCTCAATCGCCATTGTAGGACCTCTCTAGCTTCCTATGGATGGATCGCTAGGAACAACTTTCACGAAGAAGGGTTTAAAGGAATGAGTGCCAACAGGTGAATTCCGGGGATAAGTTGCACCGTCAGAAAAACGCTGGGTGCACTGGCGCATCCCTCGTTGGATTCAAATCTTTTCATCGCGTAAGGACTGGTGATGTTCAATTTGCAATCGGTCGGAGTATGCACAATCCAATTAGAATTAGAATCTAGAAATCCAGATAATTTGGATAATCTGCTAAATTACCCCAAATTGTTTCGTTGAGCCTAGTATTACGTTGCAGCGATTGTTTCCTCGCAATTTGTAGTCCTGTAGTATTTCTCCACTTCCTCAAAAGAAATTAAAACCTACAGAAACCGACATAACAGGGAATTTTCTACATAAATTGGGTTCAATTGTTCTGTTTACCAACATTCGGTTTGCAAGTTGTTTGATGATGCACGACCACTCCTGTAAATGTCTTTGTTTACTGGTGAAGGCAGTGGCATTAATAATGGTCTTGCCATTTGCAAGGCACTTTTCATTTGCAAGGCTATGTATGTATCAACTTTCACTTTGTAGGAAGTAAAGCATGTGTCAATAGGATATGTGAAAAGTTTGGATGTTGGATAAGATTGGGAAAATGATATCACATTTAATGTAACCAAGTAATTCTAGATTTAATTATAGTATTATCTCACTTGGGGAAAATTATTTATCAAATCTGTGTTAGAAGGTGATTTTAACCTAAGTTATGTCTCTAGAAGAGGCCAAATAAGACTTCAAACTCCAAACTTAGGTTAAATCCTTGAATTTTCAAGATAAATTGTATGGATTTTCTAAAACTTTAGCGTAAAACAACAAAAAGTTGTAGGTTTTTGTGTCAAACTAATAAGAAAAAAAGAATCGATTACAATAGTCCCTACAATCCTTAGGGCAGGGACTAATAAGAACCATGTGGTGTTCAAAAAATTAGTAAAAATTTAAACTAATTTGAATTAGAGTGTGTAAAAAAGTGCTAGCCAAAAAAATGATATTAAATAAAAATCTAAATTAATTGAAAGTAGAGAATGTGTAAGTGGGCCTAATGGTTAAGAACATGTGTTTCCTCCTAAGAGGCCACAAGTTCAAATCTAGAGGGGTGTAGGGTATGTATACCTCTGTAGACTTTACTAGTCAAATTTGGTGTGGCTTGGCCGTGAGAGTGATTTATTATTAGTTGTGTTTTTTGAAAAAAAAAACAACTTTGCAGTTATGTTGAAAAGAAAAACACTCTTGTTCAAAAAATTGTATTTTGAAAGACCCTATTTCAACAAATCCTAACTATTCAAGGGACAATGACCAAGGCATATAAAAGATTTTGAAATGCTTCTGAAGACATTCTAGAAGAATTCATAATGAAAATCATGCATGTCATTGATGAAACAACACCAAACGAATTGCAAATAGCTAAATTGAAAGAATGAAGATAAGCTAGTCAGATGAGTATAGAAAAACTAACATAAGTGAGTAAAAAGTGTCTAGATAAATACATGATAAAACCATCAAGATGATCACACTGAGATGATCACACTGACTTGGAATTTCATTAAGAAAACAAAAAAAAAATTGAAGTTGGAAGTCACCAGAAAAATCTTTGATGGGGAACTTGACTTAGAAAAGATGTAGTTGGGAAAGTTAGAGGAGATAGTGAAAGATTATGCACTTTGGAAGGAATATCAAGATCAGATGGAAGTGCGAAGGATCTCATGATTATGCTAATCTTGTAACTAATCCATTTTTGTTCATTCTACTATTGTAATTCAAATGGAAATATAGAGAGACACACCTTGATTTTCCTTTACCAATAGACAATTTTATAATGTAAATAGTCCCTCTTGTTTTATAAAAGAGGAGACTGCAGGTTTTTGGACTTGTAATGTATAGGAACAATATTTTTAGTTTATGATTTATAGAGAAAGTGACACTTTTGGAAATTTTGGAATTAGATATAGAAAATGAGATTATTCTTTTTGTATATGTCTATTATATAAATGTATGGATTATGGTCTAGTGAATTTCTTCTTTACTATGCTATGCATGTTTATATTATCTAAATTTCCTTATGAGTACAACAATGGTGTAATAAGTAGGTTAAACATGTTAAATTTTAAATTAAAATGAAGTACCAAGGCAAGTGTTTATCTTCCCTAGGCGCCTAAGGGGAGAAACTGCCGAATATGGGTCTTAGTCAAATTAATTTGTGAGATGCAAATTAAAAGATAACTTTATTATTAAAGTGAGGGTGAGTGAAGAGACACCAAATCTCAGCCACCCATCTAATCTAATCTCAATTGTTAGATTAGAAAACTCCTCACCTTCCCTCATGAGGTTGATTAAGGCAAGTGGGCGCCCATTCTTGGGTAAGAAGTTGAAGAAATCTTGGTGAGAGGCCAAGAGGCTCTTGGTGAGATGCCAAGAGCAAGAGAAGTTGATGCAACAACAATCTTGTTGAGAGAGCAAGAGACTCTTGGTGAGATGCCAAGAGCAAGGGAGCTGAAGCATTCTTGTTGAGAGAACAAGAGAGAGCAAGAGAGAGGTCGAGCTGAAGAAAAGAGACAACAACATCAATTTCTGGGAGCATTGGCATGCATTCCAAGGTTTCCGAATAGCATTGAGTGGCACAAAAATTGAATCTTAGCAGAGTTTTGGCACGAATTTCGTGACAATCCGTACAACATTAATTGCCGTACAGTTGTACGAATTTCTGGTTCAGAAATTGAGGAGCAAAGCTACAGGAATGTCCAGATAAGTTTGTGTAAATATCTGAAGATGAATATGCTATAAAATAATTTCTCAGAAGATCATAAATAATACAAATCCCTCTCTCACTGGTTTTCCCCTTGTGGGTTTTTCCAGGGTCGAAGTTAGACCGAAATTCTTTGTGTCTATATTTTCTGAGTTTTGCATATTGCTGATATTTTATTTCTGCGTTGAAAACGATGTTCATAATCCTCATGTTTCAGTTCTGAAATTTATTTTCTGTTAAGTTTTTTAGATGTTCAAACACCGTTGTGAGCAGATGCTGAAACACCAGGCTGTAGCATATGCTGAAACACAGTGCTGAGTCTTATGCTGAAACACTGCTGTGAGCAGATGCTGAAACACCAGGCTGTAGTATATGCTGAAACACAGTGCTGAGTCATATGTTGAAACACCACTGAGTATATGCTGAAACACTAGGCTGTAACATATGCTGAAATAGTGCTGAAATAGAGTTTGGCATTTAAATTTGACTGAAAAATCAGCGAGACTGAAACTGGGTTGGGATTTTGAAAAATTAACAAAACAATTAATTGTTGTTATGCTTACGTCACTTTCATATTAGCCTATTATTTGCATAAATGAACTTATTATTTTGTAGAGAGTATCATTTTTACTGTACTCAATTTTGTTAGTTTTCTCCTGATGATGATATGTTAGAACAACTTAGTTTTGCATTTAAAATAGTGATAGATAACATCAATTAATTTAGTTTCATATTTTAATTTATTTGAGAACATTGTATTATCATATTCATATTAATAAATAAGTTTAGTGTACCAACCATACACACATACTGGTTAGAAATTTCATTCCAAAAGAGAGTGTGTCTAATTGGGATTTTCCATCGGGTGTTCTCCCTTATCTGATTGACATGACAAATTGGATCTATCAACACTTCCCCAAATTTTCTTTCACTTCGACGTTGATTTGATTGATTCTTGGTATTTTAGTCTTAGTCTTGACATTGTATTGGAAATCAATTATTGAGGGAGTTTTGATGGGTTTTCTCCCCCATGAGGGTTTCCAAGGATAAAATTTTGTGTACCTTGTGATTGTGTTTCTTTTAATTATTCTTTTCATGCTGTTGTTTTGGAAATGCATTGAATTTGGAAATAACCTAATAAAAATAGTAGAAACTTAACATGGAATTAGATTCTGACTGAATAGAGCACCTTTCACTAGGTATCTAAAAACACCATTGTTGCCGTACAAGGAAATTACAAATTTTTATTGAAGATGATTTCTTTACCAAAACCTATCTTGGGAAGTGTGCCTTGCCGTAGCGCATATCTTGCCAGCTTGAAATAACTTTTTCAATGGCTAAATTCTCTAGAAATTAAAACCTTAGTTTTGTCTGGTACCAAAAACCAGGAAACCAGAGCCAGTACTAGAAGTACCAGTCTAGATTTACGCAAGTCAGGTTTCAAGGGGTAAGGAATTTTCTGAAACAATTAGTGTCAAACAATTGGCTTAGGTTGATGGAAAATTGGTATGGATTCTTAGTTGTCATTTATTTCAACCATTGGAGAGTGATATTGTATATTGATGTCAACTGTTAGTGATTGATGTCAACCCTTGGAGAAAATCCGATAGCGAATTCCAGTAGCACAAAGGTTTGGGTAATGGACCCAATGTTGTTTCATGTATAATGGTATGCGTTCTAATATATTTAAAGGTAAGACTATTCCAGATATACATTACATGTCATTCCATTTATGGTGGTATGTGGAACATCACATAATGCCTCACGGTTAGAGGGTTATTGCCATGTGAAGTTGGAGAAAGGTTTAGGTAATGGACCCAAGTTTGTTTGATGGATAATGGTATGCGTTTTGATATATTTGTAGGTAAAAATATTCTAGATGGATAGTACATGTCATTCCATTTCCAGTGGTATGTGGAACGTCACATAACTCCTCACGGTTAGAGAGTTATGGCCATGTGAAGTTGGAAAACCCTCATGAGTCATCTAGAAACCCTAAAAGGTCAAAGTAATCAAAGTGGTTTAAGAGATTTTAGAAGGTAAATAATAAAGTAAAGTGATGAGTGTACTATAATTCAAAGTGAATACAAAATAAATTATTTAAATAATAAATTTAATGGAGAAATTATTAAGTTACAAGTGGTTAGAAGTGGGTTAACTCTAAAATAAGGAAAGTGGGTTAAGATGGTTAAAATATAACCCATTGAGGAAGCTACATGAAAGTATAAATAAGAGGCAAGGCTCTCTCATTTTAATCACACTTGAGCTCATTGAATATATACAAGTGACTAAGGTAACAAAAGGATATCTAAGCCGAATTTTAGAGGGAAAGTGGAGTAAAGAAGGCCGAAATTCAAGGGAGGATAAATTCTTTTGATAATGCTTTCTAAGGTATGTTATTTACAGGTCATCTCATCATTTTCACAATAATTTTTTTTCTAGAATGAATCAGACCATCAAATTGGGAGGCCATTGAGGAAACATATCCAATTAGTTGTGATACAAATTTCAGCTTGTGGGTTGTTGTATTTTTGGCGTTATACGCCTTCGAAAATAACGTTTGTGGCTAGTCCTGAAACTAGTCTAAAACAAGTGTTTTGGGTAAAAACATCATAACTTATTCATAACAGATACAAATTCAGTAAGACCAAATGTATTGGTTAGAGTACAGTCTGTAGTATTCTGTGTACAATTTTAAGATCTATACAAAAAATATTCCTTGCGGAGCACACTCTACAAGTTTTCTCTATAGAATAAACCATAATTCAACAAGGTGTGCCATTTTTTCTATAACTCATTTTCTAAGAGGTTCCAAGTAGTGACACATGGAGGAATTGCATAGAACACATTGAAGAACATTATGTACTATTTTTAGATCTTTATTCATTACAGGTACATAGTTATGATTATTTCAAATTAGGGTTTTTGACTAATCCAAAATTAGTCATGTGAGACTAAAGTAAAGTTTGATGAAAATGATAGTCTCATGTTGTTAAATTTAAGGAAGGTTTGTAGGTATGTGATCTTATACACCAGGTCTATTATAGAGTTACAAATCAGATTTGTATGATGAAATTGATGAGGTCTTTTGGTTGAGGTACATGTTGGGTACATGTTTGAGACAAGTAGTTGATGAGTTGACACATACATGAGGTGTATAGTTAATGATGTTGGTACTTATTGATGAGTCATAGTTGATGAGTAGTTGATACATGATTGGTAAATACTTGGTGCATGGTTGGAGGCACTTGTTAGTAGTATTGTTGACACATGGTTTATGGATGATGTAACATACTTGTATTTGTATATTATTAGAAGCACATATTGATCTTGGTGATGATTATGAGTTGTTGTGTTATGCTTGGTTGATGCACATCTTTGAGAATTGTCTTGGTGATTCATCTTGATGAGTAGATTTGATTTGGTTGATAAGATTGATGAGACATATTGTTGTGATAGGTTGTTTGGACATGTTGTTGTGACAGGTTATTCGTACAGGTTTTGTGCATGGTTGATGCACTTGTTGATGGTATAGGTTGGTGCATGGTTGATGCACTTGTTTATGGTATAGGTTGATTACAGGTTGTTTGGTACAGGTTGGTGCATGGATGATGCACTTGTTTATGGTACAGGTTGATTACAGGTTGAGGTACAGGTTGATGCATGGTTCAGGTTATTGGTACAGGTTTACAACAATATATCTCATAGTGATAGTGTGACAGTGGTTCCATCATTCTGCTTATACGTTAGGGAAGTTGTAAGGGGCAAGGACAGGTGGTTTTAGCCACCTTCCAATTGTAGCTGAAGAACATAGGGGGTTGTAGCCTCCTTCTGGTTGTAGTCAGAGAATTGTGGGTTGGAGCTTCCATCAGGTTGTAGCCTAAGAAACTAGGGGGTTGGAGTCTCCTTCCAGTTGCAGCTGAAAAACAAAGGAATTTGGTGCTTCCAATGAATGCAATTATTAAAGACATATAAGAAAAAAAATTATGTGGTTTTCTCCCGCTTTGGGTTTCCACGTAAAACACTAGTGTACTATGTATGTGTGTGATTGCTCATTTGTTCATTGTTTATTTACTCAGAAACTATTGGATGATAATGCTAAATTGATTTAACACTTGCATTTTATGGTGAAAATGAATTAAATTTCTCTATTATTGATTCACCCCCCCTCTCAGTAATCCAACAGTCAACTCCAACAAACTCACCTCAACCCAATGCATCTCCTAGTAAGCTTAGTCTAAATTTTTGAGCACTTTCATTTTCTGGTCATTTTCTTAGCTTCAGGTCAAGATCTCTGCAAGCATCAAGCTAGTTGAAAAGATAGAAGGTGTGGAAATTTTTTGTTCTTGGAAGTACAAAATTGGACTCTTTCTTGAAAAGAATTACCTTGCAAAATTCATAAAAGAAAATGTACTGGAACCCGAAGAAGATGCAGCCAAAGAGAAGTACAAGAAGGATATGATTAAGGCCAAAAACATAATTGCATATTTCATTAAAGACCACTTGATCCCTCAAGTGTCTTCTACTAATACTCCAAAAGAGATGTTCGATTCCCTAACTAGAATGTATGAAGGAAAGAACACCAACTAGAAGATGAACTTGAGAACCCAATTAAAGAACACAAAGATGCAAAAAGGAGAAACAATTCAAGACTATTTCTCTAGGGTTTATCAATTCAAGAAAAAATTAGAGAAAATTGGAGACAATCTAGATTATAATGAACTCATAGTGACAACTCTTAATGGTCTCACAATACCTTAGGATGCCTTCATCCAAACTATTTGTACAAGAAAAGAGAAACTCCAATTTGACAGTTTATGGGAAGAACGCGTTCAAGAAGAAGAAATAGTGGCTAACCATGAATCCATCCTATTAAGATATGAAGGTCAATCCCTAGCTGCTAAGGGTGGAAGGAAAACGTCTCATTTTCAAAAGGAGACCCACCTTCATAAATAATCTCACTCTCCAAAGAGATTATAGAAAAATACAAGAGGAAAATATTTATCCTCCTATCAATGTTATCATTGTGATAAGATGGGACACATTGCTAAGAACTTTTCTACTAGAAGGGAAGAATACAAGAGGATAAATAACAAAAGACATCATGCCCATGCAGTTGAAGATGATGAGCCACCCAAGAATTTAACTAGAGAAGAGATTGAAGATTATGTTTTGTTTTTTGCCCTCTCAGGATTTGTGACATCTGGAGAGGATACTTGGCTCATAGACAATGTCTCATATAAACACATGACAAGTTAGAAAGGTATTCTCTCTAGCCTTATAGAAAATGACTTCACCCAGAAAGTTTCACTTGGAGATGATTATCAGTACCCTGTCAAAGGAATAGGAGAATCCACCTACAAAATTGATTCAGGAACTCCGATGATAATGAAGGATGTATTCTATGTACTAGTTTTGACAAATAAATTACTCTCTATTTCAGCCCTAGATAAGAAAGATTTTAGGGTTGCATTCATGGATTGTGAATTTCTTATGTGTCTTAAAGGAAAAACTATAGAATATGCATTTGTTATTGGAACAAAAGAAGGTGTTTTATACAAGTTAAAGGGTTAATCAGATGTAGCCTTGACTCAGTCTACTGAAAGTCCATGCGAACTTTGGCATAAAAGACTAGATCACATCAACTACAAAGCCTTACCATATGTGAGAAAGGTAGTTACATGTTTACCATAATTAAAGGTTGATCATGAAGGTGTATGCAAGGGATGTGCACAAGGAAAGAACATAAAAAATCCTTTTCCAAAGAGTGACAATAAAGAAAAAGGAATCTTTGAACTTTTTCACTCAGATGTATGTAGTCCAATGCTATCAACCTCTCTAATCGAGTATGTATACTATGTATCATTTATTGATGATTACTCTCATAAGACTTTGGTTTATTTCTTAAATTCAAAAGATGAAGTACTTGGAAAGTTCAAGGAATTCAAATCCTTGGTAGAAAACCTCTCCGAAAGGAAAATCAAGATACTCAGGTCAGACAATGGAGGACAGTACACCTCAAATGAATTTGGAAGTTTTTGCAAAGATGTCGGGATTAAGAGGAGCTCACCACTCCCTATAATCCTCAACAAAATTGTGTAGCAGAAAGAAATAATAGAACAATTATGGAAGCAACAAAGACTATGATTCACGATCAAGATCTTCCAATGCATTTATGGGATGAACCAGCAAGAACAACATTATATGTCCAAAACATATTATCCCATAGTGCACTTGGATTCAAAACTATTGAAAAAATGGTCACCAGAAAGAAGCCATAAGTAATCCATCTCAAAATATCTGGTTTTCCAGTATTTGTACACATTCCAAAAGAAAAGAAAACTAAGTTGGATATTGTGAGGTATCTAAGGACTTTAGAATTTACATACTAGGTTACCATTATATTGAGATTGTTGGATTACTGAGAGGGGGGGTGAATCAGTAATAGAAAAATTTAATCATTTTTCACCATAAAATGAAAGTGTTATATCAATGTAGCATTATCATCCAATGCTTGTCTAGTAAATAAACAATGAACAAATGAACAATCGCACACATACATAGTACACCAGTGTTTTACGTGGAAACCCATAGTGGGAAAAAACCACATAATGTATTTTCTTATATGTCTTTAAGAATTACATTCATTGGAAGCACCAAATTCCTTTGTTTTCCAGCTACAACTAGAAGGAAGCTCCAACCCCCCAGTTTCTCAGTCTATAACTCGAGGGAAGCTCCAACTCCCCAATTCTCTGGCTACAACCAGAAGGAGGCTACAACCCCCTATGTTCTCCGGCTACAACCAGAAGGTGGATACAACCACTTGTCCTTGCCCTGTCCAACTGCCTTGAAATATAAGTAGAATGATGGAACCACTGTCACACTATCACTGTGAGATATACTGTTGTAAACTTGTACCAATCAACCTGCACCATAAAACCTGTACCAATAACCTGCACATGCATCAACCTGTACCTCAACCTATAATCAACCTGTACCATAAACAAGTGCATCAACCATGCACCAAACTGTACCCAAAAACCTGTAATCAACCTGTACCATAAAAAGTGCATCAACTATGCACTAACCTGTACCTCAACTTATAATCATCTTGTACCATAAACAAGTGCATCAACCATGCACCAACTTGTACCTCAACCTATACCATCAACAAGTGCATCAACCATGCACCAAACATGCACCAACCTGTACCATCAAAGAGTGGGTCAACCATGCACAAAATATGTTTCAATCATGCAACAACTACACATCAACTATTTTTCATCAAGATGTACCAACATCATCAACTATACACCTCATGTATGTGCCAACTCATCAACTACTTGTCTCAACCATGTACCCAACATGTATCTCAACCAAAATCCCTAATCAATTTCATCATCCAAATCTACTTTGTAACTCTGTAATATACCTAGTGTATATGATAACATACCTGCAAACCTTCCTTAACTTTAACAACAAGAGACTAGCATTTTCATAAAACTTTACTTTAGTCTCACATGACTAGTTTTGGATTAGTCAACAACCCTAACATGAAATAATAATAACTATGTACCTGTAATGAATAAAGATATGAAAATAGTACACAATGTTCTTCAGTGTTTTTTGTGAAATTCCTCCATGTGTCACTACTTGGAACCTCTTAGAAAATGAATTATAGCAAAAATCACATACATTGTTGAATTTTGTCTTATTCTAGAGAGAGAACTTGTAGAGCGTGCCCCACATAGAATATTTGTTGTATGGATCTGAAAATTGTACAAAAAATACTAAAGAGTATACTCTAACCAACACATTTGGTCTTACTGAATTTGGATCTATTATGATGAAGTTATTAAATTTTTACCCGAGCAACTTTTTTATACTAGTTTCAAGACTAACCACAAACCCTATTTTCCACGGAGTGTAACTCCAAATATACAATGACCCACAAGATGAAATTTGTACCACACCTACATGGATATGTTTCTTCAATGGCCTCCCAATTTCACAGTCTGACTCATTCTATAAAAAAAATTATTACGAAAATGGTGAAATGACCTGTAAATAACATACCTAAGAAAGCATCATCAAAATAATTTATCCTCCCTTGAATTTCATCCTTCTTTGCTTCACCTCCCCTATGAAATTCGGCTTAGATATTCTATGGTTACCTTAGTCACTTGTATATATTCAATATTCTCAAGTTTTATTCAAATGAGAGATCATTGCCTCTGATTTATACTTTCATTTAGCTTCATCAAGGGGTTACCTTTTAACCATCTTAACCCACTTTATTTATTTTAGGGTTAACCCACTTCTAATTTCTCCATTAACTTTATTATTTAAATAATTTATTTTCTATTCACTTTGACTTTTAGTACACTCATCACTTCACTTTATTATTTATCTTCTAAAATCTCTTAAAACACTTTGACTACTTTTACCTTTTGGGGCTTCTAGATGACTCAAGAGGGTTCTCCAACTTCACATGACCATAACTCTCTAGCCGTGAGGAGTTATGTGACTTGCCACATAGCAATGGAAATGGAATGACATGTACTATCCATATAGAATAGTATTACCTGCAAATATATCAAAACTCATACCATTATCCATCAAACAAACTTGGGTCCATTACCCAAACCTTTGTGCTACCGGAATTCGCTAACAAACTTTCTTCACGGGTTGACATCAATGAAAATCAACCCAGTTAATAAAAAATCACCCCCTTCGGCATTGATGACAACACTTTGATGTAATACTGAAGTCATGTCATGCAATATTGAGTCATATCACTCTTGCTCCCCTTGTGACCATCGCTCCCCCAGGAACCATGCCTTTGTTCTCTTTCTCCAAGAATTTTCATTTTCATCTAATAAATATCCCCCCTTTGTCATCAATGGAAAATGTAGCTTTCCATCCGAGGCTGCTTGCCCTAACCGAACTATCCTTTGGGATACTCCCCTGACTGAACTCTTCCTTAAACTGATCCCCCAACCTAAACTATCCTCTTTATGGTTCTTCCTCGTGTAAATATAAGACATATAAGATAAGTATTCAAGAGAATTCAGTTTGGAGTAGAAATTACTCCGAGTCTCTGGTGAGAATACTCAAAGGCTTCCCTTGAAAGCGTTTTTGTAAATATGTCTACCACTTGTTCTTTTGTGCCCACATATTCAACTCTGATGTTCTTCTCTGCAAATTGTTCCCATAGAAAGTGATACTTGATTGGAATGTTCTTCATTTTGGAGTGCATCACTGGGTTCTTTGAGATACTGATGGTGCTTGTATTATCAAAATAGATTGGAATAGGCTCATCATACTCAACCTGTATATTTGTCAGATTTTGTTTCATCCATAGAACCTATGTAAAACATGTTGCTGCTGCAATATACTTTTCCTCGATTGTAGATAAGGATATTGATGATTGTTTCTTACTTAGCCATGATACTAAACACTCACCCAAGTATAAAACTTCTCCACTAGTGCTTCATCGCTCATCAATGCAACTTGCCCAATCTGCATCTGTGTAGGAAATAAGTGATAGATCATTTCCTTTTGTATACCATAATCCAAACTCTTATTCTCCTTTCAGATATTCGAAAATCCTCTTCACTACTACGACCTGTGTTTCATTTGGTGTTGCTTGAAATTGTGAAACTTGTCCAACTGCCTGCATTACATCTGGTTTGGATATTGTAACATATAGTAAGATGCCAATCATTGACCTACATTTCCTCTGGTCTGTAGACTTTGAAACATCATCTTTTCTCAAATTGCAACTGGTTTTCATAGGAGTGATAACTGGTTTGCAATCTTCCATTACAAACATCTTTAACATTTCTCTGATATACTTAGTTGGACAAATAAACATTCCTTGGTTGCTTTGATGTATCAGAAGACCCATAAAAAAGGATAGTTCTTCGAGTACTGACATTTCAAATTCGTTCTGCATATCCTTGGAAAATTTCTGGCTTAACCTGTCATCATTGCTTCGAAAAATAATATTATCAACATAAAATTCAATTAATAAAATACTATTTTAAGTTACCTTGATGTAGAGGTTGTTGTATGCACTTCCTTTTTTGAACCCTGCCTGCTATATATATTTATCCAGTCTAGAGTACGATGCTCTAGGAGCCTGTTCTATACCATACAAGGACTTCTTCAATTTACACACATAATATGTGTTCTCTAACAATTGAAATCCTTCTGGTTGTTCAATGTAGAATTCTTCTTCAAGTTCCCCATTCAAAAAATTTGATTTTACGTCCATCTAATATACTTTAATATTCTTAGAGAAAGCATAAGCTAAAAGTAATCAGATTGCTTCCATTATGGAAACTGGGGCAAATGTCTCTTCAAAGTCGATTCCTTCAACCTGTGTGTATCCTTTACATACCAATCTAGATTTGTTCCTTGTAACCTATCCATATTCATTCAATTTATTTATGAATACCCACTTTGTGCCAATCACATTATTATTCTTTGGTGTTAGAACCAATTCCCAAGTGTCATTCTTCTCTATTTGATCCAATTCTTCATCCATGGCCTTATTCCAAAATTCATCCTTGTTGGCCTCTTCAAAATTATTTGGTTCAATCGTAGATGAGAGTGCTAGGTGCATTTGTTCTGGTGAATAGATTCTTCTTCTAGTCTCAACTCCTGCATCTTTGTTTCCGATAATCTGATTTGAAGGATGATTCTTTTGTACTCGTTTGCTAGGTGTATTTGGAGAAACTTGTTGAACTTTCTCTTTTACTTCTGTCTGATCCTCTTCATCTTCCCCTTATACTTCTTCTTCATCTTCTTCTTCTTCTTTGTAAAGTTGTTCCATTGATTCATTTTATTCTTCCTTTAATTCTCGTTCGCCTGTTTCATCAATTGTTACATTGATGCTTTCCAAAAAACAATTCAACCTCAGATTGTAACACTTGTATGGTTTCCTTATACTTGAGTAACCAACAAGTACTCATTTGTCCACACGAGAGCCAAACTTTCCCATTCTACCATATTCTCTTTTGATGTATCATTTGCTTCTAAATACTCTGAAGTGATTCACATTTAGTGGTCTTCCTTTCCATAGCCCATAGGGATTTTTGTCAATGTTGTTTATGAGAATTACTCCATTTTGAATGTGAACCGTTGTATGCACTGCATGTGTCCAAAATATATCTGTCAATGTACTCTCCATGTAATAAGGGAGAGTACATGGAGAGTACATTGTGGTTTCAAAGAATACAAAGTGGCTTCAAAATCTTCTAAGGAAGCTATTGGGCTACAACAATTGTGAAAATATATTGAATTTGAATCATAATGCAATTGTTATGAGAATCTAAACAAAAAAAATATTAAAATTAATTTATATTCCCTTAAAGAAGTGGTGGAGTATAATGAAGTAACTATACTGAAAGTTTAGACTCAGACTGGGAGTAATATACTTGAGAAATAATTAATTGACATAAAAGAAAAGTGGGGAGTTAACAGTGGTCTATTCATGTTAAAAATCAATTAACAATATGTAAAGT
>ML780104.1:313439-332648 GCA_009831015.1 Picea engelmannii
TATGTGATCTTATACACCAGGTCTATTATAGAGTTACAAATCAGATTTGTATGATGAAATTGATGAGGTCTTTTGGTTGAGGTACATGTTGGGTACATGTTTGAGACAAGTAGTTGATGAGTTGACACATACATGAGGTGTATAGTTAATGATGTTGGTACTTATTGATGAGTCATAGTTGATGAGTAGTTGATACATGATTGGTAAATACTTGGTGCATGGTTGGAGGCACTTGTTAGTAGTATTGTTGACACATGGTTTATGGATGATGTAACATACTTGTATTTGTATATTATTAGAAGCACATATTGATCTTGGTGATGATTATGAGTTGTTGTGTTATGCTTGGTTGATGCACATCTTTGAGAATTGTCTTGGTGATTCATCTTGATGAGTAGATTTGATTTGGTTGATAAGATTGATGAGACATATTGTTGTGATAGGTTGTTTGGACATGTTGTTGTGACAGGTTATTCGTACAGGTTTTGTGCATGGTTGATGCACTTGTTGATGGTATAGGTTGGTGCATGGTTGATGCACTTGTTTATGGTATAGGTTGATTACAGGTTGTTTGGTACAGGTTGGTGCATGGATGATGCACTTGTTTATGGTACAGGTTGATTACAGGTTGAGGTACAGGTTGATGCATGGTTCAGGTTATTGGTACAGGTTTACAACAATATATCTCATAGTGATAGTGTGACAGTGGTTCCATCATTCTGCTTATACGTTAGGGAAGTTGTAAGGGGCAAGGACAGGTGGTTTTAGCCACCTTCCAATTGTAGCTGAAGAACATAGGGGGTTGTAGCCTCCTTCTGGTTGTAGTCAGAGAATTGTGGGTTGGAGCTTCCATCAGGTTGTAGCCTAAGAAACTAGGGGGTTGGAGTCTCCTTCCAGTTGCAGCTGAAAAACAAAGGAATTTGGTGCTTCCAATGAATGCAATTATTAAAGACATATAAGAAAAAAAATTATGTGGTTTTCTCCCGCTTTGGGTTTCCACGTAAAACACTAGTGTACTATGTATGTGTGTGATTGCTCATTTGTTCATTGTTTATTTACTCAGAAACTATTGGATGATAATGCTAAATTGATTTAACACTTGCATTTTATGGTGAAAATGAATTAAATTTCTCTATTATTGATTCACCCCCCCTCTCAGTAATCCAACAGTCAACTCCAACAAACTCACCTCAACCCAATGCATCTCCTAGTAAGCTTAGTCTAAATTTTTGAGCACTTTCATTTTCTGGTCATTTTCTTAGCTTCAGGTCAAGATCTCTGCAAGCATCAAGCTAGTTGAAAAGATAGAAGGTGTGGAAATTTTTTGTTCTTGGAAGTACAAAATTGGACTCTTTCTTGAAAAGAATTACCTTGCAAAATTCATAAAAGAAAATGTACTGGAACCCGAAGAAGATGCAGCCAAAGAGAAGTACAAGAAGGATATGATTAAGGCCAAAAACATAATTGCATATTTCATTAAAGACCACTTGATCCCTCAAGTGTCTTCTACTAATACTCCAAAAGAGATGTTCGATTCCCTAACTAGAATGTATGAAGGAAAGAACACCAACTAGAAGATGAACTTGAGAACCCAATTAAAGAACACAAAGATGCAAAAAGGAGAAACAATTCAAGACTATTTCTCTAGGGTTTATCAATTCAAGAAAAAATTAGAGAAAATTGGAGACAATCTAGATTATAATGAACTCATAGTGACAACTCTTAATGGTCTCACAATACCTTAGGATGCCTTCATCCAAACTATTTGTACAAGAAAAGAGAAACTCCAATTTGACAGTTTATGGGAAGAACGCGTTCAAGAAGAAGAAATAGTGGCTAACCATGAATCCATCCTATTAAGATATGAAGGTCAATCCCTAGCTGCTAAGGGTGGAAGGAAAACGTCTCATTTTCAAAAGGAGACCCACCTTCATAAATAATCTCACTCTCCAAAGAGATTATAGAAAAATACAAGAGGAAAATATTTATCCTCCTATCAATGTTATCATTGTGATAAGATGGGACACATTGCTAAGAACTTTTCTACTAGAAGGGAAGAATACAAGAGGATAAATAACAAAAGACATCATGCCCATGCAGTTGAAGATGATGAGCCACCCAAGAATTTAACTAGAGAAGAGATTGAAGATTATGTTTTGTTTTTTGCCCTCTCAGGATTTGTGACATCTGGAGAGGATACTTGGCTCATAGACAATGTCTCATATAAACACATGACAAGTTAGAAAGGTATTCTCTCTAGCCTTATAGAAAATGACTTCACCCAGAAAGTTTCACTTGGAGATGATTATCAGTACCCTGTCAAAGGAATAGGAGAATCCACCTACAAAATTGATTCAGGAACTCCGATGATAATGAAGGATGTATTCTATGTACTAGTTTTGACAAATAAATTACTCTCTATTTCAGCCCTAGATAAGAAAGATTTTAGGGTTGCATTCATGGATTGTGAATTTCTTATGTGTCTTAAAGGAAAAACTATAGAATATGCATTTGTTATTGGAACAAAAGAAGGTGTTTTATACAAGTTAAAGGGTTAATCAGATGTAGCCTTGACTCAGTCTACTGAAAGTCCATGCGAACTTTGGCATAAAAGACTAGATCACATCAACTACAAAGCCTTACCATATGTGAGAAAGGTAGTTACATGTTTACCATAATTAAAGGTTGATCATGAAGGTGTATGCAAGGGATGTGCACAAGGAAAGAACATAAAAAATCCTTTTCCAAAGAGTGACAATAAAGAAAAAGGAATCTTTGAACTTTTTCACTCAGATGTATGTAGTCCAATGCTATCAACCTCTCTAATCGAGTATGTATACTATGTATCATTTATTGATGATTACTCTCATAAGACTTTGGTTTATTTCTTAAATTCAAAAGATGAAGTACTTGGAAAGTTCAAGGAATTCAAATCCTTGGTAGAAAACCTCTCCGAAAGGAAAATCAAGATACTCAGGTCAGACAATGGAGGACAGTACACCTCAAATGAATTTGGAAGTTTTTGCAAAGATGTCGGGATTAAGAGGAGCTCACCACTCCCTATAATCCTCAACAAAATTGTGTAGCAGAAAGAAATAATAGAACAATTATGGAAGCAACAAAGACTATGATTCACGATCAAGATCTTCCAATGCATTTATGGGATGAACCAGCAAGAACAACATTATATGTCCAAAACATATTATCCCATAGTGCACTTGGATTCAAAACTATTGAAAAAATGGTCACCAGAAAGAAGCCATAAGTAATCCATCTCAAAATATCTGGTTTTCCAGTATTTGTACACATTCCAAAAGAAAAGAAAACTAAGTTGGATATTGTGAGGTATCTAAGGACTTTAGAATTTACATACTAGGTTACCATTATATTGAGATTGTTGGATTACTGAGAGGGGGGGTGAATCAGTAATAGAAAAATTTAATCATTTTTCACCATAAAATGAAAGTGTTATATCAATGTAGCATTATCATCCAATGCTTGTCTAGTAAATAAACAATGAACAAATGAACAATCGCACACATACATAGTACACCAGTGTTTTACGTGGAAACCCATAGTGGGAAAAAACCACATAATGTATTTTCTTATATGTCTTTAAGAATTACATTCATTGGAAGCACCAAATTCCTTTGTTTTCCAGCTACAACTAGAAGGAAGCTCCAACCCCCCAGTTTCTCAGTCTATAACTCGAGGGAAGCTCCAACTCCCCAATTCTCTGGCTACAACCAGAAGGAGGCTACAACCCCCTATGTTCTCCGGCTACAACCAGAAGGTGGATACAACCACTTGTCCTTGCCCTGTCCAACTGCCTTGAAATATAAGTAGAATGATGGAACCACTGTCACACTATCACTGTGAGATATACTGTTGTAAACTTGTACCAATCAACCTGCACCATAAAACCTGTACCAATAACCTGCACATGCATCAACCTGTACCTCAACCTATAATCAACCTGTACCATAAACAAGTGCATCAACCATGCACCAAACTGTACCCAAAAACCTGTAATCAACCTGTACCATAAAAAGTGCATCAACTATGCACTAACCTGTACCTCAACTTATAATCATCTTGTACCATAAACAAGTGCATCAACCATGCACCAACTTGTACCTCAACCTATACCATCAACAAGTGCATCAACCATGCACCAAACATGCACCAACCTGTACCATCAAAGAGTGGGTCAACCATGCACAAAATATGTTTCAATCATGCAACAACTACACATCAACTATTTTTCATCAAGATGTACCAACATCATCAACTATACACCTCATGTATGTGCCAACTCATCAACTACTTGTCTCAACCATGTACCCAACATGTATCTCAACCAAAATCCCTAATCAATTTCATCATCCAAATCTACTTTGTAACTCTGTAATATACCTAGTGTATATGATAACATACCTGCAAACCTTCCTTAACTTTAACAACAAGAGACTAGCATTTTCATAAAACTTTACTTTAGTCTCACATGACTAGTTTTGGATTAGTCAACAACCCTAACATGAAATAATAATAACTATGTACCTGTAATGAATAAAGATATGAAAATAGTACACAATGTTCTTCAGTGTTTTTTGTGAAATTCCTCCATGTGTCACTACTTGGAACCTCTTAGAAAATGAATTATAGCAAAAATCACATACATTGTTGAATTTTGTCTTATTCTAGAGAGAGAACTTGTAGAGCGTGCCCCACATAGAATATTTGTTGTATGGATCTGAAAATTGTACAAAAAATACTAAAGAGTATACTCTAACCAACACATTTGGTCTTACTGAATTTGGATCTATTATGATGAAGTTATTAAATTTTTACCCGAGCAACTTTTTTATACTAGTTTCAAGACTAACCACAAACCCTATTTTCCACGGAGTGTAACTCCAAATATACAATGACCCACAAGATGAAATTTGTACCACACCTACATGGATATGTTTCTTCAATGGCCTCCCAATTTCACAGTCTGACTCATTCTATAAAAAAAATTATTACGAAAATGGTGAAATGACCTGTAAATAACATACCTAAGAAAGCATCATCAAAATAATTTATCCTCCCTTGAATTTCATCCTTCTTTGCTTCACCTCCCCTATGAAATTCGGCTTAGATATTCTATGGTTACCTTAGTCACTTGTATATATTCAATATTCTCAAGTTTTATTCAAATGAGAGATCATTGCCTCTGATTTATACTTTCATTTAGCTTCATCAAGGGGTTACCTTTTAACCATCTTAACCCACTTTATTTATTTTAGGGTTAACCCACTTCTAATTTCTCCATTAACTTTATTATTTAAATAATTTATTTTCTATTCACTTTGACTTTTAGTACACTCATCACTTCACTTTATTATTTATCTTCTAAAATCTCTTAAAACACTTTGACTACTTTTACCTTTTGGGGCTTCTAGATGACTCAAGAGGGTTCTCCAACTTCACATGACCATAACTCTCTAGCCGTGAGGAGTTATGTGACTTGCCACATAGCAATGGAAATGGAATGACATGTACTATCCATATAGAATAGTATTACCTGCAAATATATCAAAACTCATACCATTATCCATCAAACAAACTTGGGTCCATTACCCAAACCTTTGTGCTACCGGAATTCGCTAACAAACTTTCTTCACGGGTTGACATCAATGAAAATCAACCCAGTTAATAAAAAATCACCCCCTTCGGCATTGATGACAACACTTTGATGTAATACTGAAGTCATGTCATGCAATATTGAGTCATATCACTCTTGCTCCCCTTGTGACCATCGCTCCCCCAGGAACCATGCCTTTGTTCTCTTTCTCCAAGAATTTTCATTTTCATCTAATAAATATCCCCCCTTTGTCATCAATGGAAAATGTAGCTTTCCATCCGAGGCTGCTTGCCCTAACCGAACTATCCTTTGGGATACTCCCCTGACTGAACTCTTCCTTAAACTGATCCCCCAACCTAAACTATCCTCTTTATGGTTCTTCCTCGTGTAAATATAAGACATATAAGATAAGTATTCAAGAGAATTCAGTTTGGAGTAGAAATTACTCCGAGTCTCTGGTGAGAATACTCAAAGGCTTCCCTTGAAAGCGTTTTTGTAAATATGTCTACCACTTGTTCTTTTGTGCCCACATATTCAACTCTGATGTTCTTCTCTGCAAATTGTTCCCATAGAAAGTGATACTTGATTGGAATGTTCTTCATTTTGGAGTGCATCACTGGGTTCTTTGAGATACTGATGGTGCTTGTATTATCAAAATAGATTGGAATAGGCTCATCATACTCAACCTGTATATTTGTCAGATTTTGTTTCATCCATAGAACCTATGTAAAACATGTTGCTGCTGCAATATACTTTTCCTCGATTGTAGATAAGGATATTGATGATTGTTTCTTACTTAGCCATGATACTAAACACTCACCCAAGTATAAAACTTCTCCACTAGTGCTTCATCGCTCATCAATGCAACTTGCCCAATCTGCATCTGTGTAGGAAATAAGTGATAGATCATTTCCTTTTGTATACCATAATCCAAACTCTTATTCTCCTTTCAGATATTCGAAAATCCTCTTCACTACTACGACCTGTGTTTCATTTGGTGTTGCTTGAAATTGTGAAACTTGTCCAACTGCCTGCATTACATCTGGTTTGGATATTGTAACATATAGTAAGATGCCAATCATTGACCTACATTTCCTCTGGTCTGTAGACTTTGAAACATCATCTTTTCTCAAATTGCAACTGGTTTTCATAGGAGTGATAACTGGTTTGCAATCTTCCATTACAAACATCTTTAACATTTCTCTGATATACTTAGTTGGACAAATAAACATTCCTTGGTTGCTTTGATGTATCAGAAGACCCATAAAAAAGGATAGTTCTTCGAGTACTGACATTTCAAATTCGTTCTGCATATCCTTGGAAAATTTCTGGCTTAACCTGTCATCATTGCTTCGAAAAATAATATTATCAACATAAAATTCAATTAATAAAATACTATTTTAAGTTACCTTGATGTAGAGGTTGTTGTATGCACTTCCTTTTTTGAACCCTGCCTGCTATATATATTTATCCAGTCTAGAGTACGATGCTCTAGGAGCCTGTTCTATACCATACAAGGACTTCTTCAATTTACACACATAATATGTGTTCTCTAACAATTGAAATCCTTCTGGTTGTTCAATGTAGAATTCTTCTTCAAGTTCCCCATTCAAAAAATTTGATTTTACGTCCATCTAATATACTTTAATATTCTTAGAGAAAGCATAAGCTAAAAGTAATCAGATTGCTTCCATTATGGAAACTGGGGCAAATGTCTCTTCAAAGTCGATTCCTTCAACCTGTGTGTATCCTTTACATACCAATCTAGATTTGTTCCTTGTAACCTATCCATATTCATTCAATTTATTTATGAATACCCACTTTGTGCCAATCACATTATTATTCTTTGGTGTTAGAACCAATTCCCAAGTGTCATTCTTCTCTATTTGATCCAATTCTTCATCCATGGCCTTATTCCAAAATTCATCCTTGTTGGCCTCTTCAAAATTATTTGGTTCAATCGTAGATGAGAGTGCTAGGTGCATTTGTTCTGGTGAATAGATTCTTCTTCTAGTCTCAACTCCTGCATCTTTGTTTCCGATAATCTGATTTGAAGGATGATTCTTTTGTACTCGTTTGCTAGGTGTATTTGGAGAAACTTGTTGAACTTTCTCTTTTACTTCTGTCTGATCCTCTTCATCTTCCCCTTATACTTCTTCTTCATCTTCTTCTTCTTCTTTGTAAAGTTGTTCCATTGATTCATTTTATTCTTCCTTTAATTCTCGTTCGCCTGTTTCATCAATTGTTACATTGATGCTTTCCAAAAAACAATTCAACCTCAGATTGTAACACTTGTATGGTTTCCTTATACTTGAGTAACCAACAAGTACTCATTTGTCCACACGAGAGCCAAACTTTCCCATTCTACCATATTCTCTTTTGATGTATCATTTGCTTCTAAATACTCTGAAGTGATTCACATTTAGTGGTCTTCCTTTCCATAGCCCATAGGGATTTTTGTCAATGTTGTTTATGAGAATTACTCCATTTTGAATGTGAACCGTTGTATGCACTGCATGTGTCCAAAATATATCTGTCAATGTACTCTCCATGTAATAAGGGAGAGTACATGGAGAGTACATTGTGGTTTCAAAGAATACAAAGTGGCTTCAAAATCTTCTAAGGAAGCTATTGGGCTACAACAATTGTGAAAATATATTGAATTTGAATCATAATGCAATTGTTATGAGAATCTAAACAAAAAAAATATTAAAATTAATTTATATTCCCTTAAAGAAGTGGTGGAGTATAATGAAGTAACTATACTGAAAGTTTAGACTCAGACTGGGAGTAATATACTTGAGAAATAATTAATTGACATAAAAGAAAAGTGGGGAGTTAACAGTGGTCTATTCATGTTAAAAATCAATTAACAATATGTAAAGTCGGCTATATTGGTTACATACGATACGACATGATCCCAATCTAGGATATACATATAAATTTTCTATTAACACCATTTCTCATTGATCCTGTCAACTGGTGGAGTCTGGTTGAGTCAGAGGAGGCCGAAGGAAAACTGAAGAATGAAAATCGGGCTGAGTCAGAGGGAAAATTGTAGAACGAAAATGGAAAGTGGCAGAGGGAAAACTGGAAAATGAAAGGAAAACTGTAGAATGAAAATGGAAAGTGGCAGAGGTAAAACTGGAAAACGAAATGAAAACTGTAGAACGAAAATGGAAAGTGGAAGAGGGAAAACTGGAAAACGAAAAGCAGTAGAAGGCGTTGTTGCTGATGATTGGTGGAAGGAATTGGGAGATCATTTGGAAACAGAGATATTGGGTCGATTGCCAGTGGAAGATGTGTACAGATATCGCGGTGTTTGCGACGAATGGAACGTTCTTCTCTCGTCCAATTATTTCATAATCGAAGCATGGCCAGATGCGACTATCAACAAGCAGCCATGGCTACTGCTGTGCGATCCATTTCCCAATAATCTGTGTAGGGTCTTCTACTTCTACACACAAACCTGGAAGCACTGCTTCTCCCTTTATTTTCCCGATGGAGAACGATCAGTGACATGTAGAGGATCTGCGAGAGGCCTTTTGTTGTTCGATAAAGGATATGAAGGAGGAAATGTGCTCATACATAGAGACATTTCACCGCCCCATGTCTGTAATCCTTATACTTGAAAGTTCATCCAACTTCCTCGCATGTTAGGCGTAACTTGGATAAAACTCAGATGCATCGCAGAAGATAATAATGGCGCCTGCAAAGTGGTGTTGATTAGTGCTAATGACAATGGAGAAAGGGTAATGGAAATGTACGATTTCTCTCAACACACGCGGAAGATTTTGGGACCAATTCCGAAGGATGTAATTCTTCATTGTTTGAATGATTGCTGCGACGGTTCATACTACTGTATAACGACCTCTCGTCGGAGAGTTTTTGGTTTCAGCATCAACACATTAAACGAAGGACTGAAACCAACGTTGGTTGTTCCCATCCGGGAACCAAAGCTTAGACACGTATCATAGCTTCAACTAGTGATCTGTGGATCACGGTTATTAGTTGTGGTGCCCATAGACGAAAAGTTGGAAGTTTTAATCATATGGGAATTGGAATCACTGAATATTTCCGAAAAAAACAACACAACGACAACACAATTGAAGGAAATTGCGAGGATGCCTCCAACGATGTGGAACTATCTTAAATATAATAGGTGGTACCCACGGTTTAAGTGTACAGGTGTAGGAGATAATGTGTGTTTCATAACAGTATGTGAAATGGAAAAGAGGATAGAAGTGGTTGTGTACAATTTAAGCACATGTTTATGGAGTCT
Organism: Picea engelmannii; assembly: GCA_009831015.1. NCBI lineage: Eukaryota > Viridiplantae > Streptophyta > Pinopsida > Pinales > Pinaceae > Picea > Picea engelmannii. The sequence goes on from ML780104.1 coordinate 323,351, forward strand.
GCTTTCTAATTGTCCATGGATGGACAATTATTCCATGCACGATTGTATTATAATGGCTATGTGGTTTCAACCAAGGATTGGCACACAGTTCCAGTAAAACGAAGAAGCCTACTGTAAAACTTCTTACCAAGGATTAAAAGTCAAAACCAATTGGTAAAATTTAGTCAAAATAGTTTTGTATTCATTATATTTCTCTAATGAAAAGGTAGTGAATTAAATAAATGACTATGCATTTAAAAGATATTTTATGGTGGAAACTATTTGTTATTAGTACATTCCTAATGTGTAGAGATTATAGTGATGGATAATTAGTTGAATTCATATTAATATGTCATTTGACTATAAATTTTCGCATCATTTCTATTGTTCGAACTATAGAACAAAAAACATTATTTTTTATATAATAAAAAAAAACTTTATATGCCATCATCTCATTGGATAATAGATTTGAAGTCTTATTGCTAGCTTCTCTATTCCCAATGTTTTAAGTGTTTAGATATCCAAAGTTTTGATCATTGACACTCCTTTTTTTTTATATATATTTTTTATTGAAATGTTTAAATACCGAAAGTTTTGAGCATCAATGCTCTTTCTTAATGTTCTTATTATTTATATTTGTATTGAATTTTTTACATAATGAAACTTTTGAGCATCAAATTTGGAAGTTTGGGGTCCTACACTAGTAGTTGGAGCTGTTTTTTTCACTTTGCAGGGTTCAAGTCCTGCACCCACAATTGGGCTTGTGGCTCTGTCGTTCATGATTAACGAGTAAGTTTGAATACCATACTTTCATTCGTATTTGTTGTTTACTATTCACTGTTTTCATTTTGCAAGTAAGAATTTTTAAATATTTATTCGTCGTCCTTATCCTGTAGACTTTCCATAGAGGTTGCATATATTTTTCTCCTGCTCTTAAATTTTCCTTTGATTTTTTCCTAAGGCTCTACACCATGTGCATGCCAATGTTGTCTGCACAATTCCGGCTGTGATGCAGACCCCCTACCTACCTCCGCCTCGACAGGGTCCGCTGACCTCCCGGTCGATGGATCTTCACATTCTCAAGCTGGAATGGATCTTTGATTCCCTGTAGATGGAATCCTGCTATCTGATCCACATGCCCTAATGAAGCTGCACCCGCGCAAACAAGCACCCGACAATCTCTCCCCATGTGACCAAAGGATGTGACCGCATGCCTTATCAAAAGGCACTTCGTATTTCAGGACTTCAAGACTTCTGCATGTGGGCCAACCTTGACTCATGTTTCCTCGGATCCCTGATTGATGATTTCTCTCCAAGACTAGATTTACGGTCAAACGCTATCCCCTCGATCGATGACTACGATCATTTCACGATTTCGCACATCGGGATATTCTATGCGATCCAACTCTAACTCTCCATTCCCTGAAATCTCGATCTCCGGGTTAAGTGCCTAGCCCTCCACTAGCTCCTCCCTTAACCTCTTGTTCGTTTGACTCTTTCTTATGACCTGGGACTAACCCTTCAAGCGCATCAGGATATCGCGTTTCGCGAAGTTGGAACTCAACCCAACGCTTGTCCCTCGAAAGCCCGATCCTTGAACTTCCAAAATCCTCCTGTGTCAAATCAATGGTTCCTGACGCTCCAAGAATCCAATGGTTCAGATATTCTCGCCCGAATCGGGGCTTCACATTTCAAGTATTTTGGAGGCATCTTCCTCCCTTCTCTCTCTCGATTCCCGATTCTCCAATATCCTCTCCTGATCAGCGGTCATGGTTCCTCCTACGATATGACGACGCAGATCAAATCGTGAGTTTTTAAAATGCTTGTCGTTGACTTCTCTAATGTGTGAGTCAATGAAATGTCGATCTCTCACCATGTGTCCCTTCTTGATGGACGACTATGATTGTTTCGGCTCCCAGCTCCCCTAGTATTTTTTCCTATCTTCACCTTCATTCTCTCGATGCCCGATACTCTAATGTGTGTGGATCTCTGCCACCTGTCACCCCAGATCCAACGGTCCATAATGATTTCATGATTTCTCCTTTCATGAGTTTTATCCTCTGCTCTTCGCAAATCTCCCGATGTCTGGTTCCATGGACACCCCTAGATCTGCTGCCACCCATCACCTCTGACGATGGACGGTTCCGATCGTTCGGAACTTCGAGACTTCGATGAGTCCACTCTCTTTCATACACAAGGGTTAAGCCCGGTGTATCTTCCTTCGGATCCAACGACTGTTGGTCCTCTGCGCTTAGATCTAACAGCCCAGATATGATCTCCTCCAGTGCATGTTCCTCCTATCTAGACTCTTATCAGACGACCTAGATTTTTCGGTGTCGATCCAATTGTCACCATCGCTCCTCCTCCTACACTTCTTTTGCGTTCTTCCTGACTTATAATATCTCCAATGTTTCGAAGGCTACGACCTTCGGTTCTTCTACAAACCCTGTAACTTTGAATCACGTTTGTTTTCTAGAAACACTATCTCTCCTGAGCTTTGGTAATAGAGTTTGACCTTAACTCTGGCGCATACTTGCGCTCTGCGTGAAAACTTGCACTGTCTCTCTTGAGTTTACAAACCTGGAACAATTCACCTCTACACACACTCTTTTTGCTACCTCTTTTGATCTTTCAGCTAGCTCAGTTTCTAAGGGACTCGACCCTTTTGTGTCTTCCCAAAAGACTTCTGGTGCTTCTCTCGGCACACTTCGCGGTCAACCTCCTTGGCTTTGGAACTTGAAACAAGTTCACTCTACGCATTCTCCTTGTGCTTAGACTAGCCTTCAAATGACTTTCTCTCAACACTTCGTCCGAGTGTTGGCCTGGTGTACCCTTTGCACATGTCTTCCTCCAGAGTGTTCAACAACTTTGTTTCCTTGAGCTTCTTCTGCTCAGATCCCAAAGGTCTCTATCCCTTCTGTCCCTCAAAGAGATATAAGTTCCCTCTTGGCAACTTATGCTCAAGCACTCCTCGCTGAGCCTATAGAGTATTTAGTAACCTTGTAAGTGTCTTCTCCTTGAGAATTTTGTGTCTTTGAACTTGAAATAGAGTTCCTCTGGTGCACTCTTTGCACTCGCTCGATGCCCACCTGGAAGAGTTCTACAGAACCTTCAACAATTATTCTTTCTTTCTATGCCTTCCTCTACACAGTCCTACCTCCAAGGTATTCAGTAACCTTGAGGCTTCTCCCTTGACTCTATGATTCCTCTGGTGCGCCCTCTTGGCATCTTCTCACCCAATTTCAACATAGAACACAGATGTGAACTCTTGCATTGGTTACAGATTCTTCAACACTTTGTCATGCAACCCCTTTCATTAATCCACAAAGAACCCAAACTGAAATCAAAGAAACTCACATATATGAAATTTTTTCTATCCCTACAAATGGAATCTAACATACATCTACAACCTATGCATAAAAAAGCATAAAAGACATTCATAAACACACACAGTACAATATGAAGGAAAAACTGCTATGTTTGTATTAATCTCAGAATGCATGTACAAAGGTTACAAAAGATCGGACTACAATTGAGTCTCATCTCTCCTCTCTTCTCTATTCTAATCTGTTCTAGCCTTCTGAAACTAGATACAAAGATCTTTTTTACAAAAGAGGGGCTCCTCGAGCCTTTCCCTCCATCTACCTACTCTTCTTAATTACATTCAATTACATTCAAATTTTGTCTAGTTAGAATCGGATCTAGACATTATTAGCCTCTCAACCATTAAAGGCAACACTATCTACAACCTACACAAAGGCATGGCTATGGCTCTTCTAGCCTTACAAACATTAATTACAATTTAAAAATTTTAAAATGAGAGGGTTGGAGCCTCTCTCCTCTTAAATGTGTGTTGTGATGTGTTGTCTAGCTGACACATTGTTGGGTTGGAGTGATGCTCCTACATCATACTCCACTGCTACGAAAAATTAATGAGCTCCTACTCATGAGCTTCCCAGCTCTGTTGAAATCCACCTAGATCTCAAACTCTCTTCTGGAGATCTCCATCTACTCCACTGCCTTGTTGTTGTTGTTGTTGCTGCTTCTTCCCTGCTACTATGGCAGGTTTCCTTCTACTCAGCTTCTCTCCGCTGACAGATTCTTGCGCTGACCTCAACATCAACTTTCTAATTTTCCCAATCACTTTGTCCAACTTCTCCAGTAGATGGTTTTTCTTATGCATTCTTCTCGAATGCACTTCCTCCATGTTAATGGGTAGATCAACTCAATCCCCGGTGCAATTTTATCTATCTCTTGTGGCCTTATATTTCCACCCTACTGCAAAATTTAGTTCCAACGTCTTATCACTAAGTTGCTTCTCAACTTCTTCCTATGAAAACTTTGTTGCTGCCAGTTCTCCTGCTGACATATCTCCATCTTCTTCCAGCTGCTCCTTGGGTTGGTATTCTCCCTCTTTCTCCAACTTGATCTGTTGGATGTTCATGCTCTGCATTGTCACCCTTCTCTCTAAAGCTTCCAATTCTTCACACAGACCAACAAAATATATGATGTCTTCTTCCTCTTATTCTACTTCAGCAACCTCCAGTACTGCAATTACCTCTTGTTCAACTTCCTAGTGGAACATTTCGAGCAATTATGTTGAATTCTCATCTTCTTCAGCTGGGGAAAACATCAACATCTACTCCTCCTTGACAGTTTCTACTGGCTATCCTTCTTCTGATGTTGCATCTGTAACACAAGCTATGGCCTCAACGGGGCTTTGTGGAAGGAATAATTCAATTCCTCCAATGATCAGAATGCATTTCAGATCCTCCTTTTTCAGCTTCTCTTGTTGACATGAACTCACCTCTAAGTTCATGATAATTTCAGATAGTCTCTTTTCTTCTCCCTTGTCCACCTAGAAATATGGGATTTTTGTATTGCCCTCCTGGCAGTCTATGATATCCTCCAATGATCTCATCTCACTTCTCACCTGACAATATGAACTTTCATTACTGCTCACCTGGTAGTCTTTGAGATCAACCAATGACCTCTTCTCATTTCCCACCTGACAACTTGAAAGTTCCTCACTGCCCACTTGGGATTTTCTGAGATACTTCTCTGATCTCTTCCCCTCATCATCACTGAGACTCTTCCCAGCTTCTGGGTCACAGATGTGAACCACTTCCTCTTTACCTCTGAGGTTCTCAACATACCTCAGCCGCATTGTCAATAGTCTTCATTGTCCTCTGGCCAACAATATTTGAATGGGACACTTCACCTTATTCTTCATGGGCCACTCATACGCCCAATGCATCTTTTCATCTTGCTACATTTTAAATGCAAGCTTCTCCATTTGTGCTCTTATCTCATTGAGATCTTTGTCTATCTCAGCCTTGCTTTTTTTTTGGTGGTCTCCTCTTGGACCATGTTCATGGCCTTTAGTAGCCATCGTCCTTTTCCTCCTTCAAGAACGCAACTGGTTCTTCTGGCTCAACCCACCTAGTTGTTTACCATTTGTTGCACACCTTGCAACAATCTTTACAGAGCATCAACACTCTGTCTTCTTTTTCTTATCTTCCGCCTAAAATATATAGACAAAAAATTCTCACTCTGATACCACCTGATGGTATCAGATTATCTCCATTCACTGTCTCTCTTTTTCCTACGATCTATAGACAAAATATTAAGCTTTGATACCACCTAATGGTATCAGACTATATCCTCTTTGGTGTCTTCCTTCCTCGGCCTACAGAAATCAATTATGTACAAGATCTGATACCACTTGATGGTATCAGAGTATCTCCTATCACTGTCTCGCCCTTTTCCTGCTGCCTGCAAGAAAAATTTCATCTTCTTGTACTACTCGATGTAGTCAAACCATCTCCTTCGCCTGAAGTCTACAGACGAAGATTAAGCTCTGATACCACCTGATGCAGACCCCCTAGCTACCTCTGCCTCAATAGGGTCTGATGACCTCCCGATCGATGGATCTTCACATTCTCGAGTCAGAATAGCTCCTTGATTCCCTATAGATGGAATCTTACTATCTGATCCATAGGCCCTAATGAAACTACACACGCACAAACAAGCACCCGACACAATTTTTCCCCATGTGACCACAGGTTGTGACTGCATGCCTTATCAAAAGGTGCTTCATATTTTGAGACTTTGAGACTTCTACATGTGGGCCAACCTTGACTCCTATTTCCCGAATCCCTGATTGATGATTTCTCTCTAGGACCATATCTATGGTCCTATGCTATCCCCTCGATCAACGGTTGTGATTGTATCACGATCTCGCATATCGCGATATTCTACACGAGCCAACTCTGACTCTCCATTCCCTGAAATCCCAATCTTCGGGTTAAGCACCTAGCTCTCTGCTAGCTCCTCCCTTAAACACCTATTCGTATGACCCTTTCCTGTGACCTGGGACTAACCCTTCGAGCACGTCGGGACTTTGCATTTCGCGAGGTTGGAACTCAACCCAACGTTTGTCTCTCAAAATCTCAATCCCTGAACTTACCAAATCCTCCCGCATCAGATCAACAGTTCATGATGCTCCAAGAATCCAATGGTTCAAATCTTCTCACCCAAATTGGGACTTCGCATTTCGAGACTTTTGGAGGCAAATTCCTCCCTTCTCTCTCTCGATTCCCGATTCTCAGATATCCGCTCCTGATCAATGGTCATGGTTCCTCCTGTGATATGATGACTCAGATCAAATTGCAAGTTTGGGCCTCACAAGTTCTGAAAACTATGATCGTTGAATTCTCTAATGTGCGAGTCAGCGAAATGTCTATCTCTCACAACGTGTCCCTTTTTGATGGACAACTAGGATCGTTTCATCTCCCAACTCCTTGGGTATTTTATCCTATCTTCACCTTCATTCTCCCGGTGCCCGATCCTCCGATGTGTGTGGATCTCTGCCACCTGTCACCCCAGATTCAACAGTCTAGAATGATTTCGCGATTTATTCTTTCACAAGTTTTCTCCTCTACTCTTCACAAATCTCCCAATGTCTGGTTCCACGAACACCCCCATTTTTTTTGCCACTTGTCACCTCTGACGATGGACGGTTCTGATCGTTCATAACTTTGGGACTTCGATGAGTCCACTCTCCTACATACACAAGGGTTAAGCATCATGTGTCTTCCTTTGGATCCAACGACTGTTTTTCCTCTGCGCTCAGATTTGACGGCCCAGATCTGATCTCCTCCAATGTGCATTCCTCATGTCTAGACTCTGATCAGACGACTAATATTTTCTGATGTCGATCCAACGGTCACCGTCACTCCTCCTCCTAAGCTTCTTTTTCCTTCTTCCTGACTTAGAAGATTTCCAATGTTTTGAAGGCTACTACCTTCAGTTCTTCTGCGAACCTTGTAACTTTGAGTCGCGTCTACGTTCTGGAAATGCTATCTCTCCTAAGATTTGGTAATGGAGTTTGACCTTGTCTCTATCGCGTACTTGTGTTGTACGTGCAAAATTGCATTGTCTTTCCTGAGCTTACGAACTTGGAAACAGTTCACCTCTATGCACACTCTTTGTCCTACCTCTTTTGAGATTTCAACTGGCTCAGTTTCTAAGGGACTAGGCTCTTCTACGTCTTCCCAAAATACTTTTGGTGCTTTTCTCGGCACACTCCACGCTCAACCTCCTAAGCTTTGGAACTTTAAACAAGTTCACTTTGCGCATTCTCCTAATTCTTCGACTAGCCTTCAGATGACTGTCTCTCAACACTTCGTTCGAGTGTTGGCCTAGTGCACCCCTTGCATTTGTATTCCTCCAGAGTGTTCAACAACTCTGTTTCTTTTAAGCCCTAATATTGGCTCATTACCCCTTAATTGGGGCATATTATATTAGTAATGTTATTTTATTTATGTCAGCTTTAGGCCATTATTTGTAATTATACCTCCTAGTCTCCTATATATACCAAGGAGACATTTTCATTTTGAATCATCTGGTACTTGAACATTTAAGTGGGGTAAAAGGAGGTTTCCCCATCAAAGAGGCTTATTATTTGAAATTGTCTCTTTTTCAAGGCCCTGAGTACTTTTTCTGAGGTTTTTCTATGCTATATTGATATTTGGTTCTTAACATATGGTATCAGAGCTCAAGGTCTTGGGGTTTCACTGCTACATCTGAGACACCTTGGAATTTTTGCTATAACTTTTTTTCTAAAATGTTTCAGAAGGAACGACTTGGAGGATATTTAGTAGACGGATCAAGGTACATTGGGTTCAAAATTTATCTCCTGAGGCCTTACACTTTCGGAGATACAACTTGTACAAGATAGGGTTTTGGAATCATCCTGAACTGGGTCATTACATAATTTTCGCTATAAATTGTTTTTTGTAACGTTTCATACCTTGAAATCTGGAGGCTATTTACATAAATAAGTAAGGTATTTGTGGTAAAAATTTCAGCTTCTGTGTCATCTTAAATTTGTAGATACACCCTGTGTAAGATAGGGTATCTGACTATTCCTATTGACTAGTCTCAAGAAGGTGTTTCAGGTAAAACAATCATAACTTATTCCTAGAGTATCCAAATTGAGTGGGACTAGTTTCATTAGATCATGGACGGTCTGTAGTATTTTTGGTGTGAGTTTCATAATTTTATATCAATTATTGTGCGGGGCACGCTATACAAGTGAGATCTCCTGGAAAGGCCAAAAATCGGCAAGTTGTGGGGAAGTTACCATAAATTCCACTTGGCACATCCAATTTTGATCAGACATATGGCATTGCAGAGAAGAAATATCAGAAAACTAAATAAAAGAAAGTTTCATACCCAGAAGGGCCGAAACTTGGGAGATACAACAAAAGAAATATTGTCTAGCAGAACCACCTCAAAATCAAGGTTCAAAAGTGATACTCGGCCAACATGCCACCAAAAAAGGGAACTTCTACACCAAATAAGCCTCCAGAAAATCCTACTCGGCCTCTTGATGAAGGTGAATAAATGCATAGGGACATAAATGAACTACAAAAGAAGATGGATTCAATGGAATCTAAGTTGGATACTAATATGGATTCAATGGAAGCTAAGTTGGATACTAAGATGGATGGTTTAAAAGCGAAGATCATGGAAGTATTGAAAAATTTTGTAATAGAGAAGACACCTGAAAGTGAAAATGCATCTCATGAAATTCATGATGAGGACACAAGGAAGGTGAATCAAGAATGGAGAAACTCCAACTTTGGTTTGAAAACCAATCACGTTCCTAGGATTGATATGAGGAAGTTTGATGGCAAGGACCCAATCACATGGATACTTCAGATGGAGCAATTCTTTGATCTCCATAATGTGCCACATACACAAAAGGTACAAATTGCTTATTTATATTTAGAACCTAATCAATTTGTATGGT
>ML780104.1:344411-393672 GCA_009831015.1 Picea engelmannii
CGAAGCCCCCGAAGAAAAAATTTCCTTGTAAAAGTATATGTAATTTCATTGTAAATCTGGACCGTTCATTATAAGGTCGCAGATCTAACGGTAGAGATTATGTTAGGGTTTTTTGCCCTAGAAGGCAACCCTCTTTTATGAGGAAAATGTATTGCGGCTATGTATTAAGGGTGAATATTGTATTCTGAGAGAGGAGACTGTGAGAGAAAGAAGAGGAAGTTACAGCGGGTTTGCTGTAGGTTGTATCCCTTCATTTGCTGGAAAATAATAAAGCAAGGACCTGGCAATTTCTCTGGTGGACGTAGCCCACACTGGGTGAACCACGTAAATCTGTGTCTCTCTTGTATTGTGTGTCTTATGTGTTTTTTGTTTCTGCATTTGTTTTATATTATTGCTCCGCGGTCCTGTTTTTCTAACACCATACCCGCATGCCTTTGCAAAATGTTCTTGTGGAAGAAAAATATGTTGAGATGGTGCTAGAAAGATTAGTCTTCTGTGTATTTCAAATTACAAAATTCAATCTCTATTCTGCACCATGTGCAACATTGCTAACATAATGAATTTTTTTTTAAATGCATTACACCATTTACATTTGAAAGAAACCATTATCATTCTAGGATACTTAAATGTTGGCATGCTACAAAATAGTGCCATAACAAAACAATTGGAAAAATACATGTGCAATTACAATGTCCGCCTTCTTTTGGTTAAGATAAAACATGTACAAAATGCACTTATTGACCATATATGGTGAAATGTGCCCATATCACAATACAACCTCTTTATCTTATACATAGACTGGTCTCACCACGATACAATTTTTCTTCTACTTGAATTATGAAATATACATCAAAGATATTACAAAATTGTATTTCCATGTCTCAAAGCATATCTGGATACTTTGTTGCACAAAACCAAATTATTCAGCTACAACCATCCAACTTCTTAATATTTTCTTGTAATATATTCTGGCCAGGAAAAATTCTATATAACCACAACCATGGATGAAGAAAAACAAAGGTTCATGATTCTAACTCTCTTTTGTTCTATTCCTTTGATTGTCATTTACTGTATGTACATATTACTTGTTTTCCCTTACATACCATCTTACATTCATGTTCATTGTATTTTGTGTGTTCTCACATTGAAACAAATAGAATAACTGGAGAAGAAGAAGGACTCTTTACCACAAATGTAGAAGAGGAGATAGAAAGGTGCATGCTTCTACTCTTATTTCATATTCCATTGTTTTGTATTTCATTTATTGTATGCATATTTTTTCTACTTCTTTGCACCTAATTTATTGTATGTAGATACTACGTATCTTCCTACATAATAACTTATCTTCATGTCATTTGTATTCTATGTGCTTCTACATTGAAATAAATAGAACTGTATTTATTTATTTACATATATTTCTACATACCAAATTACCTTCATGTCCATTGTATTTTGTGCATTGCTACATTGAAAGAAACAATTTAGTTGGACAAAAGGATGAAATATTATATGCCACGATAGAGGAAGTTGAAGTACAATCTTCGAAAAGGTATACCAATTTTGATAGTAAATCAAACACAGAAAATGAGTAGGTAGATAAAATATTGGACTAGAAAACTATGATTTGGAAACAATGGGCCTTTGTTGAGACTTCCCTCTTCTGAAAATTTCCTCCCCATTTCTATTTTCCCACTCTCTATTATCCTTTTTTTCCCCTCTTCTATACTTAATCGAATTCCCGTTTCTTTTTCCCCTCTACTTTCTCTTTCTGGTTTCTTTTCTTAGTCATTTTTCCAAAAATGTCTAGGTGCGTGGGTTGGAGGACTCACAGGTTCACATTTATAATCATGCTTCTATATCACAATTCCGACCGAAAACTTCCTCATTCCATACTTAGCCACTTTTTCAATCGCAGGTTCCCGGGCCGGCAAGCTCAAAATTGAACCTCTAGCTTCAAGGGTTCCACGATACACAGATTGGTAGCCGGACTCTCCCATCATGCCCTGTTACGTGTTACACATTTTTGCAGTCAAAATTTATGAGGCATACAATTTGACCATCGAGTCCTCATGTTTCATGAGTATCCCTTGACACCCTATTTCATATTCCATCTCCTTCAAGCCTGTATGTGACATTCAAAACAATTATGGACAATATACAATGCATATTCTTATTTAGTTCTTCTGATGTTCATGTACACATGCTTGCATTAGAAAAGTTGGACAAGTGACATGGGCATGAGCATTCAATCATTGAAAACATCAACAGAACAACAAGACCAAAGGTAAATATTCATACATTGTGCTCTTGATATGTTTACCAAACAAATATCCTAAGCTATTTATTCATTTATGCCATGATAAATATGTTGATTACATATGCAGCACATACTTTGCAGTTCACAAGAAGTATCAATGAGCATAAGTGAAATGTCCAACATAGTGCAAGTTCCGTAGACTAAGAGGTCTGGTTACAAAACTCTGACTTGCATACTTCATCCAAGTTGTGCGTCTACTTGTACATTTTTGCCAAAAAAAAACAATAATAATAATGCAGACTACCATTCACATTAATTTTTATGTTAAAAAAATGTGACCATGTCTAAACTTATAACACCCAATATATTGTCGATAGAAGGCTCGAACAATCTCTGAACTGGACAAGTGTTCGTTGACGACATAATGGTTGTGTATAACACCTACTTGGACAAGGAAAACAAAACTAGATGCATTGTGCATGCTGAAATGATAGACAACACAACCATGATGACAATCAAACTCACTATCCCTACACAACTTGTCCAGAAACATGCAAAAAAGATCTTGCCAGATAATGGGATATCCATTACAAATTTTAACATATTGTCAAAAACCGTATATGACCATGGTGATTGTTATCGGATTATATCTCTCAACGAAACAAGTATTGTGGAAAAAATTCCCTCAATTTGCTTAGAATATCATTTTGTACTGGACACAACAATCATCCAACTTGCACATAGCAATGACACTTACCCAATCACAACCATTGGTGGATTTGTCATACTCGCGAGAAAAATTGGCTCACAACACATTCTCCATATAAAATATGGAGAGTCAGACAATGAGAAGGCAATGGTACCATTCTCCATATCCAGTTTTGTCCTTTACTTTTACATGTTCATATATCTCAGTTATGTTACACTACTATTACACTATTTCATGTTGCAGTTGCAATTGTTCAACATGTATTCAAATTTGTTTTTCTCAATGGAACAACAATTGCATACAGGGAAATTTCCACTTATTCTCTTCAAAAATATAACAAAGAAAATAGATGTTAAAGAAAGGATCTTTCACACAACACAAGCAACATTTGTAACAAAAATGCGAACATACATATTACAGGATCTCAAGAAACTAACTATATCGACAACTGTTATGCGTATACATCTACAATTCCATCCACACTTTGCTCATAAAAATTTCTTTGACCAATTTTCTGCAGCTTTTTTGTTGTACAATTGTATATTATATTGTTCAATATATTAACTACTATGCTCATGTGTACAGGTTGAGGGTGTTTTTGTTGCAACGAATGAATATTTGACCCCCTTCGAGCCTGTATGTGCCATATGCAACTCTCCTACTTTTGCCTCTGCTTTCATAAATGATGGTACACTTGATTGTCTACGATGCAGTAAAAAATGCCCTTATATATAGACATTGCCTCAACGCTGTGATCCGAACCGTCAACAACAAAATCGTACATTGTACAACTAGACAACCTCTATTACAATATGTGCTTCCTGGGTTAGAAGATTTTCCATATGAAGTATACCTACAAAAAAAGGCAAAAAGTGTCTACATGCTACGCGACTTTTTGATCCATAGAAAATTTACATTAAATGAGGAAAATGCCATACTGCATATCAGCTGAACCAATTTTTTTTTTCATATCAAACATTGGCAGGAAATAAAACAATCCCATGTGTATCTGTCTGTGCTACCCAATGAGGCTACGAATAGATTTTTGCAGTTCCATGGAAAATCGAACTGGAAGCGCATAAGATTGTTCAGTCTAGGAATGAGAAGCATGAGGAAAAAACTCATAAAAAGTATCCAACTATGAATAAATCAAACTCCATTAAGTTAAATGATGACACTCTTTTCCAGAACTGGTAATTTTAGAAAAAAAATTAGGTCAACGTGATCTTGGTTCATCGTACTATCAAAAACAAATGTTCATAGTGATCTTGCTTCATGGTAATATAGTAATCGACAAATTTATTGGTGCTCATTTGGGGATTTGGTTATAGCTGGGATACGATTCCCAATCACCATTGGTTTTGTCCTGTCTTGTGTTTGGAAAAATTTTGTTCATGTGCTTTCATGTTGTAGTTCATGTTTCTCATGGGCCCGGTTTATAAATTATGGCTAGATGATACATTCAGGATATTAGTGGTTTTTCTATGATCTGAAAGAATATACAAGACCTTCTTTTCCTTTTAATGTAAGATCTATGAAGCAAATATAATATGTAGCTCATTTTAGCACTTTTACTTTATTAATGAAATTACCAAAATTCATCTTCAGAAATATTTTGAAATAAAAAGGATATATGCTATGTGAATTCCAATGGAACTATGATATCAACCACATAAAATTCAAATTCAAATTTTTCATTGTTATACTTATGATGAAGTTGACAATACAATAATTTTACTTGAACATCCCAAAATTGAATTTCCTGTAGCTTTTCGATGCTTCTCTTCTGCAAACACATCTTGGAAAGTATAAGCATGACCCACTTTCTCTATTCCTTGATTGAAGAGCCTATTCACCTATTTAATGGAATTCATAGTTACTGTTAAGACCATCAATGGGGATTTGTTAAAACCAATTCTCATTTCTAAAAATTTCCCTCACCTTTCTTTTTTTCCCTTTGCTTTCCCTTTATGGTTACTTAGTCATTTTTCAGAAAATGTCTAGGTACGCGGGTTAGCGGATTCATGCATTCAGATTTCCATTGATGCGTTTAGATCATGAGTCCGACCGACCGCTTCCGCATTCCATATTCAGCAAATTTTTGGATCGCGGGTTCCTGGGTAGGTGGGATCAACATTTCATTTCCATTGTTCTGTCGCTTGCAAACAACACCTCGACTTCCCCGATCTACAAATTGACAATTGAATTCCCCTTTCTTTTTCTCCTTTACTTTCCCTGTTGGATTACTAAGAGGGGGGGTGAATCAGTAATAGAGAAATCTAATCATTTTTAACCATATAATCCAATTGTTGTATCAATGTAGCATTAGCATCCAATAATTCCAGAGTAAATAAGCAATGGACAAATGAACAATCATACACATACAAAGTAAACCAGTGTTTTACGTCGAAACCCAAAGAGGGAGAAAACCACACAATTATTTTTCTTATATGTCTTGAAGAATTACATTCATTGGAAGCACCAACGTCCTTTGTTTTCTAGCTGCAACTTGAAGGAGGCTCCAACCCCTTAGTTTCTGAGACTACAACCTGAGGGAAGCTCCAACTTCCCAATTCCTTGGCTGCAACCAGAAGGAGGCTACAACCCCCTATGATATACAACTACAACTGGAAGGTGGCTATGATCCAGGTGGATATTGGTGGCCACCCACCTTGTCCAACTGGCTCAAAACATTTTATTGCAAATTTTGGCAATTTACTATTTTTAGCAGTTTTAACTTCCAGGGCCATTTTTAGGGCCTAAATGAAGGTTTTTCAAGATCAATATTCTCAATGATAGATGAAGGAATGTTTGAGCCCCAAAAATGAATCTCCTTTATGATACCTTTCCAATGGGCTATCATACTCCTAAAACGGAGATTGTATGTAAAAGTTACGACCTCGGGAAGTTGACGTACTAACTTACCCAGATGAGGCCCACATGACTTTTGGCGCTTCATCTCCCAGGGCTAGGTTTTTTCATGTATAGGGTTTTTGGCATTCCTGTTTATTTTAAAAAGGCCTTCAGAGCCTCATTGTAATCATCTTCTTGTGAATGAGCACAACTATCACATCTCTTCTCAGAGATAAGCGGCCACCATTCCATCAAGCTTGTTTCCACTACATTTTACAGTTTCATCTTATTTCCTTATTGAATAGAAAACTAGTTTTACTATATCTCTGTTATTTTTTATTAAGCACCTGTTAATAATCTGTAGTCATTTCATTCAACTCATAAAATTTGGATCAGCATACAACCACCTGTCCTTGCCCCATCCAACCTCCCTGACATAGAAGTAGAATGATGGAACCACTATCACACTATCACTGTGAGATATAACGCTGTAAAATTGTACCAATAAACCTGAACCATGCATCAACTTGTACTTCAACTTGTAATCAACCTATACAATAAATAAGTGCATCGACCATGCACCAACCTTTACCAAACAACCTATACCATAAACAAGTGCATCCAACCATGTACCAAGTATGTACCAATCTTGTATCAACTACTCATCAACTATGACTCATCAAGATGTACCAACATCATAAACTATACACCTCATGTATGTGCCAACTCATCAACTACTTGTCTCAACCATGTACCCAACATGTACCTCAACCAAAATTCCTCATCAATTTCATCATCCAAATCTGATTTGTAACTCTTTAATAGACCTGGTGTATATGATCACATACCTTAGAAAGCATCATCAAAAGAATTTATCCTCCCTTGAATTTCGACCTTCTTTACTTCACCTTCTCTCTAAAAATCGTCTTAGATATCCTTTGGTTACCTCAGTCACCTGTAGATATTCAATATGCTCAAGTGTGATGTAAAATGAGAGAGCCTTGCATCTTATTTATAATTTCATGTAGCTTCCTCAAGGGGTTACCTTTTAACCATCTTAACCCACTTTCCTTATTTTAGGGATAACCAACTTCTAACCACTTGTCCAATTAGTAATTTATCCATTAACTTTATTATTTAAATAATTTATTTTGTATCCACTTTGACTTATAGTACACTCATCACTTCACTTTACCTCAAGGGGTTACCTTCTAACCATCTTAAACCACTTTCCTTATTTTAGGGCTAACCCACTTCTAACCACTTGTTAACTTAGTAATTTCTCCATTAACTTTATTATTTAAATAATTTATTTTGTATTAACTTTGAATTATAGTACACTCATCACTTCACTTTATTATTTACCTTCTAAAATTCTCTTAAACCACTTTGACTACTTTGACCTTTTGGGGCTTCTAGATGACTCATGAGGGTTCTCCAACTTCACATGTCCATAAATCTTTAACTGTGAAGAGTTATGTGACGTTCCACATACCAATGGAAATGGCATGACATGTAATATCCATATAGAGTAGTTTTACCTACAAATATATCAAAACTCATACCATTATCCATCAAACAAACTTGGGTCCATTACCCAAACCTGGGTTCTCCAACTTCCTTCAAGGGTTTACATCAATGGCAACCAACCTTAATCAACAATATCCCCCTTTGGAATTGATGGCAACACTCTTATGCAATACTGAAATCATGTCATGTAATACTAAATTTATATTGCTCATGCTTCCCTTGGAACCGTGCCTCTATCCTTTGCATTTGATAAATCTCTCCCCCTTTGTCATCAATGGAAAAAGGTGTTTTTCCATCTAGGGCTACTCCCCCTAACTGAACTATCCTCTTTATGGTGCTTCCTCATGTACATATAAGACATATAAGATAAACATTCGAAAGCATTCATTTTGGAGTAGAAATAACTCTGAGTCTCTGGCAAAGATACTCAAAGGATTCCTGTGGAAGTGGTTTTGTAAATATGTCTACCACTTATTCTTTTGTGCCCACATACTCAACTCTGATGTTCTTTTTTGCAACCTATTCCCATAGAATGTGATACTTGATTGGAATGTGCTTCATCTTGGAGTGAATCACTGGGTTCTTTGAGATATTGATGGCATGTGTATTATCACAATAGATTGGAATGGGCTCATCATACTCAACTTGTATATTTGTTAGATTTTGTTTCATCCAAAGAACCTATGTACAACATGTTATTGCTGCAATATACTCTTCCTCGACTATAGATAAATATATTGATGATTGCTTCTTGCTTAGCCATGATACTAAACACTCACCCAAGTAGAACACTACTCCACTGGTGCTTCGTCGGTCATCAATACAACCTTCCCAATCTGCATATGTGTAGGAAATAAGTGATAGATCCTTTCCTTTTGGATACCATAATCCAAAATCTTATGTTCCTTTGAGATTTATGAAAATCCTCTTCACTCCTAATACATGTGATTCCTTTGGTGCTGCTTGAAATCATGTTGCCTGTCCAATTGCCTACATTACATCTAGTCTAGATGTTGTCACATATAGTAGGCTACCAATCATTGACATGTATTGCCTCTGATCTGTATACTTTGAATCATCATCTTTTCTTAACTTGCAACTGGTTTGCATGGGAGTGATAACTGGTTTGCAATCTTCCATTCCAAACCTCTTTAGCATTTCTCTGATAGACTTGGTTTGAAAAATAAAAATTCCTTGGTTTCTTTGATGTATCTGAAGTCCCAGAAGAAGGATAGTTCTCCAAGTAATGACATTTCAAATTCATTCTACATATCCTTTGAAATTTGTTTTCTTAACCTGTCATCATCACTACCAAAAATAATATCATCAACATAGAATCCAATTAATAAAATGCTATCTTGACTTACCTTGATGTAGAGGTTGTTTTTTGCACTTCCTTTTCTGAACCCTACATGTTGTAGATATTTATCTAGTCTAGAGTACCATG
Source organism: Picea engelmannii (assembly GCA_009831015.1). Taxonomy (NCBI): domain Eukaryota; kingdom Viridiplantae; phylum Streptophyta; class Pinopsida; order Pinales; family Pinaceae; genus Picea; species Picea engelmannii. The sequence goes on from ML780104.1 coordinate 353,208, forward strand.
CTCTAGGAGCCTTTTTTAGACCATACATGGTCTTCTTTAATTTACACACATAATATGCATTCTCTGACAACTAAAATCCTTCTGGTTGTTCAATGTAGACTTCTTCTTAAAGTTCCCCATTCAGAAAAGATGACTTTACATCCATCTGATACACTTTAGTATGTTTGGAGCATGCATAATCTAAAAGAAATCAAATTGATTCCATTCTATCAACTGGGACAAATGCCTCTTCAAAGTCGATTCCTTCAACCTGTGCATATCCCTTACATACCAATATAGCTTTGTTCCTTGTAACCTATCCATCTTCATTTAATTTATTCCTATAAACCCACTTTGTGTCGATCAAATTCTTATCCTTTGGTCTTGGAGCCAATTCCCAAGTGTCAATTTTTTCTATTTCATCCAATTTTTCATCCATGGCATTATTCCAAAATTCATCCTTGCTTGCCTCTTCAAAATAGGTTGGTTCAATCGCAGATGTGAGTGCTAGGTGCGTTTGTTCTAGTAAACACATTCTTCTTCTAGTCTGAAATCCTGCATCTTTGTTTCCGATGATCTGATCTGAAGGATCATTCTTCTGTACTCGTCTGCTAGGTGTCTTTGGAGTCACTTGTTGAACTTGCTCTTATGCTTCTTTCAGATCCTATTCATCTTCCCCTTCTTTTTCATCTTCTGTTTCTTCTTCGTAAAGTTGTTCCATTGATTCATTTTCTTCTTACTTCAATTCTTGTCTACCTGTTTCATCAATTGTTATGTTGATTCTTTCCACAACTTTGTTCAATCTTAGGTTGTAACACTTGTATGATTTTCTTGTACTTGAGTAACCAACAAGTACTCCTTTGTCCACACGAGAATCAAACTTTCCCATTCTGCCATATTCTCTTTTGATGTAGCATTTGCTTCCAAAAACTCTGAAGTGCTTCACATTTGTTGGTCTTCATTTCAATAGCTTGTAGGGAGTTTTGTTAGTGTTGTTTCTGAGCATTAATCTATTTTGAATGCAAACTTCTATATGCACTGCCTATGTCCAAAAAATATCTTTCAATTTGGAATCCATTAGCATTGTTCGAGCCATTTTCTGTATTGTCTTGTTATTTATTTCAACAACTCCATTCTGTTGAGGTCTCCTAGCAACGAAGAATTGTCTTTTTATTCCATGACTGCGGCAGTAGTTAATAAATTCCTTTGAAGTGAACACTCCTCCATTATCAGATCTCAAGCATTTGATTTTTGAATCCATTTCATTTTCAACCATTTCCTTGTAGATCTTGAAGTTTTCAAAAGATTATGAATTATTCTTGAGAAAGAAAACTGCAGTCATTCTTGTATAATCATCAACTAATAACATAAATTATTTCTCACCTTTTAAACGCTTTGTTGTAGTTGGTCCAACTAGATCAGTATGCACAATTTCCAGTGGTCTTGTCATTGAATATTCCTTTGATTTGAACCTAGTGTTTGTTTTCTTTCCTTGTTGACAATGTTTCCATAAAGTGTTGGTTAGTTTCGTGATCTTAGGCATTTCTATGATTTCTTCTCTTTTGCTGACTTTGACAAGTTTATCAAAATGTATGTGACCCATTCTTCTGTGCCATAGCCAACTTTCATCTTCCTTTCCTATACAACACTTTTCATTTCCAAATTCACTTAACACATATATGTTGCTTGAAGTTCTCGTAGCTGTAGCAATCAATTTTCCTGAATCTCATTTTCTTATCTCACACTTTTGTGAATAGAAAGTAACTTTATGAACTTGGTCACACATTTGACTCACATTTAGAATATTATGTTTCATATCTTCTACTAGTAGAATTTGTTTTCCTTTGTATTCTTGTTCCCAATTTTGATTGTGCTTTTTCCAATGATTTTGGTTGAATCATCATTTCTGAAGGAGACTGGTCCATCTCTTTCCTTTCTTAACGTAAGAAACTTGTCATGTGTTTTGAACAACCATTATCAACATACCAACCATGTTTCTTCTGCTTATCTTGTAGAGAGAGTGTGCATTCTTCATTGCTATATTAATTCTGCTTTCTTATCCGTTTCTTTTTCTGAGGTTTATGTCTGTGATTGTTGTTGTTCTATTGTGGTTCTCTAGGAGGGATTGTCATTCTCCAATATTTAGTCATTCTCCAATATTTGGCCATGTGTCCAAAGTTGTTACACTTGTAGAATTCCACTTTAGTTCTCAATGATTCAAACCTGTTGTAATTTCTTCTTTGTGTTTCACTAGGGCTTCTTGGACAACCCTTTTGTGTATGACTTTCAAAGTTGTTTATGTTCTTGTTGTTAGATCTACAATTCACAACTTTATGTCCAAAATTATTACATGCATAACATAAACAAAAAAATATAGTTTGATACCTCGGAGTTGAATATCTTTTGAAAGGAGGTTCTCTTATGAATCCTTCTTCTTTCTGAGACCTATTTGTTTCTATTCGTCATTTATTCTGAAATCTGAATCTTCTCGGTGGAGGAGTGTCCCTGTAATTTTCTCTATAGACCTTCCTATCCCTTTTGATTGTTTCTGCATATATTTTTGGATATGTTTCTTGTTTTATTGTTTTGGAGCTTGATCCCTTTTCTGTTTGATTGTATCCAAGTCCAAACTTATCATGATTAGGCCTTTGATTGGTGATAATGTCATTCAAAAATTTTGAACAGTTCTGCATATTTTTCTTTTGAAGATCCTTTCTTAATGTGACAATCTCTGCTTCCAAATTTTCAATGATCATGTCTCTTTCTTCTAGCTATTATTTGAGTGCTTATTCAATTCTTTTATCTTCTTCAATTTGCACCTTCAAATTCGTGATCATTTGTTCTAATTCTTGAGTCTCTTCTTTCTTGTCTAGTTCCGCTTGTGGATTCTTGTTTTTTCTCTTTTCTCTTCTAATAACTTCTATGGTACTGATCAATTCCTCTCGGTAGTCAACTTCTGCCTCTTCAATTTCTTCTTCGGATTCTTCATATTCTACTTCAGAGTCTTCTTTATCATAATCTTCTACTTCCATGAATAGAACCCTTTCTATCTCATTGTCACTGATTTCATCTTCATCTGATGATGAGATGTCTTCTTTGGTGCATACGATTTTCTTGAAAACTTTCCTTCTTGTTCTTTTGCCTTTATATATTTGTCTTCTTTTTGAGTCACCTTCATCATTTCTCTTTTTCTTATGAGGACATTTTTTAGCAAAATGACTAATACCATCACAATTAAAATGAACTAAAGGAAGTTTACCTCTATACCTACCGTCGGTTCCCTTGTTCAGTCTTTTGACAAAGTTGGCCACTTCTTCATCATCTTCCAAGACATCACTATTGCTTCTATGTTATTTTTCTTGTTTCTTTCCATTTTTGTTTGATCTTTTGGATGCTTTGAAGGTTGCTTCTTTTACATTTGGACTTTCCTATTCATTTCTCATTTCATATGCTGTGAAGATTCCATGTAGTTCGTCAATGCTTATTGAGTTTAGATCTGCTCTTTCTTCTAGTATTGATATCTTAGGGTCAAATATCACAGGAAGAGATCTTAGTACCTCTTGAAAAATTGTAGATTCTTGAATTTCTTCTCCCAATCCTATGATTGCATTTACTGTTTCATCGACTCATAAGAAGTAAGATGCAATATTCTCATCTTCCTTCAGATTTATTTGTTCGAAATGACCTCTATAAGTTTGAATCTTTGCTACTTTAACTTTTGAATCTCCTTCATAAATATTTTGAAGTTTGTCCCAAATATATTTAGCGGATTTACAATGTGGAACTTTGGTGAATATTGTTTCACCAAAACCATTCAGAAGTGCATTTGTGGCTTTGGAATTATTCTGACCGAGTTTCACTACTTTGTGATTTGTTGGCGAAACTGTTGGTAATGTGTATCCATCTACAATTGATTGCCAAATTTCAAATCCCTGTTCCTATATATATGTCTTCATCCTTATGCTCCAAAATGTATACTTTTGTCCATCAAACTGTGGTATTCCATTTTTGTACAAGTTGTTGTTCTCCATGATCTACCTTTCGGTGGCTAAACTGATTTCTGAAGGAAACGACTTTGATACCAATTGTTGGATTACTGATTGGGGGGCTGAATCAGTAATAGATAAATCTAATCATTTTTATCCATATAATCCAAGTGTTATATCAATGTAGCATTATCATCCAATAATTGTAGAGTAAATAAGCAATGAACAAATGAAGAATCATACACATACACAATACACCATTGTTTTACGTGGAAACCCAAAGCGGGAGAAAACCATGGAATGATTTTTCTTATATGTATTGAAGAATTACATTCATTGGAAGCACCAACTTCCTTTGTTTTCTAGATGCAACTGGAAGGAGGCTCCAACCCCCTAGTTTCTTAGGCTACAACCTGAGGGAAGCTCCAACTCTTCAATTCTCTGGCTACAACCAGAAGGAGGCTACAACCCACTATGATCTATGACTACAACCAGAGGGTGGCTACAACCACCTATCCTTGACCCATCCAACCGCACTGATGTAGAAGTAGAATTATGGAACCACTGTCACACTATCACTGTGAGATATACCGCTATAAACCTGTACCAATAAACATGAACCATGCATCAACCATGCATCAACCTATACCTCAACCTGTAATTAACTTGTACCATAAACAAGTGCATCAACCATGCATCAACCTATACCAAACAAACTATAATCAAACTGTACCATAAACAAGTGCATCCAACCATCTAACAAGTATGTACCAATCATGTATCAACTACTCATCAACAACGACTCATCAATATGTACCAACACCATAAACTATACACCTCATGTATGTGCCAACTCATCAACTACTAGTCTCAACCATGTACCCAACATGTTCCTCAACTAAAAGACCTCATCAATTTCATCATCCAAATCTAATTTGTAACTCTGTAATAGACCTAGTGTATATGATCACATACCTTAGAAAGCATCATCAAAAGAATTTATCCTCCCTTGAATTTCGACCTTCTTTACTTCACCTTCTCTCTGAAATTCGGCTTAGATATCCTTTGCTTACCTTAGTCACCTGTAGATATTCAATATGCTCAAGTGTGATGTAAAATGAGAGAGCCTTGCCTCTTATTTACACTTTCATGTAGCTTCCTCAAGGGGTTACCTTTTAACCATCTTAACCCACTTTCCTTATTTAAACCAACTTCTAACCACTAGTCCAATTAGTAGTTTATCCATTAAATTTATTATTCAAATAATTTATTTTGTATCCACTTTGAATTATAGTACACTCATCACTTCACTTTACCTCAAGGGGTTACCTTCTAACCATCTTAAACCACTTTCCTTATTTTAGGGCTAAACCACTTCTAACCACTTGTCAACTTAGTAATTTCTCAATTAACTTTATTATTTAAATAATTTCTTTTGTATTCACTTTGAATTATAGTACACTCATCACTTAACCTTATTATTTACCTTCTAAAATTCTCTTAAACCACTTTGACTACTTTGACCTTTTGGGGATTCTAGATGACTCATGAGGGTTCTCCAACTTCACATGGCCATAACTCTCTAACCGTGAGGAGTTATGTGACGTTCAACATACCACTGGAAATGGCATGATAGGTACTATCCATGTAGAATAGTATTACCTGCAAATATATCAAAACTCATACCGTTATCAATCAAACAAAATTGGGTCCATTACCCAAACCTAGTTTCTCCAAATTCCTTCAAGGGTTGACATCAATGACAACTAACCTTAATCAACATTCCCTTTCTGGTTACTTAGTCATTTTTTAGAATATGTCTCATGCTTTTATGTCACAAGTCCGACCAAACTCTTCCCCATTCCATACTTGGCCACTATTTCCATCGTCGGTTCTTAGCCAAACTTCCTCAAGATTGTGCTTCCATTGTTCTGCAACCTACAAAAAACACCCAAAGTTCCGCGATATACAAATTGACCACCGAAGTCGATCATCATTCCCTATTCCATGTTACACATTTTGCAGTCAAAACTTTGGACACATACAATTTGACCATTGGGTGCTCACGTCTCTTGAGTATAACTTGTGACCCTGTTTTGAAGCCCGATCGACCATTTTCCATACTTGGCCATTTCTTGGAATCTCTTTCACGGGTTGGAAGGTTCACGAAATGTCCAATTCTTAATCTCTCTTCACCATCCCCGCCACCTTCACACTTTTTTATAGATATGAAATTATTAATCTTTAATTCTAATAACTCATCCTGCAGGAACTGTTAAGATTGTCATTAATGTCTGAAAGGCTAGAGGAGATATACCATTAATACAAATTAAACCAAGATTTGCGGAGGGTTGTATTATCCCTTTCGAGTGTTCATTTCAAGCATCATGGAATATCTTTCATGAATCATCTGGTTGGCAGCTTCCCGAAATATCCAATCCTTAATTCCTCTTCGCCATCACCACCACCTTCTCACTTTTTTCTAAGTCTGCAATTATTAAGCTTTAATGGTAACAACTCATTAAGCAAAAATCGTAGAAATTGCCATTGATCAACGAAAGGCTCGAGGAGATCTCCCATTGATATGCATTAAACCAATATTTGTGGAGGGTTATATTATCCCTTCCTAATGTTCATTTCAAATATCATCTAGAGAAAACATACATTCTCGTTAACTTATGGCAATAGCTCGACAACAATTATGTCCAAATACAGTAAACACCTTCGGGTATGATGACCATAACTTCCAGTAGTCCATGGCATATTATTAATACTCATTTCCTTCTATCCAGAAGCAAAGAAGGATATGGTCCATTGGAGTGTCGAGAGATATATTTCAGGCCAAAGAATTCCAAGGCAACCCCCCCTGCTCAGACAACCCACCCCCTGCGTTGATGCCCGATGCAAAGGATGATGTGATCGATTTTGAGTTGAAAGAAGATGATATGATGGATGATGATACGACGATGGATGATGGAAATGAAGATGGTGTTCCCACCCCTGCACCCAAATTGAAATCCACCATAATGGGGGGCACTTATCATCTTGACGATGGCGGCCCCAACAATACCAAAGGAAGGGGTTTTAGAAAAGAAACCGACGTTAAATGCAATAGCCGCTTTGCAGCTCAAGAGTTTGAGTCTCTCAGCTCGGATGGAGGTCCTCTCCCTCAGAGATGTATCCTTTCCTTTCATTTTTTAGGTTTTTGGATTGGGTTTGGATTTGTCCCTTGTGCAGCCTGTGATCCTAAAGTCTTTGACTATAAGGAAATGGTCTCTTGGTGTGCAATCCAAATAATTATTCAATTGCGGGACCACTCTCATGTTATTTGGATATACAATTAACATATTAAGGGGCGAGGACCATAAATCCTAGCGGTGCAAGGCATAACAAGGAATATTCCTACTACTCATTCCTTTCCACCCAAAATGAAGTAATTTGGACCTCTATAATTGTTCGTGCAACCTATGTCCCTGAACTATTTTCCTGTAAGGAGGGGGTCTCTTGGTCCCCTTCTACCCAGAAAAAAGTAATTTGGACCTCTCGAATTGCTCGTGCATGTTGTTTACTTGAAGTCTTTGACTGTAAGGGGGTGGTCTCTTGGTGTGTCCTCACTTTTAGTTTCGAGATATTCCTCTCTCCCTACAATGCTTTTTCTCTTCTTCCTCACGGGAAGCTTGTAATAACTACCAATTTTACCACGAGGAGGGTTCTTATCTCCTCCTGTTTTTGAATAATTTTGGGTTTCTTTTTTACTGGGGTGAGCCACTAGGACGATGCTGCGAGATGTCCTACTCTTGGTAGTAGTGGTCGAGGATTGGACACTCTTCTAATCGGGGCCTTTTCCCTGTTATTTTTACAATTCAATGGTGCTTTGAAATGTCTCTAGGTCGCCAGCGTCAAGAGCAGGAGTGTTGTTGACCTATTTCAAGGAAAGGAATTATTCCATTGCAGAACCACTCTCATGTTTTTTTGTCACCTTAGGTCTTCCGTAATATATTGAGATTGCAGCAGCCAAAATTGACCTTCCAAGGAGAACACTGCAAGGAGTTCCTAAAAAAGCATGATAATCAGTTTTGTATGCATGTTCAAGATCTTTTCGATGGCTCCTGCATGTGTCGCAGTAGATGAGCAACACATAATTGTATGTATGTTTTTTTTGTAGATCATGTACATGTATATATGACAAATATGTTCAATGCTCCGGTGCAAAGAACTCAATCCAATGTCTATGGATAAATATATATTGCCCACTATTGTTTTTATAGATTTAGTATTAAAAAAATTGCCTTGGAATATTGGTTGGTTCTTCTTTGCTAGATTTAACACCTCTTCTCGTTTTCATGGTTCGATAGTCTCGTAATTCTTAAATATTGTATTGACTCAAGTAATTTGATCTAATATGGAGCATTGAACAATTATATGACAATGCATTGTGTCGATCACATGAGGCTTCTATGGAAACATGAATGAATTTCAGATAATTTCAAACCAACATTCAATTCTATTCGTAATGCAGATAGAACATAACAACACTAATTCATGATGTGAGAGTTGGGGCCTTGCCCAGGAAGTTTTGTTTTCATCTCAACCTTGATGAGAAAACAATCTCTTATTTCCCATTTGCTTCCTTGATTCCTTTACTCCAAAAGGAAACATTTTATTAGTTGTCCATCCCCTGGCCTCTATTTGAGCACTTTTACTTTATTAATGAAATTACCAAATTTATTCTTCGCAAATATTTTGAAAAAAAAAATGATATATGGTAGCTGAAGTCAAATGAGGCTATGAAATCAACCACAATATTAAAATTCAAGTTCGTCATTGTGATACTTACGGTCAATTTGACAATACTGTAATTTTATTTCTAGATATGTAATTATTAAGATTTAATGCTAACAACTCATCATGCAGGAAGTTTAATACTTAAAATAATATTTCAAGGCATTAACCAATGTATCAAGAACACAATTACTCCCACAAGTTGCAATAAAAATAAAACGATTACAAGCACAATAGAAAATGAGTAAGTGGATAAAATATTCGACTAGAAAATGATGATTTCCCAACAATGGAGCTTGTTTGAGACCAATTCCTGCTTACGAAAGTTGCCCTTTGCTTTTCTATTTTCCCACTCTCTTTTATACCATTCTTTTACCTCTTCTATACTTAACCAAATTTCCCTTTCTTTTTCCCCTCTACTTTCTCTTTCTGGTTACTTTGTAGTTTTTCCGAAAATCTGTAACTACGTGGGTTGGCAGACTCACGGATTCACATTTTCACTCATGCGTTTATATCACGATTCCGACCGACCGCTTCCCCATTCCATACCTAGCCACTTTTTCGATTGCGGATTCCCGGGTAGGAGGGCTCTATATTTCACTTCCATTGTTCTGTGACCTACAAACAACACCCAGACTTCCGAGATATACAAATTGACTCCCAAACTCCCACATCATCCACTCTTCAGTGTTACACATTTTTCACTGAAAATTTCTGAGAAATACAATTTGACCGTCGGGACCTCACATATCCTAGGGAACCCTTGTCACCCTATTTTTAAGCCCATCCAACCACTTTCCATACTTGGCCATTTCTGGGAATCTCTTTCGTGGATCGTTGGGCTGGCAGGTTCATGAAATCTCCAATTCCTAATCGTTGTTTCATGTGCCTGCCACCTTCGCACTTCTTTCCAAGTATGCAATATTTGAGGTTTAATGCTAACAACTCATCATGAAACAACCGTAAATATTTTGATTAATGAATAAAAGGCTCGAGGAGATAGTCACACTCACTATCCCTATACAACTTGTCCAGAAACATGCAAAAAATATCTTGCGAAGTAATGGGGTATCTATTACAAATTTCAATATATTAGCCCATCTTTTCCCTCTTCTATACTTAACCAAATTCTCGTTTCTTTTTCCCCTCTACTTTCACTTTCTGGTTACTTAGTCATTTTTTCGAAAATGTCTAGCTATGTGGGTTGGTGGACTCACGGGTTCACATTTTCACTCATCCTTTTATATCATGACTCTAACCGACTGTTTCCCCATTCCATACCTAGCCACTTTTTCGATCACGGATTCTCAAGAAGGCAGGCTCTAGATTGCACTTCTATTGTTCAATGACCTACAAACAACACCCAGACTTTCACTTTATACAAATTGACTGCGAGACTCCCACATCATCCCCTCTTCCATGTTATACATTTTTCACTCAAAATTTTTGAGATATACAATTTCATTGTCGGGGCCTCACGGCTCCTGGGGAACCCTTGTAACCCTATTTTGAAGCCCCTCCGTCTACTTTCCATACTTTGACATTTCTTGGAATCTCTTTCACGAATTGTCAGGTTTGTGGGTTCACGAAATCTCCAATTCCTAATCGCTATTTCCTTTGCCCGCCACCTTCACACTTCTTTCCAAGTATGCAATAAATGAGGTTTAATGCTAACATCTCACCATGCAACAACTGTTATGATTGTCATTAATGAGTAAAATCCTCTAGGAGACAGTCATACTGACTATCCCTACACAAATTGTCCAGAAACATGTAGAAAAGATCTTTCCAAATAATGGGATATCTATTAAAAATTTCAATATATTAGTGAAAATGAGTACGACCGACCATTTCCCTATTCCATACTTAGCCACTTTTTCGATTGTGGGTTCCTGGACAGGTGGGTTCATTATTATGCTTCCATTGTTCCGTGACCTGCAAACAACACTCAGAATTTCGTGATATATAAACTGACCGTTGGACTGCCCCATCATTCCCTCTTATGTTTTACACATTTTGCACTCAAAATTTTCGAGATATACAATTTGATAGTCGAGCCCTCAACTCTCCTAAGTATCCCTTGTAACCCTATTTTGAAGCTCGTCTGACCGCTTTTCATACTTATCCATTCCGTAATTGTTGTTCCTCGTCCATGCTACCTTCACACTTGTTTATAAATATGAAATTAGTAATATTTAATGCTAACATCTCATCATGCAGGAATCGTAAAGATTTTCATTGATGAGTGAAAGGCTCAAGGATATATCCCATTAATACGCATTAAAAAAGATTTGTGGAGGGTTATATTATCCCTTCAGAGTGTTCATTTCAAAAATCATGGAATGTCTTTCATGGGTCGTCATGTTGGTGGGTTCATGAAACCTCCAATCCTTAATTGCTCTTCATCGTACCCGCCACCTTTGCACTTCTAAGTATGCAATTACTAGGCTATATTTCTAACATCTCGTCATGCAGAAACCATAAAGATTGTCATTAATGAGAAAAAGGCTCGAGGATATATCTCATTCACACGCATTAGACAAACATTTGCAGAGGTTTATATTATCCCCTCCACTTGTTCATTTCAAGCATCGTCTGGAGCAAACAGGCATTCTCGTAAACTTGTGGCACCAGATCGACCACAGTTTTGTGGAGATACAGTGAAAATATTCGAGCATGATGATCCGGATTCAATACAAAATGAAGAAATTGATCAGAATCTGCATAATCTTTCTATCAATTTAAGGGAATTAGAAAAGTATATTTTCAAAATAAAAATTGAGGATGAGATAAACATGCCCCCCATGAAAGGCTACATTCAATAATGGCTCCAAAGGGCAATCGCCAAGCTCACCGACGAAAGACAATAGGAAGTTGACACGATTCCAGTAGCCATCAATGAAAACAATAAAAAGGCATCAACAAACAAATAGAAAAGGGGGAGATATATACCATCAGTTTAAGTCTATACTAATTACATCCTTCTTTGTTTATCAATCCAACTATTCCATCTTTTTAAATAGAAATGTCTAACCAAAGACTGATAACTTCCAATTTCTTTTTTTCAGGTCTTTCTCTCTACTGTCCCCCACTTCTTCTTTCTACAGTCCAATTTCTTGGACTTATTTCTTTTATGGTCCGTGGGAGCTCTAATCCCAGTCTATATGACAAACACATTTAAATTTCCAGGAATATGTAACATACAATATTATTTTTTGATATATTTCAAAGAAAACTACTTTTCCGAAATGCAAAATTAGTTCTCTTTATCCACGTCGGTCATCTTCTTTTATTTTTATGTACTCATAAATTTTTATCTTCAACTATGTTGAATGTCAAGAGATTGTGTTTTTTTAATTTGAATGTTTAATGTGTGTTATTCCTGGTCCTAATTTCCACGAACCTTTATTTCAAAAAAAAACAAAAACTTTTTCTATCATTTTGTATTGTTTCAAGTCATTGTGACATATATACTCTAAGTCCCACATTTGAACTGTACACACCAGAGGAAAAAATTATAGAGGAGTACCACATCTAGAAGAACGCAATAGAATTCAATTTTTTTTTTTTTTTCCACCGCATATAACTTTATTTATCCTAACACATATAGAGACACATAAGCCAGATGATCTATTTAAAGAAGTGACTATGAAAATTGTACTTAAATCTAACCAGTTTGAAGTATACATAAATCATTATGAATGAATTTCATAAATAAATTGAAGAGATAAAACATGCAAAGTAGGAACGTAAATTTTGAACATGGAAAATCAGACTCTGTCTCGTGTACTACTGGTAAAAATAAAAGCAAGATGGATTATGCAAAATACAGTATAATTATAATGAAATTACTTTGAAAAACTAAATGGTTTCAATGCCACAATTTATCTTGGATCCACGTGTCATTTTCTGCATGGATACCACATGTACTTCATGCTTCTTTCCACGTATCTGTTGCAGTTTCCATTTTTCTCCGCTACTTATTCCCCCATCCCTATGCATTTATTCCCATTCCAACCCAGCAGGAACTACGCTGCCATGCAACACTTGTTATTATTGGTTGTTTCATGTAAACATTTATATCCAACAAAATAATAGATACTTCAATCCTAAAAACATTAGATAATTTTTCTTTAGAAAAATCAACATTGTAAAATTATAACTATATTGAAAATAAGAACCATGTAATGTTCAAAACATTAATAAAAATTTAAACTAATTTTAATTAGAGTGTGTAAACAAGTGCTAACCAAAAAAATGATATTAAATAAAAATCTAAATTAATTGAAAGTAGAGAATGTGTAAATAAACACTAACCAAAATTTTAAATAAAAAACTAAATTAATTGAAAGTAGAGAATGTGTAAATAAACACTAACATAAAAGAGTGATTTATTATTACTTGTGTTTTTCGAAAAAATAAATAAATAAATAACTCAAGAAAAAGGATGTTATGGTGACAAGACTATTTATTATTTGTTTCATGAAAAAACTTGTCTCTAATAATATAATAATATTTAAATTGTAAAAACATTATCATATAAAAGATATTTTTTTACCTAAAAATTTAAGCGTTTTAAAATTTTAGTTATGTTGAAAATAAAAACCATGGTGTTAAAAAAATTGGAATTTGAATTGAAAATAAATTGTGGTGTTCAAAAAATTGTAGTTATGTTGAAAATAAAAACCGCGGTGTTCTAAAAATTGTCCAAAAATAGTACACAATTTCATAATGTAAATAGTCCTTGTTTTATAAAAGAGGAGACTGCAATTGAAAGAGGGTTTTTGGATCTGTATTGTATCGGAACAATATTTTTACTTTAAAACCAATATTTTTACTTTATGTTTTAAAGAGAAAGAGCCACTTTTGGAAATTTTAGAATATATGAAAATGAGATGTTTTATAAAAGAGGAGACTGCAATTGAAAGAGGGTTTTTGGATCTGTATTGTATCGGAACAATATTTTTACTTTATGTTTTAAAGAGAAAGAGCCACTTTTGGAAATTTTAGAATATATGAAAATGAGATTATTTTTTTATATGTTTATTATATGAAATTATGGATTATGGTCTAATGAAAATTTTCTTTACTATGCTTTGTATGTTTATATTGTTTAAATTTCCTTATGAGTACAACAATGGTGTAATAAGTAGGTTAAACAATTAATTGTTTTTATTCTTATTTCACTTTCATATTAACCTATTATTTGCATAAATGAACTTATTATTTTGTAGAGAGTATCATTTTTACTATACTCATTTTCTTTCGTTAGTTTTCTTTTAATCAAGATATGTTAGAACAACTTAGTTTTGCATTTAAAATATTGATAGACAACATTGGTTAGTTTAGTTTCATATTTTAATTCATCTGAGAACATTCTATTATCATATTAATATTAGTAAATAATTTTAGAGTGACAACCAGGCCCACATACTAGTTAGAAATTTCATTCCAAATGAGAGTGGGTCTAATTGGGACTTTCCATCAGGTGTTCTCCCTTACCTGATTGACAGGACAAACTAGATCCATTAACACTTCCCCAATTTGTTTTTCACTTCAATGTTGATTTGATTGATACTTCCTCCTATTATGGACCACTTGAAGTTTTTCTTTAATGTTTTTCAAAGTTTCTTTAGTCTTTTCCATATGTGAGTCTACTACCTATACTTTGGAATGGTCTTGCAAAGAGTATGTGATACTAGGATATAGATACCCATAAAGAGATTAAAATGCATAAATCTTAGTATATGTGTGATAGGTGGTATCATAAAACCATTCCACTAGAAGAAGCCACTTTACCCATTGATATTGATTGTCTGAAGAATAACAACGAATATAACCTTCTAAATATTTGTTAACTATTTTTGTTTGACCATCTTTTTATTGGAATCATTGAATAACAAGTGCCATCTTATTTCCACAAACAAAAACACAACACCTTGGGCATGGAAGGAAGTTGCAAGGATTCCTCCAATTATATGGGATGCTTTTAAACGCCAAAGGTGATGAAATATTGTAACTTCGAAGAATATTCTAATTATATTTGATTTATTATCTTATAGATCATATCCCCTTTTGCGGATTGATCATGTCGGGTCTTGTATAAGATCAAATCCCATTTTTTGGATTGGTCAAACCATATTTATATGGTGGTATTTGTAAATTCAGCCCCTAGTGTTTATAAAGTGGTTTTAACCATTTCTAGAAGAAGTCGGCCCTACCATGTTAAGAGACATAACCCTAGTGCCTCCTCAACTAGTATTTATATGTGAGGATGGTTCCTCACTTACACACTCTCACACTCACTCATCTAGTGCACATGTATTGAACACAGTTGCAGTAGCAGGAGGAAGGAGAAGAGAGGAACATGATCAATCTTAGTTTATTCTTGGTGTTTTAGTCTTAGTCTTGACATTGTATTGTCAATATATTAATGGGGAAGTTTTGTTGGGTTTTCTCCCCCATATTGGTTTCCCAGGATAAAATGTTGTGTATCTTGTGATTTTGTTTCTTTTAGTGATCCTCTTTATGTTGTTGTTTTGGAAATGCATTGAATTTGGAAATAACCTAATAACAATAGTAAAAAATTAACATGGTATCAGAGCCTAATGAATAGAGCAACTTCACTAGGTATCTAAAAACATCATTGTTGTCGTATAAGGAAATTAGATATTTTTACTGTAGAACATTTTTTTACCAAAACCTATCTTGGGAAGTGTGCCTTTCCCTAACACATCTTTTGGCATCTTGAGCGAACGTTTTTAGTGGCCAAACTCTCTGCAAAGTCAAACCCTAGTTTTGGCTAGTACTAAAAAATCGGAAAACTAGGAAACCAGAGTCAGTACCAGAAGTACCAGTCCATATTTACGCAAGTCAAGTTTGAAGGAGTAAAACATGGAATTTTCTGAAACAGTCAGCTCCAAAATATTCGCCTCAACCCAACACATCTCCTAGTAAGCTCAATTTCAATTTTTGAGCACTTTCATTTTCTGGTTATTTTCTTAGCTCCAGGTCAAGATGTCTGCAAGCACCAAGCTTGTTGACAAGATAGAAGGTGTGGAAAATTTTCATTCTTGGAAGTATAAAATTGGACTCATTCTTGAAGAGAATGACCTTGCAAAATTCATAAAATAAAATGTACGAGAACCCGAAGAAGATGCAGTCAAAGAGAAGTACAAGAAGGATATGATTAAGGCCAAAAGAATAATTGTGGATTTCATTAAAGGCCACTTGATCCCTCAAGTGTATTCTAATATTACTCCAAAAGAGATGTTTGATGCCCTAACCAGAATTTATGAAGGGAAGAACACCAACCATAAGATGAACTTGAGAACCCAACTCAAGAACACGAAGATGCAAAAAGGAGAAATGGTTCAAGACTATTTCTATAGGGTTTCTCAATTCAAGGATGTTCAGTTAGAGGAAATTGGAGACAACCTAGATGCATATGAACTCATAATGACAACTCTTAATGGTCTCACAAGACCTTGGGATGCCTTCATCCAAACTGTTTGTACAAGAAAAGAGAAACTCCAATTTGATAGTTTATGGGAAGAATGTGTTCAAGAAGCAAGAGTGTTTGACCGTGAATCCATCCTATTAATATATGAAGATCAAGCCTCAACTGCTCATGCTAAGTGTGGAAGGAAAAAGTCTCATTTTCAAAAGGTGACCCACCTTCATAAAGAATCTCATTCTCCAAAGAGATTCTAGAAATATCATAAGGGTCAAAGAAAGGGAAATGATTTCTCCTCCTATAAATGTTATCATTGTGATAAGATGGGACACAATGCTAAGAATTGTCCTACCAGAAGGGAAGAATACAAGAGGAGAAGTAAAAAAATACATCATGCCGATGCAACTAAAAATGATGAGCCACCCAAGAGGTTTACTAAAGAATATATTCAAGATTATGTTTGGTTTTCCGCCCTCTCAGGATCTGTGACACCAGGAGAGGATACTTGGCTCATAGACAGTGGTGCATCTAAACACATGACAAGTCATAAAGATATTATCTCTAGTCTTATAGAAAGGGACTTCACCCATAAAGTTTTACTTGGAGATGATTATCAGTACCCTGTCAAAGGAATAAGATAGTGCACCTACAAACTTGATTCAGGAACTCCGATGAGAATGAAGTATGTACTCTATGTACTAGGTTTGACAAAGAACTTACTCTCTACTTCAACCCTAGATAAGAAAGGTTTCAAGGTTGCATTCATGGATGGTGAAGTTCTTATGTGTCCTAAAGGAAAAACTATAGAAGATGCAGTTATTATTGGAACAAAAGAAGGTGGTTTATACAAGTTAAAAGGTTACTTAGATGTAGCCTTGATTCACTCTACTGAAAGTCCCTGTGAACTTTGGCATAGAATACCATCTCACATTAACTACAAATCCTTATCATATGTGAGCAAGGTAGTTACAGGTTTACCAGAATTAAAGGTTGATCATGAAGGTGTATGCAAGGGATGTGCACAAGGCAAGAACATAAAGAATCCTTTTCCAAAGAGAAAAAATAAAGAAAAAGGAATCTTGGAACTTGTCCACTCATATGTATGCAGTCCAATGCCATCAACCTCTCTAAGTGAGTATGTATACTATGTATCCTTTATTGATGATTACTCTCATAAGACTTGGGTTTATTTCTTGAAGTCAAAATATGAAGTACTTGGAAAGTTCAAGGAATTCAAAGCTTTGGTAGAAAACTTTCCGAAAAGAAAATCAAGATACTCAGGTTAGACAATGGAGGAGAGTAAACCTCAAATGAATTTGTAAGTTTTTTCAGAGATGCTTGGATTAAGAGGGAGCTCACCACTCCCTATAATCCTCAACAAAATGGTTTAGCAGAAAGAAAGAACAAAACAATTATGGAAGCAGTAAAAACTATGATTCACGATCAAGATCTTCTAATGCATTTATTGGCTGAAGCAACAAGAACAAAATTATATTTCCAAAACATATTATCCCATAGTGAACTTGGATTCAAAACTCTTGAAGAAATGTTCATTAGAAAGAAGCCACAAGTAAGTCATCTCAAAATATTTGGTTTTCCAGTATTTGTACACATTCCAAAAGAAAAGGGTTATGCCCTCTTGATGTTCCTCAGGGGTAATATTAAGGAAGATTTGGGGATACTCTATGGTATGGTCCATTATGTTCACTTGGTCGTGGCCTCCATTGTTGTAAGGAAATTCATTTTCATAGTGTGACTCACTGTATTGTAGGCACCAAGGGTTTTCATCCACCACATTGACAGGGGCTAAAGTATTTGGAATCTCTTGATCATTCTTTGGTATGTAAACTCGGTTCCCTTTTTGGAATTGACCCTTGTATGGAACCCTAGGGGATTGTTGTTGAGCCCTCTCTAGGTTGACAATCCTATTCATCATTAGCTCTTGGGTTTTTACCATGACTTCTACAATTAGTTGCAAATTTTCCAAGCTAGCACTAATGTCTGAGGTAGGTTCAACATTGTGGACTATCTTAGGTTTAGTGTCCATTTTAACTCTTGGGGCTGAGAAAGGTTCAACTTTGGATGATGAAAGGTTTTATTCAATCCTTGTGGCTACTTCTTGGGCTTCTTGGATAGTTTGAGGGTTTTTATCTCTGAGTAGATAAAGTCTTTGGTATAGATGAAAGGAAGGAAACTAGGAGAGGGATGATGACTCACAGGGATATTTTGCAACAAGGTTTCAAACTTGTTGTGGAAATACCTAATGGTCTCATTCTCTTGTTTCACAAGGTTATTTAGCCTTATTAGCAGCATGTTTGGGTCTTCCTTAATAATCCATAGTTTGAGGAAAACTTCCTCTAACATGTTTATGGTTTTAATACCTCCCTTAGGAAGACCATTGTACCAACGCCTTGCACCATCATGGAGGGTAGAAGAGAACAATTTCATATCCAAATATTCAAAATCATAACTAATGGGATGACGCTGTAAGAAGGCCCAAAAATTTATCATGTGATCCTCGACATTGATTACATCATTTTCGGTGAATTTGGGCAACCATTTTTCATACTTAGGGGGCATTTTCCTAGGGTAGCCCTGTATATCTGTCATGTCTAACGGTTGGAAAATCTTGGATGACCATTTGCTTTTTTTATTGGATTGATTTGGAATGATGGTATGAGTTCTCGTGCTAGAGATTGTGTTTAAGGGAAGATTGTCTCCAAAAATTGATTTTACTACATGAGATTTTCGGGGAGGCTTTCTTCTAAAGCACTAGTGAGGGTTGGTGTACCTCCCTATGGATTGTGGAGTCACCAGATAATTTTCTTGAAATTATCAAAGGAATGAGGGAATCATCCTCAGTGGAGTCACTAGGTAAGCTTGTAAGATAAATATTATTGAGGAAAGTCTTATGGGAAAAAAATGTCGTTTGAGTAATATTGACTCAGTGTTCCCCTGCAACGACGCCAAAATTTATCGTACAATTTGTACTTTGATAAAAGGAAAGGGTAATTGAGATAAAATTGGTGTAACTTGAGGTTATCCTATCACTATCACCTCAATAGGATGCCTCTTTATATTTAGGGTTGAAGGCCCAGGGGAGACATCCTCGGTGACCTGGGGGTTTGAGAAGGCAAGGTAAAGATATCTATTAAAAGGTCCCCTCTCACAAGTCACCATTGATCGGAAATTCCCAAGGTTATAACCAATGAAGTGATAAAATATCAAGATGTACCTTCCTTGAACAAAGCAACAAGAAAATATATTTTGCAAGTACAACTTGTCGTTAGCAGTTCATAAAAACACATACTTTCTCAACAAAAGAAATTGGTTGATAATGATGAAGTAAACATAAAATTATAACAACGATATTTATAATATAATACTTCACAACAAGTGCCTTGAAACAAATTCAAAATGACTAAGAATAATCAACCATTAACATCATAATACTAGCATTTATTAGAAGCAAACAAGGCAATGCATTAATCAACCTTTTCAATTTGTTTTTAGAAGATTTTAATGCTGCAAAGTATGGTTGTATCTTACTATAGTAACAACAACAATATTGTTAGTAGGTTGGGATATTATAGTGTTAGAAGTAGTTAGTGAAAAGCTTAGAGTGTGGGTTTTAATGGTTGTTTTGATCAATCACTCAATAAGAAGACTTATACTAGTGCTTTAGGGGGAAAATGGAGTCAATGATGTGGCAACAAATGTTGAAGAAAAATGACAATAGGAGAGTCAAAGACAAGAGAGATTCATAGTTGGAGTGTTGGTAACCCAAGGCTTCAACTATCAAATCCCAGGGGAAACTAGCTACTAAGGTGTAGGTAACCCTAGGCCTTAGTAGAATTTCGTCCCTCTTTAGCTCAATGATGAAGCAAAAAAATGGCTAAGATGAAGCAATAAAAACTAGGGTGTTGCAATGGCAAGGCCCTAGAAAATACTTCAAGAAAATCGGCCTCTTGACAAGAACTAGTAGGTGAAGGCTTTTAAAGCTAGGACAATAACATGTACTAGACTTCCTAGGGTTTTAAACAAGCAAATTCATAATCTTAATGTAAAATGCAAGATAAAATAACTATAACCATTAAATTAATAAGAATTGTAGAAATTTAACTTATACACATCAAGAATCATCAAGAAAAACCTTAGTTGAACACTTCCACCAAGAAACTTGCCAAAATACTAAAAAATTTAGCCTTCCTCAATAAGTGCGCCTAAAATTTCAGCCAAGTAACCCTAGATAGGGCGCAAATTTCAGTCCTCACAAGTGTGAGTGAAATATGATGAATAATACAAGGGTTAAAACCATTATTTATACAATATCAATGACTAGAATTAGGTCAAAAAGGCCGACATGGCCAGTTACACATAATATCCAGTTTTTACATTAAATGTCATAATAAAACCCTAAATCAAGTTGTAAAGATGACGTCATTCCATTTTAGGGTGACGCTAGGCATTCTTAGGGAAACATTGGCCTCCTGGAGAAAAATTTTAGGCCTCCTTGGGCCTCTGGATCCTGCCACATGTGCCACTTGGCACACAATTGCCTCCAAAGTGTCCAAAATGTTGTGTGATGTCATGGGCCTTCCAAGGACTACATCATGGTGAAAAGGGAAAGACCCCCCTAGGTCCAGGCCTTCTAGGATGTCCCTGGTGGAACGTCCTCCTCTCTCTATAGTGTAAACCCTTGATCTGGCTCTATCCATGACTGGGGTATCAACATCCATCTGGTGGGATTTTAGCCCTATGGAGGTCTGAACTAATCATCTCCCGATGTGTACCTGTCCATCGAGTGTGGCCCTACAACATTAACAAGTACGCCCTCCATGGGATCATAAGTCACATAGATCATAGCAATGTCAATCACATCTAATCATCAAGTTATTTAAACATGTGCATGAAATCCCCTTTACTCGGATAAGTGCTCAAAGAAATTATGCTATTCTATAAGCCAATTTTGGAGCGGACTCTAGGATGTCTTATTGGGATAGTTCTGATTGGATGTGGGATGTTCCTAGGTGAAGACAAATCTAGGCCATGTGAGTGGATGCGGTGGCAAGGGATGTCTGGGCAATGGGTGTAGTGATAATAGGGAAATGTATGGCTTATGTGTGGGTGCCTCTGAAGAGGGTAAGTTGCACCTTGTCATGGATGCAAATTTTCCCAAGCTCATTCATGCCTTTTATCTTTTATTCTTATTTCTTTTTCTTTCAAGATACTAGTTGGAGGACACTGCCCTGGGGTGGTGACTAGTGGTGACAATGTTACCTACAAGCATTTCAAGGAAATGAGAAGGTTGGCTCATGATTAGACCCCATTTCTCTAGGTTATGAAACCAAGAGCCACTACCCTAGCATGGTGACCAGTTAAATGGTAGTGTCATATGGAAAAAATAGACTGGCTCATGATGAGACCCCCTATCCTCCAACTAGGTCTTGATTTTTTTTTTATGGGTCCCTATGTTTCTTGCTGAGAAGCCTTTTATTTATTTCTCAGGGATCCATGGGTGAAGGATCTCTGTTGATTAAGGTTGGTTGTCATTGATGTCAACCCTTGACGAAAGACCGATAACACAAACATTTGGGTAATGGACCCAAGTTTGTTTAATGTAAAGATGACTCATTATTGTCTTTTCATGGTTTATAATAAGTGCAAATGGATGAACTCGAAAGTGGTCCCCTTATGGTGAAAGCCCTCATGGGAAGATGCTTTGCGGATTGAGTTATCCTAGAAGTATGGTTAGAGAACCCATGATTATCTGTGTAATAATTAGATGAAGGTCATTGAATTTGTTAGTGACACTATCCTATATGGATAATGATTTTCATGCCATTTTTGGTGGTATGTGGAACGTCACATAACTCCTCATGGTTAGAGAGTTATGGCCATGATAAGTTGGAGAACCGAGGATTGGGTAATGGATCGAAGTTTGTTTGATGGATAATGGTATGAGTTTTGATATGTTTGCAAGTAATAATATTCTATATGAATATTACATTTCATTCCATCTCTGGTGGTATGTGGAACATCACATAACTCCTCACGATTTGAGAGTTATGGCCTTACGAAGTTGGAGGACCCTCATATGTCATCTAGAAGCCCCAAAAGGTCAAAGTAGTCAAAGTAGTTTAAGAGATTTTAGAAGGTAAATAATAAAGTGAAGTTATGAGTTTACTATAATTCAAAGTGAATACAAAATAAATTATTTAAATAATAAATTTAATGGGGAAATTAGAAGTGGGTTAGCCCTAAAATAAGGAAAGTGGGCAAAGTGACCTAGAAGATGTTTTTAAGGAAGCTACTTAGAGAGTATAAATAAGAGGCAAGGCTCTCTCATTTTAGATCACACTTGAGCATATTGAATATCTATAGGTTTCTGAGGTAACCAAAGGATATCTAAGCCAAATTTATGAGGAAAGGTGAAGAAAAGAAGGCCAGAATTCAAGGAAGGATAAATTCTTTTGACGATGCTTTCTAAGGTATGTTGTTTACAGGTCATCTCACCATTTTCACAATACTTTTTTTTCTAGAATGATTCAGACCATGAAATTTCTATGCCATTGAGGAAACATATCCAGGTATTGGTGGTAAAAAATTCCACTTGTGGGTTGTTGTATTTTTGGAGTTACACTCCGTGGAAAATAGGGTTTGTGGCTAGTCCTGAAACTAGTCTAAAACAAGTGTTTCGGGTAAAAACATCATAAATTATTCATAATAGATCCAAATTCAGTAAGAAAAAATATTTTGTTTAGAGAACAGTCTGTAGTTACATTCTTTGTAACATTTTCAGATCTATTCAACAAATATTTCGTGCGAGGCACGCTCTACAAGGTCACTCTGTAGAATAAGCCAAAATTCAACAAGGTATGCCATTTTTGCTATAACTCTTTTCTGAGAGGTTCCAAGTAGCGGAACTTGGAGTAATTTAAAAAAAAACATTGAAGAACATTGTGTATTAATTTCATATATTTATTCATTATAGGTACGAAGTTATGATTATTTCAAGTTAGGGTTGTTGACTAATCCAAAACTAGTCATGTGAGACTAAAGAAAAGTTTGATGAAAATGCTAGTCTCATGTTGTTAAAGTTAAGGAATGTTTGAAAGTATGTGATCATATACACCAGGTCTATTACAGAGTTACAAATCATATTTGGATGATGAAATTTATGGGGGCTTTTGGTTGAGGTACAAGTTGGGTACATGGTTGAGACAAGTAGTTGATGAGTTGGCACATACATGAGGTGTATAGTTGATGATGTTGGTACATATTGATGAGTCATAGTTGATGAGTAGTTGACACATGATTGGTAAATACTTGGTACATGGTTGGTTGCACTTGTTTATGGTACAGGCTAATTATAGGTTGTTTGGTACAGGTTGGTGCATGGTTGATGCACTTGTTTATGGTAAAAGTTGATTATAGGTTGAGGTACAAGTTGATGCATGGTTTAGGTTTATTGGTACATATTTGCAACGATACATCTCACAGTGATAGTGTGACAGTGGTTCCATCATTCTACTTCTACTTCATGGTGGTTGGATGGAGCAAGGACAGGTGGTTGTAGCCACCTTCCGATTGTAGTCGGAGAACATAGGGGGTTGTAGCCTCCTTCTGGTTGTAGCTAGAGAATTGGGGAGTGGATCTTCCCTCAGGTTGTAGCTTGAGAAAGTAGGGGTTTGGAGCCCCCTTCCAGTTGTAGTTGGAAAACAAAGGAAGTTAGTGCTTCCAATGAATGTAATTCTTCAAGACATATAAGAAAAAACATTTTGTGGTTTTCTCCCGCTTTGGGTTTCCACGTAAAACACTGATGTACTGTGTATGTATATGATTGTTAATTTTTTCATTGTTCATTATTGGATGATAATTATACATTGATATAACACTTGGATTATTTGGTTTAAAAAGGATTATAATTTCTCTATTACTGATTCAACCCCGCTCAGTAATCCAACAATTAGTATCAGAGCAGGTTCCTTTAGAAATCAGTTTAACCACTGAAAGGTAGATCATGGAGAGAAACAACTTGTATAAAAATGGAATACCACAGTTTGATGGATAGAAGTATTGTTTTTGGAGAATAAGGATGAAGACATATATACAGGCACAGGGATTTAAAATTTGGCAATCAATTGTAGATGGATACATAACACCAATAATTCCACCAACAAATGACAAAGCAGTAAAACTCAGTCAGAATAATTCCAAAGACACAAATTCACTTCTGAATGGTCTCAGAGAAACAATATTCACCAAATTTGCACATTGTAAATCCGCTAAAGAGATTTGGGACAAGCTTTGAAATATTTAGGAAGGAGATTCAAAAGTCAAAGCAGCAAAGATTCAAACTTACAAAGGTCAGTTCGAACAACTAAAGATGAAGGAAGATGAGAATATTCTTACGAGTCAATGAAATAGTGAATGCAATCATAAGATCGAGAGAAGAAATCGAAGCATCAGTAATTTTTCAAAAGGCACTAAGATCTCTTCCTATGATATTTGACCCTAAGATATCACCACTAGAAGAAAGATCAGATCTAAACTCAATAAACATGGACGAATTGCATGGAATCTTTACATCATATGAAATGAGAATTGAACAAGAAAATCCAGATGTAAAAGAAGCATCTTTCAAAGCATCCAAAAGATCAAAGAAAAAGGAAAATCAACAAGAAGAACATAGCAGCAACAATGATGTCTCGGAAGATGATGAAAAAGTGGCCAACTTCGTCAAAAGACTGAACAAGGGAACACATGGTAGGTATAGAGGTAAGATTCCTTTAATTTGTTTTAATTGTGATGGTATTGGTCATTTTGCTAACAAATGTCCTCATAAGAAAAAAAGAAATGATGAATGTTACTCAAAAGGAAAACAAACATATAAAGGAAAAAGAACTACAAATAAAATTTTCAAGAAAAGCTTATGCACCAAAGAAGACCTCTCATCATCAAATGAATATGAAGTCAGTGACAATGAGACAAGAAGAGTTCTATTCATGGAAATAGAAGACTATGATAAAGAACACTCCGAATAAGAATACAAAGAAGCCAAAGAAGAATATGAAGAAGTCGAAGAAGAAATTGAAGAGGCAGAAGTTGCCTATTGAGAAGAATTGATGTGTGCCATAGAAGTTATCAGAAGAGAAAAGAATAAAAATAAGAAACTACACGCAGAACTAGAAAGAAGGAAGACACTCAAGAACTAGAACAAATGATCAAAAATTTGAAGGTTAAAATAGAAGAAGATAAAATAATTGAAGAAGCACTCAAAGAACAGATAGAAGAAAAGGACAGGATCATTGGAATATTGGAAGCGAACATTGTCACATTAATAAAGAATATTCAAAAGAAAAATATGAGAATAGCTCAAAAGTTTTGGATGACAATATCAACAATCAAAAATCTCATCTTGAAAAGTCCGGACTTGGATACAATCAGGCATAAAAGGGATCAAGCTCCAAAACAGCAGAGAAAGAAACATATCAAAAAAGCTATGCAGAAACAATCAAAGGGGATAGAAAGATATACAAGGAAGATTACAGGGACACTCCTCCATTGAGAAGATTCATATTTCAGAATAAAAAACAAACAGATAGGCCTCAAGAAGAAGAAGGATTCATAAGAGCACCTCCTTTCAGAAAATCTTCAACTCCCAGGTATCAAACTATATTTTTTGGTTTATGTTATGCATGTAATAATTTTGTACATAAAGTTGTAAATTTCAGAGATAACAATAGGAACATAAAAAAATTTGAAAGTCATACACAAAAGGGTTATCCAAAAAGGTCTAGTGAAACCCAGGGAAGAAGTTACAATAGGTTTGAATCTTTGAGCACTAAAGTGGAATGTTACAAATGTAACAACTTTGGACACGTGGCCAAAGATTGTAGAATGACAGACCCTCCTAGATAACTGCAACAAAATAACAACAATCACAGACAAGAACCTCAGAAAAGGACATGGACAAGAAAGCAAAATTAGTATAGCAATGAAGAATGCACACTCGCTCTACAAGCTAAGCAGAAGAAACATGGTTGGTATGTTGATAGTGGTTGTTCAAAACATATGACAGGGGATAGAGACTGGTTTCCTACATTAAGAAATGAAAGAGATGGATCAGTCTCCTTCGGAAATGATGATTTAGCTAAAATCATTGGAAAAGGCACAGTCGGAATTGGGAACAAGAATACAAAGGAAGAAAATGTTCTACTAGTAGAATATTTGAAACATAATCTTCTAAGTGTGAGTCAAATGTGTGACCAAGGTCATAAAGTTACTTTTGATTCACAAAAGTGCGAGATAAGAAAAGAAGGTTCAGGAAAATTGATTTCTACAACTGCAAGAACTTCAAGAAACATATATGTGTTAAGTGAAATTGGAAATGAAAAGTGTTGTCTAGGAAAGGAAGATGAAAGTTGGCTATGGAACAGAAGAATGGGTCACATACATTTTGATAACCTTTTCAAAGTCAACAAAACAGAAGAAGTCAAATAAATTCCCCAGATCACGAAACCAACCAACACTTTATGAAAGCATTGTCAACAAGGAAAGAAAACAAAGACCAAGTTTAAATCAAAGGAATATTCAACAACAAGACCACTAGAAATTGTGCATACTAATCTAGTTGGACCGACTACAACAAAGGTTTTAACAAGCGAGAAATAATTTATGTTATTAGTTGATGATTATACAAGAATGACTGCAGTTTACTTTCTCAAGAATAAGTTATAAGCTTTTGAAAACTTCAAGATCTCCAAGGAAATGGTTGAAAATGAAGTGGATTAAAAAATCAAATGTTTGAGATCTGATAATGGAGGAGAGTTCACTTCAAAGGAATTTATGGACTACTGCAAAAACCATGGAATAAAAAGATAATTCTCCATTGCCAGGACACCTCAACTAAATGGAGTTGTTGAAAGAAAGAACATGACAGTACATGAAATGGCTCGAATAATGCTAATGGATTCCAAATTGATAGATGTATTTTGGAAACAGGAAGTACATACATAAGTTCACATTCAAAACATAGTAATGCTTAGAAACAACACTGACAAAACTCCCTACGAGCTATGGAAAGGAATACCAGCAAATGTGAAACACTTCATATTTTTTGGAAGAAAATGCTACATCAAAAGAGAAGATGGAAAAATGGGAAATTGTGATTCTCGTGTGGACAAATGAGTACTTGTTGGTTACTCAAGTACAAGGAAAGAATACAATTGTTATAATATGAGATTAAAAAAATTTGTGGAAAGTATCAATGTAACAATTGATGAAACAAGCAAACCAAGATCAAAGGAAGAAGAAAATGAATCAATGGAACAACCTTTCGAAAATGAAGCAGAAGATGAAGATGAAGAGAATCCGACAAAAAAATAAGAGAAAGTTCAACACATGTATCGAAAGACACGTAGCAATCGAGTACAGAAGAATCATCCTTTAGATCAGATTATCGGAAACAAAGATGCAAGAGTTGAGACTAGAAGAAGAATCCATTCATCAAAACAAGCACACCTATCACTCTTATCTACAATTGAACCTAATTGTTTTGAAGAAGCCAGCAAGGATGAATTTTGGAATAATGCCATGGATGAAGAATTGGATCAAATAGAGAAAAATGACACTTGGGAATTGGTTGCAAGACCAAAGAATAAGAATATGATTGGCAAAAAATGAGTTTTCATGAATAAATTGAATGAAGATGGACATGTTACAAGGAGCAAAGCTATATTGGTATGTAAATGATATGCACAGATTGAAGGAATCGACTTTGAAGAGACATTTACCCCAGTTTCTAGAATGGAAGCAATCCGTTTTCTTTTAGCTTATGCATGCTCCAAAAATATTAAAGTGTATCAGATGGACGTAAAATCAACTTTTTTGAATAGGGAACTTGAAGAATAAGTCTACATTGAACAACAAGAAGGATTTCCGTTGTCATATAATGAAGACTATGTGCGCAAATTAAAGAAGGTTGTGTATGATCTAAAACAAGCTCCTAGAGCATGGTACTCTAGACTGAATATCTATCTACAACATGTAGGGTTTAGAAAAGGAAGTGTAGACAACAACCTCTACATCAAGGTAAGTCAAGGTAATATTTTATTAATTGAAGTTTATGTTGATGATATTATTTTTGGTAGTGATGATGACAGGTTAAGCCAGGAATTTTCAAAGGATATGTAGAATGAATTTGAAATGTCATTACTTGGAGAATTATCCTTCTTTCTGGGACTTTAGATATGTCAAAGAAACCAAGGAATTTTTATTTCTCAAACCAAGTATATCATAGAAATGCTAAAGAGGTTTGGAATGGAAGATTTCATACCAGTTATCACTCCCATGCAAACCAATTGCAAATTGAGAAAAGATGGTGATTCAAAGTATATAGATCAGAGGAAATATAGGCCAATTATTGGAATCCTACTATATGTGACAACATCCAGACCAGATGTAATGCAGGAAGTTGGACAGGTGGCACGATTTCAAGCAGCACCAAAGGAATCACATGTATTAGCAATGAAGAGGATTTTCAGATGTCTCAAAGGAACAAAGGAGTTTGGATTATGGTATCCAAAAGGAAAGGATCTATCACTTATTTCCTACATAGATCTAGATTGAGTAGGTTGTATTGATGACTAAGGAAGCACCAGTGGAGCAGCGCCCTAATTGGGTGAGTGTTTAGTATCATGGCTAAGAAAGAAACAATCATCAATATCTTTATCTACAACCGAGGTAGAGTATATTGCAGAAACATCATGTTGTACACAGGTTCTTTGGATGAAACAAACTATGATAGACATACATATTGAGTATGATGAGCCCATTCCAATATATTGTGATAATACAAGCGCCATCAGTATCTCAAAGAACCCGGTAATGCACTCCAAGAAGAAGCACATTCCAATCAAGTATCATTTTCTACGGGAGTAGATTGCAAAAAATAACATTAGACTTGAGTATGTGGGCACAAAAGAACAAGTGGCAGTCATCTTTACAAAACCACTTCCATGGGAAGCCTTTGAGTATCTTTGCTAGAGACTAGAAGTTATTTCTACTCCAAAATGAATGCTTTTGAATGCTTATCTTATATGTCTTAGATGTACACAAGGAAGAATCGTAAAGAGGACAATCCAGTTAGGGGGAGAAACCCTGGATGGAAATATACCTTTTCCATTGATGACAAAGGGGGAGACATTCATCAGATGCAGAGGACAAAGGCATGGTTCTAGGGGGATAAATGGTCATAGAGATGCACATGACAAAGGTATGTTTCCAGGGGGAGAATGAGTGATATGAATTCAGTATTGCATGAAATAATTTCAGTATTGCATGAAATGATAAAGTGAAGTGACAAGTGTACTATAATTCAAAGTGAATACAAAATAACTTATTTAAATAATAAATTTAATGGAGAAATTAGAAGTGGGTTAACCCTAAAATAAGGAAAGTGGGCAAAGTGACCTAGAAGATGGTTTTAAGGAATCTACTTGGAGAGTATAAATAAGAGGCAAATCTCTCTCATTTTAGATAACACTTGAGCA
Source organism: Picea engelmannii (assembly GCA_009831015.1). Lineage (NCBI taxonomy): Eukaryota > Viridiplantae > Streptophyta > Pinopsida > Pinales > Pinaceae > Picea > Picea engelmannii. The sequence continues at coordinate 382,967 of ML780104.1, forward strand.
TATTGAATATCTATAGGTGATGCAGGCCCCCTACCTCAATAGGGTTCTGTGACCTCCCAGTCTCTTGATCGTTCTTCTTCTGAGGCGAAATAGCTCTTCGGGCTCCTGTTAGAACCCTGTGAACAAATCCACAGGTCCCTTTGTCCTTTGGCACATGCATTGAGAAAACCTATGCACGCGCTCAACTTTCGACACTCTTATCTGTTCTGAACCAACACACCTTTCACATTTCGGGGTTTCGGGACTCCTACATGCGAGCTCTCCCAGGCTCCTTATCCTTCCAACTCCCAGTCTCCGAAACATCGAAAAGGGCTTAACGACTCTGGGCTTAACGATTTGTGATTTTGCGATTCCGAATGCAATGATTCTATGTCCTTCAAACTCCTGGGCCTCGAAATACCAAAATCTACCTGTGACCATGGTCCGCTTTTTAGGATTTCAGAATTCGCAATTTCGCGATTCCGACTACAGACGGTTCCTGGTCCTTCAACCTCCCGGGTCTCGAAATGCCGAAATACTACCCCTTGAGAGAACCTTTCAGGGTTTTCCACGAACCTTGACCACTCACCACGTGTCCCCTTGATGAATGGTCGTGATGCTTTTGCAATTTTGTGAGCTGGGACTTCTTGTCTCACGACTTTTTCTCCTCGAACTCCCAGTGTCTGAAACGCCAAAAAGGGCTTGGATATTTGACACCTATTCTCCAAAATGGATGGCCCTCTTCCCTCTATTGTTACGAGGATTAAACCCCTCACACTTCCTTTTAGATCCAACGATTATTGGTCCTTAGTGCTAGATCTGAAGACCCCGATCCTTTTTCCTGTACACCTCCTAGGGACTCAACCTTGTGCACGTATCCTTGATCCAGCAGCTCTCCAGCCACTACGCTCCAGATCTGGCGGCTGGTGCAATTTTATGAACCAGGAGTTTGTGATGAAGCAACTCCAAAATCCCTTGCCGCTCCAAACCCCAAACTTCGAAATAGCGAAATTCGAGCATGAGATTTCGAGATTTCGCGAACCAGGAGTTCGCAATGCAGTGACCCCAAAATCCCTTGCCGCCGCAAACCCCGAACTCTGAAATAGAGAAATTCAACGCCTTAGAGTGTTAGAAGACACTCGGCCTTAATCTCCTTACTGCTCTACAAGATCCAATGGCTTGTGGTATTTCATGACTCTCCTCAAGAGTTCTCCATCATCCATTCAGATCTTCGAGATCTCCTCTCCTAGATCTACACAGTGTTAAAGTATGTGCTCCTACCTCAAATCAGACGGTCTGCGGGATTCTCACTACGATCCAACGCTCGATAGTGTTCTTCCTCCTTAGCTTTGACTCGCTTCAGACTTAGAGATTTTCTAAGTCTTCGAAGGCTCAACCTTCACTTCTTCCTAGGAGATGGGGTTTTCTGGATCTCGATAACGCTTCTCTGAAACATTATTCCTCTTGGGCTTCACCTTGTGTAGGCCTCGAATTCCCGTGCACTCCTTGCATCTAAGGGATTTTGATTAATCGAATCCAAGGGGTTTCTCACAGAGAGATTCCTCCTGATCTCCTGGTGTTCTCTCCTCGCTCAATGCACACCTTGCAGAGCTTCAATGAAGAGAAACAATTGAAACTGGAAAACTCATAGTTCCATCCACTTGTTCATGTAAAAAGAAATGAAAGGAAAATGCACACAGCCCACACACCATACATTTGGATCAATTTTCCATTTTTTTATATTCACAAGTGTCCAATGGCTACAGAATACATTCAAAATTACAATAACTCAAAACACTGAGATCTCCTGCTAACTTGTAGTTCTCTCTTACAACTAATTTCTCTTTGTATTGCAGCTCTCTCTAACCGAGTGTACAAACTTCTACATAACTCAAAAATGTTTCTAGGGTTTCCCCTGGCTACTTGCCCACTCTAAAATTCATCCTACGCTATCTTAGTTCATTCGCATTCCAGAGTCGAAGTGGAAACTCCTGCTCTGTTTACAATTTCAAAACTTGCCTCACTGGGTAAAATTCAACACTGGTTCAAGCATGCCTCTAAAGGTGAATTCCGGCGCTGAGTGGAGGTGGATTCTCAAATTGGTTGTAACTACCCCCGTTGAAGTTGTGGAAGAGCTCTCACATGTTGAGTGGTCCTGCCTCTGTGCGCTTGCCAATGATGCTCCTGCATCATACTCCCCTTGACAAAAATTCATGGACTCATGTCCATGAGCTCCTCTACTGACTTTCCCTGCTTCTGGATAGAAGCTTCATTTTCCCAACTAGAATATTCTATTGGGCATCCCCTCCATTTGATCAAATACTTAAAATAAGTCTTCCTCCTGGTCTTCTTGCCAATCTTCTCCATCTGTAGCTTCTCTTCCACATGCATCTGCTTCTCCCACTGAATATTTCCTTGATCTTCTGATACTTCTGTGTCATCTTTCCTGTAAGGGTACAAGTCCAAGACATTGAATATGGGTAAAATTCCCACACCATCTGACAGCTCGATCTCATAGGTGTTTGCATCAAACTTCCTCAAGATCTTACAGGGTCATATATTCTTCATCTTCAATTTGTTATATGTTCCCCTAGGGAACCTTTCCTTCCTGAGATGTGCTAAAACCTGATCTCCCACTTCAAATTAAAGTTCCCTGCGATGTTGATCAACTCTGTGCTTGTATTTCTGGTTAGAACTCTCTAACTGTCCTTTGATCTGTCTATGGAGTCGCTCCATCTCCGCAACAAAATCCTCTACTCCAGCGCTCCTGATCTCACCCAGTTCCAAGTCTCTCAACTCAGACACTCCCCTGGGTTTCATTCCATAGAGTATTTGGAATGGGCTCTTTCCAGTGCTCCTATTTGGTGAATCATTGTATGCAAATTCTACTTGTGGCAGAATCTGATCCCACTAGTTATGGTGTTTAGTAACTAGGCTTCTCAATACATTTCCCAAACTTCTATTTACCACCTCAGTTTTCCCATCTGTCTAAGGGTGATAAGATGAGTTGAAGGACAAATCTGTCCCCATCTTATTCCACAATGTCCTCCAAAAGTGACCAACAAATTTTGTGTCTCTATCTGAGACAATCCTCCTGGGTAGGCCATGAAGTCTCACAACTTCTCTGAAAAACAGATTCGCAAGATGTGTTGCATCACTGGTCTTCTGGCATAGGATGAAATTTTCCATTTTCGAAAACCTATCCACCACAACAAATATGGAATCGAATCCCCTTTTTGTTCTTGGCAATCTCAACATGAAATACATGCTTATCCCAAGGCCTCTCTGGTATTGGCAATGGTTGATACAATCCAGTGTTTTGTCTTTTCCCCTTAGCATGCTGGCAGATTCTACATATGTTCAAAAAATTTATCACTTTTGTCCTCATACCTGGCCAATAGTATGAGTTTCTCAATTGTGCAAACATTTTATCATGGCCGAAATGTCCAACCAATCCTCCACTGTGTTTTTCCTTTAGAAGATTATCCCTTATTGAGCATTTTGGTATGCACAATTGATGTCCTCTGAATAACAGTCCTTCCTGAATCATGTATTCTGTCCACTAACTTCTATCTTTTAACACAGGATTAGCACATGCCTCATATGCCTCCTTGAAATCTACATCATCATGATACATGTCCTTAAGGTGTTCAAACCCCAAGGTCTTCACCTGGAATTCCTGCATGATCAAACATCTCCTGCTTAACACATCAACAACCTTGTTAGCATTCTCAACAATATTTTTTATGAAAAAAGTAAAATTTTGCATAAATTCAACCCATTTTGCATGCCTCTGGTTCATTTTTTCCTGCCTGGTTATGAATTGTAAAGCTTGGTTATCACTATACAAGACAAATTCTTGCGGGACAAGATAATGCCTCTATTTCTTCAAAGCTTGAATTATGGCATAAAAATCCTTGTCATATGTGGAGTATTTCTTCTTAGTCTCATTCAGATTCTCACTGAAATAGGCAATAGGTCTATTATCTTGACTCAAAACTTCTCTTATTACAACTCCACTTGCGTCACATCTTACCTAAAATATCTTCCCAAAATTCGGCAAGACCAAAATTGGTCATTCTGTTATCTTCTCCTTCAGTATATTGAAGATCCTTTCAGCCTCCTCTGTTGATTTAAAACATTTGTACTGCTTATTCATTGTATCCATCATGGGTGCACAAATCCCACTGAAGTCTCTAATGAACTTTCTATAGAAGCTTGCTAAACCATGAAATCTCCTTACCTTGAACATGCTCCTTGGTGACGGCCATTCTTTGATCGCTTTCACCTTTTATGGATCCATCTTTAGTTCATTCGAAGAGATCACAAAACCCAAGTAAATGAGATTTGTCTTCATAAAAGAGGACTTCTTCAGATTGATCAGCAACTTCTCCTGCTATAGCCTCCTCGTGACTAGCGTCAGGTGTCTCAAATGCTCCTCTTTAGTCTTGCTAAAAATCAATATGTCGTCCAGATATACAACCATGAACTTACCAATGAAATCTTTTAGAATTTCATTCATCAGCCTCATAAAAGTGCTCGGGGAATTCGTTAAGCCAAATGGCATAACCAACCACTCATACAGACCTTCATTTGTCTTAAAGGTTGTTTTCCATTCATCACCTTCTCTCATCCTGATCTGGTGATATCCACTTTTCAGATCTATCTTAGAAAAGAAATTTGCTCCACTTAAGAAATCCTTTAAGTCATCCATTCTCGATAAAGGAAATATGTACTTGATGGTGATCTTGTTGATGGCTCTCGATTCTATGCACATTCTCCATCCTCCATCTTTCTTTGGGCTTAACACAGTTGGTACTGCGCATGGGCTCAAACTTTCTCTGACTAAACCCTTATCCAGCAATTCTTGGACTTGGTTCCTCACCTCCTCATTTTCTCGAGGTGTTAATTTGTACGCAACTTTGTTTGGCAGGCTTGCTCCTGGTATCAAGTCGATATGATGACTGATACTCCTGATGGGCGGCAATGAGTTTGGTAGCTCATCCACCACTATATCAACAAAATTATCTAGCAGCTCCTGAACTTCTTCAGGCAAATCATCCATTGACGTACTCGTAAGGATGACTCTGGGCTTCCTCACCATAGTGAACTACATCTCCTTTTCTTTCTTGACTTCTTTCAGGAGTTCCTTCCCACTCATGAGAAATATGCTTGTGCCGGCTTCCTCTTTCGCTCTCTTCTCATCCATTGGCAACAACATATGCGTCCTACCATTCTTCTCCAATGTATATGTATTCTTCCTTCCATCGTGAATGACACTTTTGTCAAACTTCCATGGTATTCCCAACAAAATGTGGCATACGTCCATGGGAATTACATCACATAGGATTTCATCTTTATATCCTCCTATTTTAATCTCAACCAGGCATTGTTTAGTGATCGTTACCTGGTGTCCTTTTTGCAGCCATGAGACTTTGTATGGCCTTAGATGTGCAGTTGTCTTCAGCTCCAATTTCTCCAACATCTCTGTGGATACTAGGTTGTTAGTACTCCCACTGTCAATGATCAACTTGCATACTTTATCCTTAGTCTTGCAAGCTGTCCTGAAGAGACTATTTCTCTGCACTGGTTTTTCAATTTCTGCCTCTGGTTTTAAGAGAACTTTTCTCAACATCAGGGATGCTCCATCCTTTGCTCCTTCTGCCTCAACATCTCTTCATTGTGATTCTAAAATGTGAGCTTCTCCTCCTTCCTTCTTCTTCTCGAGACATTCCCAAGACATGTGCCCTATCTTTCCATAGTTATAGCACCTTACTCCTCTCTGCCTCTTCCTCTAGAAGAGTTTCTTCCACCACTCTATCTCCCTCGTGAACTTCCTCCTTGTTCTGAGTGATTGTGTGGTTTCTCAGCCTCATCCTTAGACTAATTTGCTCTGTCACGGTTAAATTCCTTTCTTTTTCTTTGGATCAAGCCTTTACCTCTTCCTCGCTGGTTCTGTTTTTTGGCCAGCTTCTCTTCTGCCTTCAGTGCAAACTGATAAGCATCTTCCACAGTCTTGACTGTCATCATGTTGAGTTTGTCCTGGATCTCATATCTCAAGCCATTTATATATCTGGTTATTCTTTCTTTGTCTCTCTCCCTTTGTCTAGTTCTGATGTTCAGCCGATAGAACTCTTCGGTGTACTCCTTGACTGTCATCCCTTTCTGTCTCAGGTTCTGTAGCTTCCTAAACAGATTAATCTGGTAGTCTTTGGGTATGAAATTAGCCTTCAATTTGGCTACCATCTTGTCCCAACTTTTTATCCTCTATTTTCTTTTACTTCTCCTCTTAGCCTGCAGTTCGTCCCACCACAATGTTGCATGCCCTTTTAGCCGGGTGACTGCTTACTTCACCTTCTTCTCCTCATCAACATCTTCATAGTCGAAGTGTTTTTCCATGGACCTTATCCAGTCCAACAGTTCTTCAGCATATATATTTCCCTCATACATGGGGACCTCTATCTTAGCTCTGCCTCACAATCTGGAAACTACTCTCAACAAACGTTCTTCTACAGCAGCTTCTTCAACCTCAAACTCTTCACTTTCTGCATCACTGACATCCCCAATGTCAGGTTCTCTTCTCTGTGTTGCTTCCATTGTTTGCAATCAGGCGTGAAGCTCTCACATCTCCCTCTCTACAACATGGTTGGATAAAGACGGTTCTCGTCTTCTTGGTGGCATTGTGTTGACTATCTGTCACACATAGAGTGCATCTCTGAGTTCTCTGTCTTCTTCTTTTTCCCCTTCACCTAAAGTCTACAGACGAAAAACTGATGCTCTGATACCACCTGATGCAGGCCCCCTACCTCAGCAGGGTTCTGTGACCTCTCGGTCTCTGGATCGTTCTTCTTCTGAGACAAAATAGCTCTTCGGGCTCCTATTGGAACACTTTGAACAAATCCACACGTCCCTTTGTCCTCTAGCATAGGCCTTGAGAAAACCTATGCACACACTCAACTTTCGGTGCTCTTCCTTGTTCTGAACCAACACACCTTTCACGTTTCGGTGTTTCGAGACTCCTGCATGCGAGCTCTCCCAAGCTCCTTGTCCTTCCAACTCCCGGTCGCTGAAATGCCGAAAAGGGATTAACAACTCTGGGTCCCCCCTTAGCCTCCAAATGCTTTCAGGTTTTCACGATTTCATGATTCTGGCTACGACGATTCTAGGTCCTTCGAACTCCCAGGCCCCGAAATACCAAAATCTACCCGTGACCACGGTCCGCTTTTCAGGATTTCGGAATTCACGATTTTGCGATTTCGGCTGTAAACGGTTCCTTGTCCTTCAACCTCTCGGGTCCCAAAATTCCAAATACTACCCCTTGAGAGAACCTTTCGGGGTTTTCCCCAAACCTTGACCACTCACCACGTGTCCCCTTGATGAATGGTCCTGATGCTTTCGCAATTTCATGAGCTGGGACTTCTTGTCTCACAAATCCTTCTCCTCGAACTCTCAGTGTCCGAAACACCAAAAAGGGCTTGGATCTTTCACACCTGTCCTCCAAAATGGACAGCCCCGATGCTTTCGGAACATGACGAGTCCTCTTCCCTCTGTTGTTATGAGGATTAAACCCCTCGCACCTCCTTTCGGATCAGACGGTTATCGGTCCTTGGTGCTAGATTTGACAGCCCAGATCCTTTTTCCTGCGCACCTCCCAGGGACTCAACCCTATGCACGTATCCTTGATCCAGTGTCTCTTCAACCACTGCGCTCCAAATCCAACAGCTAGTGTGATTTTGTGAACTGGGAGTTTGTGATGCAGCGACTCCAAAATCCCTTGCCGCTCCAAACCCTAAACTCCGAAATAGAGAAATTCAAGCGCAAGATATCGAGATTTTGTGAACTGGGAGTTTGCAATGTAGCGATCCAACAATCCCTTACCACCCCAAACCTTGAACTCTGAAATAGCAAAATTCAATGCCTTAGAGTGTTGGAAGACACTCGGCCTTAGTCTCCTCGCTACTCTGCAAGATCCAACGACTTGCAGTATTTCTTGACTCTCCTTGAGAGTTCTCCACCGTCCCTTCAGATCTTCGAGATCTCCTCTCCTGGATCTACACAGTGTTAAAGTCTATGTTCCTACCTCAAATCGGACGGTCCACAGGATTCTCCACCGTGATCCAATGCTCGACGATGTTCTTCCTCCTAAGATTTGAATCGCTTCAGACTTAAATATTTTCTAAGTCTTTGAAGGCTCGACCTTTGCTTCTTCCTAGGAGATGGGGTTTTCTATATCTCGATAACGCTTCTCTGAAATGTTATTCCTCTTGAGCTTTACCTTGTGTAGGCCTCGAATTCCTGCACACTCCTTGCGTCTAAGGGATTTTGATTACACGGATCCAAGAGGTTTCTCACAGAAAGATTCCTCCTGATCTCCTTGTGTTTTCTCCTCGCTCTATGCACACCTTGCAGAGATTCAATGAAGAGAAACAATTGAAAATGGAAAACTCACAGTTCCATCCACTTGTTCATGTAAACAGAAATGACAGGAAAATTCACACAGCCCACACACCATACATTTGGATTAATTTTCCATTATGTTATATTCACAAGAGCCCAATGGCTACATAATACATTCAAAATTATAGTAACTCAAAACACTGAGATCTCCTGCTAACTTGAAGTTCTCTCTTACATCTAATTTCTCTCTGTATTGCAACTCTCTCTAACTGGGTGTACAAACTTCTACATAACTCAAAAATGTTTCTAGGGTTTCCCCTGGCTACTTGCCTACTCTAAAATTCATCCTACACTATCATAGTTCAGTCACATTCTAGAGCCGAAGTGGAAACTCCTTCTTTGTTTACAATTTCAAAACTTGCCTCAAAGGGTAATATTTGACACCGATTCAAGCATGCCTCTAAAGGTGAATTCCAACACTGAGTGGAGGCGGATTCTTAAATCAGTTGTAACTGCCCCCGTTGAAGTTCTGGAAGAACTCTCACATGTTGAGTGGTCCTGCCTCTATGCACTTGCCAATGATGCTCCTTCATCATTTAAGGTAAAAAAATGATATCTAATTCAAGTTTCTGAGGGAAGGTGAAGAAAAGAAGGCTGGAATTCAAGGCAGGCTAAATTCTTTTGATGATGCTTTCTAAGGTATGTTATTTATAGGTCATCTCACAATTTTCGCAATAACATTTTTTCTAGGATGATTCAGACTATTAAATTGCTATTCCATTGAGTAAACATATCAAATTATCTATGGTAAAAACTTAATCTTCTGGGTCATTGTAGTTTAGGAGTTTCACTTCGTGGAAAATAGGGTTTGTGGCTAGTCCTGAAACTAGTCTAAAACAAGTGTTTCGAATAAAAACATCATAACTTATTCATAACAAATACAACTTTAGTAATACCAAATGTGTTAGTTATAGTATCGTATTTAGTATTTTTTTTAACATTTTCAGATCGATTCAACAAATATTCCATGCGGGACACGCTCTACAAGGTCGCTCTCTAGAATAAGCTAGAATTTAGCAAGGTATGCCATTTTTGTTATAACGCCTTTTCAGAGAGGTTCCAAGTAGTGACACCTGGAGGAATTGCATAAAACACAGCGATGAACATTGTGTATTAGTTTCATATCTTTATTCATTACATGTAGAAAGTTATGATTATTTCAAGTTATGGTTGTTGACTAATCCAAAACTAATCATGTGAGACTAAAGAAAAGTTTGATGAAAATGCTAGTCTCTTGTTGTTAAAGTTAAGGAATGACTGAAGGCATGTGATAATATACACCAGGTCTATTATAGAGTTACAAATCATATTTTGATGATGAAATTGATGAGGGCATTTGGTTGAGGTACAAGTTGGGTACATGGTTGAGACAAGTAGTTGATGAGTTGGTACATACATGAGTTGTATAGTTGATGATGTTGGTACACATTGATGAATCATAGTTGATGAGTGATGGACATGTGATTGGTACATACTTGGTACATGGTTGGTTGCACTTGTTTATGGTACAGGTTGATTACAAGTTGTTTGGTACAGGTTGGTACATGGTTGATTCACTTGTTTATGCTACAGGTTGAGGTACAGGTTGATGCATTGTTGATGCATGGTTCAGGTTTATTGGTACAGGTTTACAATGGTATATCTCACAGTGATAGTGTGACAATGTTTCCATCATTCTACTTCTACTTCAGGGTAGTTGGACGGGGCAAGGATAGGTGGTTGTAGCTTGAGAACATAGGGGGTTGTAGCCTCCTTCTGGTTGTAGCAAGAGAATTGGGGAGTTGGCGCTTCCCTCGGGTTATCCTGAGAAATTAGGGGGTTGGAGCCTCCTTCTAGTTTCAGCTGGAAAACAAAGGAATTTGGTTCTTCCAATGAATGTAAATCTTCAAGACATATAAGAAAAAACATTCCATGTTTTTCTCCCGCTTTGGGCTTCCACGTAAAACACTGGTGTACTGTGTATGTGTATGATTGTTCATTTTTCATTGATCATTATTGGATGATAATTATACATTGATATAAAACTTGTATTATTTGGTTTAAAAAGGATTATAATTGTTCTATTATTGATTCACCCCCCCTCTCAATAATCCAAGAATCTCAAGGTTTCATTCTTTTGGATTTTATACTTTTCCAGCTACTTTTACCCTATGGGGCGTTATCCTCTTCTTCCCACAAGGTAAGGTACAACCCTTTGCTAGTTGGGCCAACCCAAAGCTCAAACCAGTGTATGGGATGGATGAGTGAGAAAAATATGAAAAGTGGTAAGT